>ML977593.1:0-50240 GCA_010015725.1 Amniculicola lignicola CBS 123094 | reverse complement strand
CTCCTTAGGTATTATATAATAATAAGGTTTTACCTAAGTATAGTGAAGTATAAGGGGTCTATTTTCTAAGTTAATAGTAATATTCCTTCTATCTGTACTCTTAATTTTATATAGTCCTATCTATCCTTTCTTCTCTCTCTAAGCTATAATCTTAGAGCCTAGTAGTAGTAATAGAATATTATACACACTTAGTCTATTATAGGTATTCAATATATAATAGATATTAACTTTTACTCTTTCTTAGTAGAGTATCTTTATTACTTTATAGATTGCTTCAGCTTATATAGTAATATCTAGTAATAGGGGAGAGGTGTTGGAAATCTATAGATAGGCTCTAAAAACTAGCAGTATTAGGATAAGGCTATTTGGGCCTATAGTATCATTTAGGGCCTTTACTACTATTTGGAGGATAGCCTTATCCTCTATATTATACCCTAATTTAGTATATAGGATATTATATATACATTAGAGTGGTGTATATATATATTTAATCTTTCCTATAGCCTAGTAGGCCTTAACTAGTATCTATTTATATTCTACTCCTATAATCTTTATATAATTATAGAAGTCTTTAGAGGTAAAGTTAGTTCCTAGGTTATATATAATAAAGTTAGGTAGTCCTTAATAGGTATTAATCTAGCATTTATAGAGTACGTCCTATATATCTTATATAGACATAGATTTAAGGAAGATAGTAGCCTGAAATAATATGTTAGCATTAATAATATAGAGGATATCCTTTCTACTAATATATATAACGTCAATAATAATCTTATAGTTAAAGTTAGTATTATCCTTAATACTGAACTTAAATTAATAAGGTGCTAGGTTATATAATTAGTAGTAATAACAGAATTTGTAAATTTCCTCTAGTATAGTATAGTTAGCCTTATAGCCAGCTCTAGTAAGTATACTATAAAGCCTCTCTATATAAGGGTATCTAAAATATTAATAGAGATATTAAAGTTGCATTTCTGTAAAGAATATAGTAATCTTATTCTTACTAATATTGAAAAATAGGTATCCCTACTTTTAGATAACAGGGATAGTACTTCTATCCTTTTATATAATTACATTAAGAGTATTATTATAGTATATACCTAGTCTATTAGTATCTATAAGGTAGAGGAGGAATAGGGTTAGTATATCTAGGATATAGTATATAACTATTCTAATTAGGTTCTAGATCTATACAGTACTAATTAATCCTTTAGATCCTTAGCTACTAAAACTAATGTTTATAGATCTAGGTATCCAGTTAATCTTAGTTTAAGGGTACTCTTATACATAGGCCTTAAGTTATACTTTTCCAACTATAGATACTATAGCTATACTAGTATCCTAAAGTTCTCCTTAGTATATTGTGTAATAATAATTATCTAGAATAAATTAATTAGTAACTTTATACCTTTTAGTGTTATAGATATCTTTGCTAGTTATATAATAGAGATATACTATAGTAGTTAGGTAATTAACTGCCTGTTCTCTATCCTCTAGATTATTATCTTTATTATTAACTATCTCTTTACTACTTATAGGTTCCCCTTCAAAGTCTTATATATATAATAATATCTATTCCTCTTAGGGGGGTTCCTTATTAAATTGCTTATATATTATTATATATTGCTATTTTATATAGTTAAAGTCTATATAAGGATAATTAGAGGACTAGTATCCTTCTTTATAGTAGATAAAGTACTTCTTCTTCATATACTCTATACAGAAGCCTCTTAGGCTTTAGCTACGTCCTTAAGAGCGTAATAACAGGGACCAGCTATAGAAGTTAGGTTTCAGGTAATTTAAAAAGTACTTTTGATCTATGTAGTATATATCTCCTAGTTCCTAAAGATACTAGTTTATCTAGTAATCTATACTAACTTGTAGTGCTGTATAAAGGTTACTAAATAGCCCTTTATATATTTAGTTGTTTAAGAATATAGCCTGCTTAAATTTAGGTTATCCTTAGTATACTTATATAATAGTAGCGTATAGCTGTTAGTCTCTAAGGAAGCTTCCTCCTATTACTCTCTATACGAGTATAAGTTTATTAATAAGAAACTCTAAGGCCTTATATAGTGTCTTATCTAGATTCTCCTTTTAGTACTATATAAAGGATATTAATGTCTAGTTAGTATAGTACTAAGTCTTATTAATAGTAGTGTTAAAGTAGGTATCTAGGGCAGTATACAGAGCCTTCTATATATAGCTAGGACCTATAGTGTATATATAGAATATATATATATAATCTTCAAGAATATTAGGGAAGATATTAGAGTATTGTGCCTTATAGATATTAAGACAACAGCATAGCTTAATAAAGATTCAGGTCTTATTAGCAAGGATATTATACAGTTTACTAGTATAGTTGTTATACTTCTTCTAAGCTTTCTAGAATATAATTATCTTCTTATATAGAAGTCTTTAGTTCTTATATTCAATAATTAGTAGTAGCTGTATTAGACTATAGATGTTTCAGTATAGGGGTACATTGTATAGGGATAGAGAGGGTTAATATTAGGGCTGTAGCTCTATTAGTATAGAGGGTTATTAGATTAAGGGTTTATATAGTAGGTTTACTAGTGGATTATACAGAGGGGGAGCTAATAGTCTAGTTAGTATCTTAGGTACTATTATCTTAGTTCCTATAGGTCCTTCCTTATATAAGGTTGGTTTAGGTAGTAGCCTAGTAGATAAAACTATTAATAGCGTGTAAGATCCTTAGGGTAGAAGTAGAGTTTCTACAAGATCTCTATTTACTAGACTTTTCAGTTCTATAGCTATTTTGTAGTTTATCCCAATTATTCTATACAGTCCTTTATAGTTTATTATATCCCTAAGTTCTCGTCCAATTGCATAGTTAATGCATTGGAAGTATTCCACTTCCTATATATAGAAGTATTCCTCAAAGTCATCAAGGATTTAGTTGGGTAATCCTTTTAATTAGCAGATATCAGTGAGAATATACACAGTGTATATATTAAGGTAGAAGGTTAATAGGTCTATAGTTATATTAATCTAGTTATTCTAGTATTAAAGGCGTACAGCGCTTTAGAGGGTAGATATTCTAATACTAGTTTCCTCTAACAGGTCCTTATATAAATATAGGAACTTTACTTCTTCTTTACATAAATCTAATTAGTTCTTATCTAGGATTAGTAAATGTATAGGCTGGCTAGCTTCGGCCGATATAGTGTTGGCTAGTTGGTTGGGTTAAGCCATTATAGCACTGGTATTGGCGTTAGTACTGGTGTTTGTTTATTTTAGTTACTACTAGGTTCATACAGCAGGATCCTCAGGGCGTATAATATACTATCTTCCTTTATACGTTCTTAAAGGTTAATCTCTCTATTCTATAGCCGTAAACAGAAATAGTAACAAAATAGAGACCTTAGTAGAAGTTGGTTTCACTAAGGTACAACTCTGTCTTCACTCTTGCTAATTTGCAGTTGAAGTTGATTAACCACTAATTAGTATTAAATGGACTTCAACGTACGCTGCGGATAGGTAGCTCTATCCTAATATACGTATCCATAGTGTATATGTATATACAGGACGTAACTGGGTAGTGCATAATCAGGGGTTGGTATTATTCATGTCTATCTAGAGTTGGACGAAAGCTCAGCTTTTAGGTACCCCTTGCTAAGCCTCCGTGCAGTTAATTACATAAGGTAAGCTTATGTGATCCTACACGCAGGCTGGTTAATACCCCTGAATTATCTATATACGGACAATCTTTTTGTTTATCCTTATAACTATAGTTATACCTAAAATAGATATACTCCTAAGTAAGTAGATAATTAGAAATCTCAAGAATATGTAAGTGATGCTTAACAACGCTAAGTATTAATACCAACTTAAAATATTTAGATTATATTGTGATTTACTCCAAGAGAGTGGATTAAGTCTAAATAAATAATTAAAGCAGCGTTGTAGTAGATAACAAAGAGTATATATAATTCTCTTAGGGGTTTATTAGTCTTTAGGTTTAGAAGCACTTATAATATATATACTTGCTACAATAATTATATAATTAGGGGGAATATATTCTAGCGTTGTCGCATATATTAATAGCTGGTGGGAAAAATCTCTATAATTAGAAAAGCTAGGTGTTATTGCCTAAACGCTTCGCAAGAAGTATTTAATTGATAATCTAGACCCTCTGTGTTAGAAGTATTTATATATAGATATCTCTACTCCTTATAGTAAGGATCCTTATATAAAATAGTCTAAATAGTGTATACTACCTCCTAGAGTAATTTACTTACTCTATAACAGCTATTAGAGATCCTTAAGAAGCTGGAACTAAACTTTAAGCACATTAAGTGGAAGGTGAATAAAGCCCCTTTAATAATAATTTATAAAAGTAATTATTTTAATAGATACTAACCTTTAGGCAGAATCTGCAACAGCTCTTAATATATACTATATCTAACTGTTTACTAGGCCTATATACAAAGAAGGGGTTGGATTAGGGATTATAACCTTTAGGGTAGTACTATAGGCGTAAAATTCTAGTAAGGTTAAAGAGAGTAGCATAAATATAGTATTTATAGCAATATTAGCTGAAGTAGGTAAGATAGAAACTATTCTTAGAGAATACCTTTTTAGAGGTATATAGACGAGTAGTACAAGACATTAAGAAGGGTATAAATCTACTACTAATACTATACAATTATACCCTACTTATTAACTAGGTAGGGATTTCAAGCTGGAAATAATGTTGAATTTCAAGACTAGCAACGTAATATGGGAAGAAGTATACCCTAGGATACCTTAGCTAGATTTTCTAAACTAATTTTAACTTTGTGTTAGTAATAACTGCTTGGTATCTGCTAGGAAGAAGTATATCTATTTTATCTATATCCGTTGTTAGGGTAGTTATACCTATACTAATATATCTAGGTCTAGATTTAGATAGTACTTTCTATAACATATATCTATTATATTTAACTATATTAAAAGTGTAATACTTAATAAATTTATACTCTCCATTATTAGTTTATTTAGCCTAGGTTTCTTTGTGTAAGAATACATCTAAAATAGACCTAAGTAGACCCTACCTTAGGTATTAGAATAATGAGCTAGAATCTTAGCTGTGTAGTATACTTGTATAATTCAGAGAGGCTGGATATAGGAATACTAGATCTAAGAAATATATGATATATAATATTCTAGATATCTATAGGGTACATTAAGAGGGTTCTAGGTTAAATAATCTGAAGTAGCTTATCTCTTATTAGGAGTATAGATGATAGCCATAAAAGGCGTAAGTATTTAAGGGTGTTATTAAAAGAGATATAAGTGCCTAAGCAGCTTAGTATTAGTTATAAAAGAGAGCTATAATTTATATAGTAGTAGTTAGTATAATAGTATAGAGAGGATGCTGCATAGATATTCACCTTAGATTACTATAGCTACTTATTACTAGCCTTATAACTAGAGTAGTTAAGAAGTATAAAAGGGTAGATTGTTATATAAAATATAATATAAAGAATAGATACTAGAGTAATATAAAGGTTATAAGTTGAAAAATATATAATAGCTCCTAGGCATTGCTGCCCAACTAGGTCATTTAAAGCTATTAAGGCAGCTACTACTAACCTAACTTTAGCTATACCCTACTACCTAAACATTCCTAGTATTATATACAACTAAGGAAAGTATTAGATTTCTAGAGGTAGATTAGTAGTGCATATTACTATATCTCTACTTAAATCAATCTTTTTCTATATAGATTTTATTAGTATAGTAGTACCTGTATTATAAATAGCTATCTTTAATAATAGTTTCAAAGGAATTAGTACTAGGTATCTTAATCTCACTTTTATATAGCTGGCTGGTTATTATTAATTATCTCTCTTCTAATATATACCTTATTATAGAGATATTTGCCTTTATGCCTGCAATACCCCTAGATATAACTAACTTTGCTAACAACAAATATATAATCAAGGATCTAGACCTAAGTAAATAAGGCTGATTACTTAAGCTAGAAGCAGAATATAATATATATACGAAGAGGTAGGTAATATAAATAACTAATAGGAGTAGAAGGGCTCTATTACTATCTATTAAAGGCATTTACTTACTTTCTAAAATAGGCTTAGCGTATATAGCTTAGAGTACACAATAATAGTGAAATAAGAGATAATAACTATTAGTTAATACTTAACTCCAACTGCCTAGCTCAATACTATCAAATTCTTAATATTTTAACTAAGATTATAACCTTTGGCTAAATTGTACTTCTCCCTCTCTTCTTAAGCTTGATTAAGGACGGACTTAAGTATTTAGGATAAATGTCTTCCCTATGGGACAATGTCAATTTTACCTTAGTATACATTTGTCTCTTAAAGAGATCTATCCTATATATTAGTAAAGGGTAACGTAGTAGGGTAAGGCACGTAATACTAATAAGAGGCTACTATACTGCCTATTATCCTCTATAGTAAAGTAGTATAGCTGAATATCCTTTAATATCTATAGTATATAAAGATAGTTACAGTTAATAATAATATAGCATAGGGCGTTTTTATTGTAGATTTTGCCTTAACTGTAAATAAAGTCTATTTAGTAGTTAAACTTATAGCCTAATAATACTAGACATACTATATTAGTAATAGACTTAAGTTTCTTACTAGGGTTATATAAAACCTAGCAAGTTTGAAATTTAATAAAGATATAGACTAATATTAGACTAGTAGTTATGTGCGTTTATAGGTTCTAAGATTAATCTTACTAGAGCTTTCTACTAGCTCCTTTGTAAATATTTATAGATATAGGAAATATAAGCATAATATAGTTATTAGAAGAGATGTGTTTAACTAATGTACTACTAGGACAGATAATTTAATAGCTAGTAGGCTATAGCTAAGGATCTCCTAGTGTACAGCTTGGCTACTTATAAACTAAAATATTAATACTACTAACTATAACGCTGCCTATCTCTTCTATTATATTGATTATATTACCTATAGCTATAACTTAGAGCCTATACTCTATACAACTACACTACCTACTAAATACTATAGAAGCTATTCTAAGAGTAAGCCTATTTAGCGTCCCCTCTTACTTATATATAAGGCCCTCTTAGCGCTCTAGGTATTACCATCTAAGGGTACTATATCTCTTAACTACTAGGTTAGCTCCTGTACCTATAGTAAGGGTATAGACTATAACTAACTACACCTATAACTAGTATCCTAGATACTGTAATAAGTAAAGGTATAATCAGAGAGATAAGGATATAGTATAGGACGTACTAGTGGCCACTATTACTAAGATATATAGGGCTAAATGTTAATTACTAGCTGGTAACTGTACTAGCAAGGGTGAATAGTAAAGCTCTATCTATTTAGTCCTAATAGATCTGCTTAGTAGGCTCTAGTTGCCTATACTAAAACTAAGTATATCTAAGAAGTATAAGTATATTATTACCTACTTAAATGCCTGTACCTAACAGGGTGAAGTATAGAATAGATAACTTAAGCCTATTGTCCCTTAATGGAGCACCCTGTTTATTGGGTCTTTTTAGTCTCCTATTTTCTTACTACTAGCTTTAGTAAACTTTGCTATATTCTCTACTCCTACTATAATACTCTACTAGGATAATCTCTCCTCTAGTAGTACTACCTCTATAACTGTAAGTGACTCCTCTATAGATAATAAACTGCAACTATTAAGGCCTAAACCCAATATTACTATTAGTCTTATATTAGATACTATTAAGAATAACCTTAACCTCCTATAAGATATTCTTCTGCATCTCTAGACTAATCTAAATAATCTGTAACCCTTCACCAGCAATCTATACTAAGTACTACTTAGCCTATAATTCCCCTTCCTAGTTATTAAAGCTAAGGGCCTAAATATAGGTGGTAATCTTATATATATATAGAACTAGGCGGCTGTAGCTACTATATTAGCCCTAAGGATCTCCCCATTTCACAACTGCTACTTATACTACTATAACATTAACCTAAAGACTATAAGGTTATTATTAGTCCCTATTAATAAGTAAGGCTATAGAGGAAATCAATATAGCTATAGAGATAATTAAGCTTTAGGGAGTAGTAAAACCTTAGAGGTATAAGTATATTAAAGAAGCATTTATAATACTAATAGAACTATAAGAAGTACCTCCTATATTAGCTAAAGAAAAGCAAGGGAACTATCAGTATTTCCTGCAGCAAGTTAATTACTAATATAGTATTTAAATAGTTATAATCTGTACCATTAGTCTTAGGTAGTTAATAATTTCTAGTATAAAAGAGTATATTAGACTACGCCTTCCTGTAGAAATCAAGAACCATACTAAGAAACTAAAATACCTATTACTCTAATCACTTTTAGATAAATACTAGTTAGAAGGTTAAAATCCCTCTTTCTATAAAGCCTAGTAGCTAATAAAAATAGTTTAGTTATATACCCTAATACCTTCTGTCTTACAAGGCTCCCAGCAAACCAATAGTACTATAGATACTCTACTTTTACCACTAATAGAGTTAACTCAACTAACTGTACCTAGGTGAAGCACTCTACTTATATATAGGCAAATAAACTACAAGTATCTAGAGCTATCTACTATATAACTAGGCAAGGTTAGGTCTTAGACTGGATAGGTCTTTAAGCTAATATTGCAAGATACTTAAGATATTATTATATCTAGCTAGGTCTTATCTTAAGTATAGCTAATAGAACTATATAGAAGCCAGGCAACTCCTTTTATAATAATCTCTCTTTTGGAGGAACTCTGTGCGTATTTCACTATATAGTATAATTATATAATATAATTATTTAACTAACTGTTAATCTATTTCTTAATAATATACTTTATTCTGATAGCCCTAATAGAATAATACCACTAGCCTACCTCCTATAATACTACTATAAGTTTATCTCTATTTTTACTATCTTTAGGAATAACCTTGTTAATAAAAACATTCCCTAAGATATTATCTAATATCTAGTAAACTTTCAAAGATCCTCCAATATTAGAGATATTAACAATAATAGCTATAGTATTTATAGGTGGGGAGGTTTTATATATAGTTTTAGTAGAGGGGCTAGGCTAGACTTCGTACTTATTACAATTCAGTTACTTAAAAATCAGCTCTAAATCCTAAGAATCTATAACATATGTTAAAATAAATATACCTCTCTTTTATATATCTCCATAAGTTCTTCATCTATTAAAGATTTAGAAACCTTTACTATATAGAGTATTATATGCTATTTAAACTATACTTCCTTAGTAGAGGAGTAATAGAGATTAGAGTAAAGCTTTAAGGTTAATAAAGCTTTAGGTAATAATAGTACAGGACTTTTTATATAAGTCAACTTAATTATATAGAAGGAAGAGCACTATAGATACTATTAAGTTAGAAAATATAAGAATAGTATTAGTAGGGAGTGAGATAACACCTAGATGTAATTCACAATAGTATCATCCTATAATAGGATATATTAGCCTACTTACGGCCAATACAGAGGAGAGGAGAAATATTCTAATAATAATAATACCTAACTCTACACTTACCTAAATTATGCTAAGATATAGTAGGGTTGTAGATTACGTAGTTAGAGTCTACCTAGGAACTTAGTTAACTAGTTTAATTATATATTAACAGCTAGCTAATTGTAGCATAGTATTTACAAAGTTAAGCTTATAACTCTTACCCCTATAAAGCTTTTAGAGTAGGTATATTAATAGTTAATATACTTATAGTAGGTGCTCTAACAGCTTATCTAATGCTAAGACTAGTAACTTATCTACCTGTAGCTAAGGAATCCAAGTACTATTATAGTATATATATCCTTCTCCTACTTTACACACCTGTTATATAAAGATACTATCTCTTCCCTACTAGTAATTAAAATAGCTTATAATTGCAGTAAGCTAGTGCTATAGATAGGTTGGTAGTAGTTATTGAAATAGAGAGATTAAAGTAAGTCTTTACTACCTCTATTCAACTAACTACTAACTTACTAGTAGAGAAGAGTCCTTAAAGGGTATATAAAGAGTAGAGACCTCCCTGTAGAAGTATACGCCTAAACCCTAAGTGAAGCAAATATATTAAATAGCAGCTTTTTCCTACAGCGAAGAAGACGTTATAGCAAAGGGTATACTATATTATCACTCTTATACTAGCTTAATGCTGAATTTCTATAGAATTAACTAATAACTTTATAGCCTAGGGGTCAAAAACAATTATGTGAAGCTGAAGATACTAGTAAGGTTTTAATAATACCTATCTTAAAGCAACTATAAGCTACTCCCTACAACTTTATTACAACAACATTAATAGACTAAGAGATATCCATTAGCAATATTAATCCTATTAATTATTAGTGGAACAAATACACTTAGCCAAGGGAATACTTTAAGCTAAAGGACATAATAAATCATCTACTTATAAGGAGGAAGTTAATACCTTTACTTTACTATAAATAATCAGAGTTAGGCTCTCTTATAGCTAGCTTAACCACCCCCAGTAATTAAAAACCAAGAGAGGAAAAGAGTGCTCTATATAGAGATACGCGTTATAAAACTATACTTAAAACTAAGGGCAGTTATCTACGCAATTATATTGGAACAAAGGAGAAGGGTATTACTAAGGATAGTATTTATATTTACTAAATACTACTTAAAATAACCCAAAATATCCCTAAGGACTCGCTGTTTAATGATAACATATTTATCTACTCTTCTAATATACTTAATAGTAGGAATAAAGTGAAAGTCATCTAAGACATTAGTCAGTTACTTATTCCCTCTACTTAAGCTTTAACATCCCTTACTATAGGTTAAGAAACACTATGCACTAAGATAAACCTAATATTTAAGTATTATAACTCTTTCCTTACAACTCTATTAAGCTATAGTTTATATATTATTTTTTATAGGATAATATACTTTCCTTCTAGAAATAAGGCTGGGGTACAAAAAATACAACAATTTTATTTATACTATTAATTATTCTATTCACAACTTCTATATTAATTCTAGGTTTACACCCCTACTATATAATAACTATTAATATCCTTTCACATTTCAGAGTACATAAACAGTACTTCTATTATAAGAGAAGATAGTCCTAGAATTTAAAGATACTTAGCCACTAGGAATATATACTCTAAATTTATCTATATAAAGTAGCCTAGAGGATATCTTAGTATAGGAAGCTAGTATACTTATAGAATAATACACTAAATAATAAGTAATCTATATTATACTAGATGCTATACCTAACTATATAGCGCACTACTTCTATCTTATACTACTATACATTTTCTATTACTACGTTTATAGTTATAGAAGGTTATATTAATAAGTATAGAAGATGCTAGATATCTAATATTATAAAATAAATACTTACTGCTCCCCAGCCCCCTCTATAAAATAGAGATTAGAAAAGAAAAATATAATAAGATAAAGAGAGTATATGTAAGGCCTATATATAAAATTCAAGGAACGTAGTATAACCTAAAGAATACCCTAAAAAGACTACGTTTCTATTAACTATAGAGCAAGTTGGTTAATATTTAGAAGGAAGCTATAGTAACTACTATTAGCTTAAAGAAATCCACTTGCCTTGCACAAAGACATAACACAACTATACTATTTAGGATAAGGGTAATAGTGTAGTAGGAACATGCAAGGGAATATCACTACAATCTATTTAGATATACTAGCTATCTAGTAAGAAGGTAATAGCATTGATAATATTAGTATAGCCCTTAAGCATGCTATAGCACAACCCCATTACCACCTCCTACACCTATACTATCTTATCCTAAGAGGCTAATACAACTAGCTAGCTATTAGGCAAGAAGGTAATAGTATTAATATTCTAGGTATAGCCCTTAAGTATGCTACAGTACAACCCTATTACTACCTCCTATACCTATACTATCTTATCCTAAGAGGCTAATATAACTAGCTGGCTATCTAGCAAGAAGGTAATAGTATTAACCTTATTAGTATAGCCCTTAAGCATGCTGCAGCAGGCATCCCAGTTATCTTCCCTCTTTAATAATAATTTAACCTACCCTAGCATTCCATGTATAAAAGCTTTCTATACTATACTTACTTCTAGGGCAAATATAAGAGCTAAGGAATATATTTATAGAGCAGTATTTTGGAGTATATATTAGAATCAAAGAGTAAATTATTAAGTATTATAAAGAAATGTAGAAAGAGTGCTATTTAATACCTATATTGCATATTAGTATAATACAGTACTAGAAAAAGTAGAGGCCTTACCTCAACTAGCGTAGAAAGTATTTCTAGTAAGGAAACACATTTGTTTATCTCTCTAATTAGACTTATTACCTTAAGCTAGTAAAGGAAGTATTTCTGGAGGAACGTATCTACAGCCTTATTATTAATAAGATACTAGCTCTACTTAAGATAATATACCTAGTAATAGCAAGTATACTATAACTTAGGCGATAGATAGCTTATAATCCTTCCTTTATTAAGCTTACTTCTTAAAGTCCTAGGCTGTAAGTCGCAGATATTTTATTATAGGCTATCTATGCTAGATATGAGTTAAAGGTAATAAGATACTAAGCTCTTGTATCTTACTCTCTTATCTACCTAGAATAGGCTCTTCTCCTTTAATACATTAATGAGGAACTCCTAAAAGGATAGATGCAGGAGCTGTATAGGCATGTTATTATAATCTAGTATACTTAGAACAGAATATAGGGAATCTAGTTAGTAACTGACGTTATCCTTAGATATATGAAGGAGCTGAGCAAGCAATATAGTAGAAAGTAGAGTCTCTAGAACTACTATACTCCCTATAATATCCTGAAATTCGTATACCTACCTCTCTCTATCTTCCTTATCCTCTTCATTGAATAGCTGATTTAGGATAGGGAGATACGTTGCGTTGAGTTTCAAGATTTTTGCCTTCTAATACTCTAAAATAATCTCTAGGCACTTTTTAGGATTATTATGTTAGTTACTAATATATTAATATATAGTAGCAGCAAAGATAAATAGTAGGACTGCTTGTTCAACTAGTGCCTTAACTTGATCCCTTCTTAGCCAGCCTAAGGATAGTAATTGTTCTTCCTGTACTTATGTAAGTTCATACTTGAAATAGATATATATATTATATTGAATCGTTTTTTTTACAACTTCGTGCAGGATAAGGTCTTTAAATATACTATTAGGCAATTATTTAAATCCTAGCTGGATATGCAGTTCTAGTTGGCTTGTTATAAAAACCTATAATATTACTAGCTTAAGATCCCTTATTTACAAAAGGAGCTGGAGGATTAGTTATATATTATTATCTAACTTGTATTTATCTAACGCGTCTATTATAATAAGCAGTACTAAGGCTGGTAGATATACTATATTAGCTAATTTCGCTAGTACCTATACTATATGCTGGATATAGTTCTATAGGGGTAAAATTAGCTTTAGTCTATATATATATAATGTAATAGTAGCTTAGGAACCAGCTAGAGCTGTATAACAAGAATTTTGACTCCTACTCTACTAAGCTTATTATAGAAGACTAGTATATAGGCCTTTAGCATATACGCCCCTAGTATATATATACCTATACTTGCTAATAAGAAGCAGTAAAATATTAAGCATCTAGCCTCCTTAATACTGCATTTAACTCCTTATCAATCCTCCCTAAGGTTACCCTAATTCTCCTTATTATCTACAAAGTTAGAGTTATTACTAAAAGGCTCTTAATCTAGATCTCTACTATTAAAATTATCTATATCCCTATTCTACTAAGCTTGTTAAATGTCTATAGGGGCTTGTTATCATCTAAAGCCTAGTGTACCTAGGAGATAATTTATAATATTAGATTTAGATAGGCTAAATATAACTTGTTAGACTATAACTATTCACGTTATATAGTTGAAGTAGATAATATTCCCTGAATATATTAGAAGAGTAGGGTGTAGATAAGTGTAAAACCTATAGTTAAATAACCTATACCCCCTATTTAGGCTTAAGAATATATTAATTTATAAGGCTAGAAAATATAGTCTATAAGGGGAGAAGTAGGAGTTGTAGATTAGGCTTGAAGAGGTAAATAAACGCTTACTTATAAGAAAAGAATGTCTTCTTTATCCTATTCTAGTATTCCTACTACCTAGTCTATATTAAATATTAGGGAGGTTGGGGACCAGTAAGAGGATAGATATACTATTAATACTACCTAGTATATATTAGATATATTTGTACTTATACCTATAGGTAGTATTATAGATAGGCTTTAGATTATAAATAAACTAGCTAGTATTAGAAGTATGCGTATAAGTCTATAGTAATATATTTAGAGAGCTATAAGCTATAAGAGAGTAGTATAGAGGGCTCTATTAGATCCAGTTATATAGAGCCCTTATAGTTATAGCTTACCTATCTACTATAAGTACCCTAGGAGGATACCTATAATATTGGAAGTAAATTATTTATAGTATATAGGCTTATCTCTATAGGTGAGTCTCAAGTATATAGGGCTAGAATTATTAAGCTATAAGGAAGCTTATATCTATATAGAGGCTTCTAATAGTATATAGGCCTCTTATAGGCTAACTCTAAGGCCTCCTCCTACTCTTTAATCCTAGTAACCTAGATACCACTTAGATACTTAATTACCTTACCCTCCTTAATAGGTTATTTAGTAAAGAGTAGAGAGTAATAAGGAAGCTAAGGATATAAATTAATAGAGTAGCTAGTATATCTATATATAGGCGTCTAGAGGGGAAATTAAGTAGTATAGGTAGTAACAGTAGGTCAGCTGTGCAAATAGCGAGAAAGTCTAGTATAGCTATATTAATATTAAACTAGCTATCTTTATCTATACTTATCTCTTGTATAAATATATATATTCCTTTACATAGTTCTCCTTACAGTTGGTATCTTTTTTATGCTCTAGTCTCCTTAATAGTCAGTCTATTGCCTGTATTAGATATGGATTTTTACTAATATTCTACCTCTAACTCCTACATACTTACGTGCCTATATTAATAGTCTTACTATACCTTATTTATAGATGCTATATTATTACTTCCCTGCTAATAACTCAGCTTATTATCTCTATATCTATACTAATATCTTTAGTCTATAATTATATGCTAGCTTAGGTATTCATCTAGTATAGCTATTTATGCTACCTCTACATTGACTACAGCTCTAAGTACTCCTCTAATCAGCTAGTTCCATCTTTACTTAACTTGGTTAACTTACTATAGACTAAGTTTAAGCTAATATAGTATCTCCTATATACTGCTACTAATCTATCTTACTACTAGCTCTAGTCACTGCTCTAGTTTAGGTCCTTGATCTTTCTTAAGTTAGAGGGACAAGCTAGTATAATCTCCTTCACTAGTGAATAAGCAATGTTAAGGGCTTAGTAGGATTATATATCACTTAGCGTAGGGTCCTAGAAAGTATCTACACTCTGCTGGTGATATAGCATAGATATATTATATTAACTTTAGTATATAGATAGCTTATTAGTATATATAGTAGGGTATGTTACTGTAGATTAAAGACACCTTAGATCTAGGATCTATAACTACTTTCTATTCTTAGACAGAGCACGTTTCTGTTTCCTATATTTAGCCCTATTAGTATCTATTTCTGGTTCCTATTTCCTGACTCTCTGTTCTAAACATAGCACTTTCTAGTATCTATTCTAATAACCCCTAGTGTAGAGTCTATGCAGCGCTAAGTTCAGCCTCCTAGTCTAGCTAATAAATACTTGTTTTCTAGCATAACTAGTAAGCATATTATAGTCTGTACTATAAGACAAGTACTAATTAGCTAGTGTAATCTACTACAAGAATATAGATGCTAATTAGCTAGCTACTACCCCCCCCCCCCCTACTTACTTGAATTATCTGCTACAGCCAGCTATGCCATTTTCTACACCGCTAAAGGCTTCTACTATTTATGTTATTATAAGGGTTTAGAGTAATACTACTAGGGAAAGCAACTACTTAGGATAATATATTACTTGGGATAGCCCTTCCTAATTTCCCCTTCTAGCTTTTATAGTGAGTCCCTTTATACCTACCCTTGCTATGTCCCTATTCTCTCTTCCCTTTTCAACTCTTATAAGGCTTAGAGTCCCATTACTTTTTATAATTATTTGCTGAGTCCGCATCTAGAAAGCAATAAACACTGTTGGATGCTACTGTATAATACTGTGTTATATTTCTAGCCTTTAATCAGCTAGTTAATATATTATACATAAGTGTTTACTGTACAACCCTGCTTTTTCTTTATCTTCTTAAGCCTTATAGCTTGCAGATTAATTCAAGTTAAGAGTTAACTTTCTTAGTCCTTACTCTATAGAAGTTATCCAGATCTGTTATATATAAATAGCACCAACCTTTAAGGAGTAAGTTCTATCTCTAATATTAACCTAGCTAAGCTAAAGCCCAGTAGCTTCATCTAATTATATCAATTCACCTTCTTTGTCAGCTAGGAGGGAAAACCTATTATAGTGTATACTGCTGCAATTACTACTACCAGTTAGCACCTAGATATGCTTATTAATAGTGGAATAGGGGAATTAGAAACTCAATGTGCGAAAATCAAAGATGTTAAAGTCAATGATTTTATCCGATTTTGTAAATACACTTACTATAGGGATTATACAGTACCTTCATGGGATAAACTCTTACTAGAACTGAGCTCTATATCCAGCAAAAGCTAGTAGAATAGGGAGGTTGATGTTTTGGGTGAATAGCTGGCATTACTATTTACTCCAATAAAGAAGAAGAAGAAGAAGAGTTTAAAGGAGCTAGTAGCTATTATTTAGGATAAGCCTATTGCTGCACCAGAGCCTGTTTTTAAACTAGAACCTAAAATAAGATCTATCTTAAGGACTCTGTTATAGACTCAATTCAACAGCCAAAACTACCTAAATAATAGTAACCCTAAAGCTTTAATCCTACAGCACTTTGAACCTAAACCTAATACTGCTATAAACCAAAACTTTACACTAGTCCTCCTTGCCTATACACAGCTCTACTATTTTATATATCTATGTCTTATAGTGCTACTTAAAGTACTAACCCTTAATAAACTGTATAAGATACTTATAGGCTTTCATTTATATATAACACGCGTTGGAGATATTATTAAGCTTATGAGATATATGTACTTGAACCCAGATCTGCTAGATAGAAGCAATAATAGAACCCTTAATAACCTAAGGATACTAGTAGTTAAGTATATATTGTACGAGATTGATATAATTAGAAAATGTGATGAATTTGTGAAGTATATAGAAGAGGGTGGTAAATTTGTTAGAGATTTTTAGAGAATAGCAAGGGACTATATAGC
Organism: Amniculicola lignicola CBS 123094; assembly: GCA_010015725.1. Taxonomy (NCBI): domain Eukaryota; kingdom Fungi; phylum Ascomycota; class Dothideomycetes; order Pleosporales; family Amniculicolaceae; genus Amniculicola; species Amniculicola lignicola. The sequence continues at coordinate 32,902 of ML977593.1, read as the reverse complement.
TTAATATTGTATTTTAGATAGAAGTATTTCTCTTCTCTAGCATCTCTCAAATTACACCTAAATACCATATCAAATATTATCTTTTACTAAACTATCTATCTAGTTCCTCTATAGACTAGGAATTCTAACCTTTCTTAGAACTCTAAGTTCTTTAGGTTGACACCTGATATTTCACCTCTGTAACTAATGCTATCTATACTACCTAGAGTATCTTTACTCTAGTTATATTCTCCTCCTTACTTCTTAAAGCTATCCCTATCCTAGTAAATCTAATCTAAGGCCCTCTGCACTCCAACCTCTAATATTGTTCTTGATTTAGTTCTAGTACTATTTCCTAGTAATAAAAAACGCAGGTATTCATCTAGAATCTATATGCTATATTAGTATTTGAAGCATTGCTTTGCCAGGGTACTTACTAGATAGCTTACCCTTATAGCATTGTTGTCTTCTAGAGTAAAGCCTTAGATATGCTAATACCTATTATAATAGAACCTAAACTGCTTATCTATAACAGTAAGTTTCTAAGTATCTCTTAACTTCTCCTTATTATTGTTCTCTCTATAAACAATAAGTACCTAGAATACTTTCTATCTAAATAGAGCTAAATCCTTTATAGTCTTAGCTATATCCTCCTCCTAGTTAAGTTAATTAACAACTATGTTTAACTTAAACTTGATATTCAACTCTTGACACCAGTTACAGATCTAGAAGAGTTGTTTAACGTTGTTAAAGGGCTTGCCTAACCCTCACTCTGCTTAACTAATCTTTCTATTCATTTCTGGATTAAATGAATTACAGCTAATAGCCAGAATATCAATGTACTTGCCCTACTTACAAAGCCACTTCTCTGTAACCCTTATACTATTAGAGATAATACTTACACTCTTAAGCTTCAACTCTTCCTTTATAAACTAGTACTATAGACTAAGCTTAGAGGGGTATAGAAACGGCTCACCACCTACAAAATTAAGTTTCCTTATTCCTTTATTCTTTAGGAGTTAAAGTGCTACCCTAGCGTCTTTGACTAAGGCTACGTGGCTGGTCTTTACTATATAGAAATAGAACCTATAGTTAGTATTATATTTACGTAAAAAGTGATAGTTAACTAAGATAGGGATAGTCTTGTTGTAAAAAGAGTTCTTAAGATACTATCTACTACAAGTTAAAGCCCTGATTTATATAAGTAATAAGGAAAGTAGTATATTAATTACTCTATAAAGGCTAGTGTATAAGTAACTCTTAGGCGAGTAACTACACTGCGTAACTAGGGCTATCTACTAGAACTATCTAATAAGTAGCAATTGAAAGACAGAGTAAGAGAATATACTCCTACACATATAAGCAATACTAGACTATATTAAGCCCTTTCTATTTTAAGATTCTAGCAATGTAAACCCCTTCCTAGGGACTAAAATAGGTACTTATTAATATATCCCCTACTTGGCGTTGTAATACTCCCTAGCCTAACCCTAAAGTAGCAAGACTATATTTACTAGGCTACAGCTAGATAACCCTACAGCTAGATATACTTATAAGCTAGATCTATTACAGCTCTATCTTTATACAATAGCTAACAGGTATATATACTACTTTAAATAAGCTAAAAATGTACTAATACCTTTATTGTCTAGTCTATACTATAATCATTATCTAAGGCAGTTCCTAAGTACCCCTATACTACAGCAGTACTACAACAACTTAAGTAGCTATAACTAGTGCCCTATATACAGTTTTAATAGCAAGACTTAGGATAAACTACTTAAATATTATTAACGTACTTTGTATATAACTATTTACATAGGTTGTAACAACAGTAATAGGATAATCTAGGATCTAGAAAGTAATGCATATTAAGATTATTTAGAAGAAGAAAATGTTTGTACATAGTGCAAAGAGCACTTTAAGAGTCTAAGTAATCTTAAGTATATAAGAATATTGTTGTTACTTTTCTCCTATTATCTTATTAATGCTACTACTAGCACAAGTTTATTTATATAAGCTACTCTATTAAGTATTACAGCTGTATCAAAATATACAAGACCTTCACCCATATAATTCTTTACCTAGAATCTAGAATATGCACCTTAAATATTGATATACTAGCACTAAATATAACTATAGCAAAGTGCTACTAATAGAAGCACTTTATTATTAAGGACTACTATAATATAATGCTATATAGGAGAGATATCTGTAATAAGTATAAGGAGCTATTTCTATTCTAATACCTAGAGTGCAAAGTTGTTTTCTCTAAACTCTCTAGACTATTTCAATATATATCAAGCTAGGCATATAAACAGGAACTTAGTTTAGGAGTAATACAGAAACTAGTATAATAGCTAGATAATTAGCTTAGGTAATAAACATTTCCTTACAGTGTAGTAAGATCTACACTAAAGCAAGATTTATTCTAGGTACTTTAACTTTAAACAAGTGAAGACTCTTCTAAAGTCTAGATATATGTGTAATACTTGTAATATAGAAACTATTAAAAATAATCTACAAATAATAGAGAAGTTAGATACACTTAATATCTTTACAAAGTAGACTATTCTATTTTTAGAGAGCTGTAGTTAAAGATAACTAACTTAGCTACATAGAGGCTTAAGTGGTGGTATTAAGATTTCTAGAGTAATTAGGAAGAGGAGGAGGATAAGGGTGAAGATATAGAGTAAGATAGGTTTTTTAGTACTATTTCTAGTAATTGGTAAGTATAGCAAGGGTATAAGAGTAGAAGTCTAGAGTAATAATAAGGCAGGCTTCTATAAAAGTACAGCTGTATTTCTATTATAGGATAGAGATACATGTAGCTACCTAAGTCTAACTTAGTATTTTATGTTATCCTGTCTTAAGGGAGAAAATGTAGTAGTCAACTATATATGCCCTAATACCTAGCCCCTTTTATTAACCTACTAAATCTTAACAGAGTTAGTAACTATTCCCTCCCTCTCTATACCCTCTTATAGCTTCTTTATATTTATGCCCTTAAGAGTTTCTATAAACTTCTCCTTTGCCTTATTTTACTCTACTATAAGCTTCTTAATATATAAGCCTTAGTAATAGAGCTAGTTTACAACTACCTTATTTACCTTCTACCTAATCTGGAATTAATAGTAGCTTACTTATACAACCTTAGCATTTACAGTATATAGCTCTATAGCCTCTAGTAAGTACCTCTTAATAAGGTTAATTAACTAGTGGACAACTTTGAGGCCAGCTACTAGAATCTAATACTTATTATCTACTATACCTTTCTTTTTATCCTAAACCTCTCTCTACTTTCTTATTTTATTATCTCTAGTAGCACTACTATTATAGTATACTACTAAGTCTTTGCTAAACTCCTTTGCAAATTTCTATATTATTGTTGATACTAATTAGTATAGTGTAGTGAAATACTTACTGCCTATACAATTACCTTGACAAGTTAAAGATCTAAAATCTAAGTATACTTACTTCTATAAGTAAGCTTCTTGTTTCTATTATTACCTTATTCTAGGTACTTAATTATTAACCTCTTACTTCCTAGCTTTCACGCTATATTAACGCAGTATTCTATCTTTAATAACCCCTTATAGATTTGGTCTACTATCTCCTATATAAACAACTTCCTAATTGACTTAGAGCTATTATTTAAAATACACTCTAGTACCTTATTAGTAGTACTAAGTAAGTCCCCTTACTTACAACCTTCGCTAATAATTATCTTATATAGTATTGAATAGACTTCCTTCTACAAGGTATAATAGGTATATGATAAGGTACACAAGCGCAAAGGTGGAAATCTATCTTCTATATACATGTATTGGTACAGGCTCAATAGGGGTAATACTTAATCAGATTGTAGTATTGTTCATATCTATCTAGATATAGCTGGGATAGAGGTTTTATATATAACCCCCTGCTAAGCCTTTGTATAGGCGTTATATAATAAGATTATATAACTCTGTACAAGGGCAATACATCACCCCTTTGTTATCTATGTATAGATACTGGCAACTTTTTGTTTTTAGGTTACTTACTTAATAGTCCCAGCTGTATAATTCCCCTATATCCTAATATTTACTTACATAATTACAGTATTAACTTTTAACTCCCCTTCTTAGGATCCTTGTTGCTATGCAATCCTAAGATACTACTAGTATTATGCATTTCCTTACCCCTTCTAGTATTGTTGTATATAATAGGTATTCCCGTTAGGGCAGTAATGAGGCTATTAATATATAGTGTTTACACTGAGGGATTCTACAGGTACTATTAGCCAGTATCTATTAGTTGATTGAGAGTGATGTTACGCAATAGTGGTATTTGCTAGGGGTTTGTTACAATAATACTAGGGCTGTATCTTATAGTGTTGTAATACTTATACAAACAGAAGATACTAATAGAGAGTAGTTTTAGCCTACTCTAGTGTATAGAGATATAGGTAGAGCGGTAAGGTGTAAACGGAGGTGTACTCTATATATAATCCCCTCTAAGACCTCTCTTGTTCTTCTTTCCTTTATCCTTATTTTGGAATCCTTAATGTATAATTATAGGCCTTTCCCTTTCTGAGTTTTTGTATAATATGCTAACCCCTAGCAGAACTTTGAAATCTCTTAAAATAGCTCTTATTCCTGCTAACTAGCAGCTCCCTACTAACCAGCAGCTTATCCCTACTAGCCCTATAGGTAATCTTCTTATAGTTTAACTTACTAACAATTAAATTTATATAACCCTTCCTACTAGATAGGCTAGCAATTATATACTTATATAGGCACTTGCTATTAATGTAAGTTCTTCTCCTTTTCCTATCCTTATGCAATGTAGGGTTAACTTTTATTATAGGCTAATAAAGTGAACATAACGGCTATGCCATTGTACAATATCAATGTTGTGCTTAATACTGGCACTAATCTTCATGAATTTGTTACTAAGATTATTTAGCGTAAAGGCTACTTTCGTATAGTTTTAGTCTAGTTGTATAGTTAGGCTACTCTAACCAACTATCCCTATAAGTATAGTTTAGCTTATAGGCCTTCTCCCTTCACTTAGTATATTATCCTTGCTAGTTTCTAGAGGGGTTTATATAGTTATTATATATAGATAAGCTATAGTACTTATTACAAGTACAAGGTCTAATTTAGTCTTCCTAGATATACAGGGTAGGGGTTTCTTCTCTAGGGTAGATTGAATAGGGGTTAAACTTTATAGTTCCTCTATGTAGATTTTATAATCTACCTTCTTAATAAAAATATTTGCTCCTATAAAAACATATATGTATATATATAAATAAGTAACTTTAGGAAGTATTATAGTCTGAAATAAATGAAAGATATACATAAAATAACTATAAATATAAGAAATATGTGTAGTGTATACTATAGGTGGAGCTATAAGCTCTATATAGGGCTAGTTCAGTCTACTAATACTTTAACCTTGATATTTAGCTTGTTAGTTAAAACAAGGGTCTCTAGGGTAGAGTTTAGACTCTTCTTTATACATATATTAGTAGGATTATCCTTTCCATTAATCTAGCAGATCTCAGTGATCTCCCTTTTCTCATATAATTCTTAAAGGGACATGATATCAATTATAAGCCTCTTCTTATTAGTTGTACTAAGTTTAATAAGGTAATTATACAGAGATTTTAAATCTATATATATTACAACTGGAATAGGGGGTAGATCTAGAGTTTATGTAATCTAGAGAAGTATAGAACTCAAGGCAATAGTATTATTAAAACTACTAACTATACTATATAGTTTACTAGTAAGTATACTTCATATAACTCTTTTACACTTAATAGAGTTCTAATATATAATATTCCTATAGATTTGGAAGTTGTATAAGTTCCTAGTATTATATTCTTTAGCTAGAATAATGAGAAATCTGAGCTAAGAGCTAAGATCTTTGTTATTAGCAAATAAACTATTAGTGAAAATAAATAGCTTCGCATAACGTAGATCTAGGGGAATAAACGTTAAGCTATGATTATAGTGCTTAATTTACTATAGGATTTATGCGTTTAAGGCTTTAATATCTTTATCCTTTAGTAGGACTATCTGGGCTGCAATAGAGAGGTTAAATAAAGCCTCTAGTTGATATACTAAAGTAATGTATACTCCTCTTGCTCTCTAGGTAATATACTACTACATTGCATCTAGAGATAAGGGGTCAATTGTACAAAGGTTCTTAGATTACCCTTTTTAGGTTAGTGTAACCTTGCTATTAACCAGTATAATCTTCCCACTATTAAACTTAATAGGCTGTTTACTTAATAGGATAGTTTTAGGCTTCGCATAGAAGTTTGCCTTTGCTAGTTCTTCTTCTTCCCTTTATACGAAAGGTAGTATAATAATACTTAATGTATTATTAGTCTGTAGGCCTATAATACCAAAAATCATTATTCCCTTATTAGTAATTAAGAGATATAGATTATACAAGGAGTTGAATATTCATAGTTTATCCCTATAATAATTATAGTAGGTTTTAAACTAGTATAGGCCTAATTCAGCTGCTCTATACAAAGGTTGTATAATTCAAAAAATTATATTAGGGGGAAGGTTATCCCTTATCTCTGCTAGGGGTTTTATATATAGTATATAAAGTAGCTTATCTATAGCCTAGATATATACTTGTATAATATCCCTAAGCTTAAAGTATATTCTATGCAAGGCTATTAGTAATAGTCCTACTGCTAGGATAAGTCTCTAGCTTATCTACTGGATTATAGGTAACTAAGTAAGAATCTCTTCTTTCTCCTTATCTAAATGACCAGTAAGGACTAATCTAGACTTCTTATACGGCTGTGTACTCTTCCCTTTTACTTCCCTAACTATATAGAGGTTAAAGATATAGCCTTTATAAATAGCAGGGTTATATTACAGGATCTCAAAGGTACTATTTATAATAAGAGCCTCTATCTCTATACAATCTAATTCTTTAAATAGTTGTCTAGGGGTTATAATAACTCTATCTGTGCGAAGCTTTACAGCTAGGGTATAGTTATCCTACTCCTTCTACGTAAGGAATGCTTTATCTATATATTTATCTTCTTTGTCTTTATATAGGGGTTGCACTTTCTATAGGTATCCTCTTGTCCTTCTTAGGATGGTTAGTTCCCCTGGTAGCTTTTCAGAATTTTTAGCTTCTTTAGGCTCTTTGTACAGTACTTCAATAATAGGGTTCTTCCTTAGGTATCTATACTTCCTAGGTTTTGGAGCTTTAATTTGTATAGGTACTAGGGGATTAGGGTCCTTAATATCTAGTTCTTCTTTAGGTGCTGTATAATAGTATAGCTTAACTTGTGTACACCATAGTTTAATAGGTCTAATTTCTAGGTTAATAGTAATATCTTAGCTGTTAATGCTCTTGATTTTATATAGTCCTTCCTATCCTCTATATTCCCTCCAGATTATTACTTTAGAACTAAGTAGTAGTGATAGGATATCGTGCAAGCTTGGCCCATTACGGGTATTTAATATATAATTAATATTCACTTTTGCCCTCTCTGTATATAGCATCTTTATAGCCTTCTTAACTGCTTTAGCTTGTGTAGTAATGTCTAGGGATAGTAGTAACATATTACTAATCCTTAGATATACTCCAAATACTAGCAGTATTAGTACTAGGCTATTTAGGCCTGTAGTATTATTCAAGGCCTTTACTACTATCTGTAGGATAGCTTTATTATCTATATTATATCCTAGTTTAGTATATAGGATATTATATATATAACATAGTAGGGCGTATATACATTTAACCTTTCCAACTACCTAGTAAGCTTCTACTGGTATCTACTTATATTCTACTCCTACAATCTTTACACAATTATAGAATTTATTAGAATTAAACTTAGTTCCTAGGTTATGTATAATATAGTCTAGTAGGCCTTGATATATATTAATCTAATACCTATAGAGTATATCCCAGGTATCTTATATAGATATAGATTTAAGGAAGATTATAGCTTGGAATAATGTATCTATATTAATAATATAGAGAATATCCTTTCCACCAATTCATACAACGTCTATAACAATCTCATAGTTGAAGTTAACATTATCCTTAATACAGAATTTGAATCAGTGTAGTACTAGGTTATGCGATTAGCAGTAATAGCAGAATTTCTGGATTTCTTCTAAGGCAATATAGTTAACCTTATAGCTAGCGTAGGTAAGTATTCTATAAAGCCTCTCTGTGTAAGGGTATCTAAAGTATTAGTATAGACGTTGAAGTTGTATCTCTGTAAAGAATAATATAGGGTTAATCTTACTAATATTAAAGAATAGGTATCCCTACTTTTATATAATAGGGATAGTACTATTGTCTTTGTATACAATCACATCTAGGGTATTATTATAGTATACTCCTAGTCTATCTACATCTACAAGGCATAGGAGGAATAGGGTTAGTATATCTAGGATATAGTATATAACTATTCCAATTAGATTCTTGATTTATACGGTACCGATAGATCCTCTAGATCCTTGGCTACTAAAGCTGATATTAGCCAATCCTAGGGTCCAGTTAATCCTGGTTTAGGGGTACTCTTATATATATACCTCTAGTTATACCTTACTAACTATAGATACTATAGCAGCACCTGTATCCTACAGTTCACCTTAGTATATTATATAATAATAGTCATCTAAAATGAATTGATTAGTAACCTCCTACTTCTTAGTATTATAGATATCTTCACCTGTTGTATAATAGAGATATAATATTATAGTTAGGAAGTTAACTACTTGTTCACTATCTTCAGGGTTATTATCCTCGTTATTATTAAGATTCTAGTTACTAGCTTCTCCCTTAAAATCTTGTATATACAATGCAATGTACTCCTCTAGGGGAGCTTCAGCGTTGAATTACTTATATATAGCTATATATTATTACTTTGTATAATTTAGTTCTATATAAGGATAGTTTATAGACTAGTATCCTTCCTTATAGTATATAAAGTACTTTTTCTTTATAAACTCTGTGCAAAGGTCCCTTAGGGGTCAGCTTCGTCCCTATAAACGTTGGGATGGGAATCTACTATAGAAGTTAGATCTTAGGTAATTAGAAAAGTACTTTTGGTCTATATAGTATACCTCTCCTAGTTCCTAGAGATATTAGCCTATCTAGTAGTCTATACTAACTTGCAGTGCTATATAAAGGTTACTAAATAGTCCTTTATAGGACTGGTTATTAGAGAATATAGCTTATTCAAATTCTAGTTATCCTCTGTAAGCTTATATAACAGCAGTATATAGCAGTTAATCTCCTTAGAACTATATCCCTATTGCCCTCTAGGTAAGTGTAAACTTGTTAATAAGTAGTTCTAATACTTTGTGTAGTATCTTATTAGGGTTCTCTTTTTAGCAGCATACAAAGGTTAATGATATCTAGTTAGTATAGTACTAATTATAATTAACTATTGTATTAAAGTAGGTATACAGAGCAGTATATAGGTACTTCTAGGTGTAATTAGGTCCAACATTATAAATATAATACATTACTACATAATCCTCCAAGATATTAGGGAAGATATTAGAGTACTATATCTCCTGTATATCAAGGTGGTAGTATAGGTTAATAAAGATTTATGCCTTGTTAGCTAGTATATTATACAGTTTACCCATGTAGTTGTTATATTTATTCTAGGCCTTCTAGAACACTACTATCTTTTTAGGTAGAAGCCTCTTATTAGTATACTTATAGATTGGTGGGAGTATATATAGGCTATAGGTATTCTAGTACCTAAGTGGTTTGTATAGAGTAGGCTGTAGCTAATAGTATAGGGATAGTTATCTTAGTAGGTATAGAATAGGTAATAGAGATAGTCTGTAGGGTAGATTGTATAGTAATCCTTAGGGTATCCCTATAGGGGTGGGTTTATGCAAAGGTATAGAGGGTTTAGGTATATAGAGTTTAGGTATATATAAAGGTACTGTAAGTATAGTAGGTTAATAATTAGGTGGGATTATATTTATATCTCCTTGTAATATATTGTACAGCTCTATAGTAGTATTATCTATTATTCCCTTTAGGCTATACACCCCTTTCTTCTCTATAGTAATCTTTAGTTCCTGTCTAATTACACAATTCATCTATAAGAAGTATTCTCTCTTCTATCCTCTAAAATCTTCTATAAAAGCTTATAGGGTGTTCTTACCTATAGCAGTTATTATATAAAGGTTAATAAGTGCGCATCCAGCGTATAAGGATAGTTGGATATTTAATAGGTTGTTATCTATATCAATATAATCTATCTAGTATTATAGTTATACAGCGCCTCTTAACGTCTTCTTAGTAATATTAAGGCTTTCTACTATGTCTTTGTATGTATTAATATACTTAGACTCTTCCTTAGGTATATCCTTCTTATTATTATTGTTGGAGGTAGGCTGTAGGGTAGTTATATCAGGGGTTGTATTAGGGCTTACTATTATAGTAATAGCATTGTTGTTATTTTATGCTGTTGGCTTATTTATATAGTAAGGTTTTCATTTTGTACAATTTATACTATCTTCCTATATACTAGTTCAGTATGCAATCTAATCTCTCTATTATATATACTGGTTCAGCAGGCTTAATAGGTAATAAAACAAAGGTCCTTATCAATTCACTAGGACAAGACTCTGTTTTTACTCTTGCCAATTTGCAGTTGAAGTTAATTAACCACTAATTAGTATTAAATGGACTTCCTTCTATAAGGTATAATAGGTATACAATAAGGTACGTAAGCGCAAAGGTGGACATCTATCTTCTATACACATGTATTAGTACAGGCTTAATAGGGGCAATACTTAATTAGATTATAGTATTGTTCATGTCTATCTAGATATAGCTAGGATAGAGGTTTTATATATAACCCCCTACTAAGCCTTCACATAGGCATTATATAATAAGATTATATAACTCTATATAAGGGCAATGCATCACCCCTTTATTATCTATGTATAGACATATAGTTTATTTATCTTTATCTCCTTAATCTACTAAGCTCTAATAGCTTTGAAGATATTTAAGAACAAAGTAGTAACCTCTTATTTCTAGTAGATTGTTTTATTAACTAAGGAGATATCCTTTTTCACTAGTCTAGGACTAGATCTATTATTCTCTTCCTATTCCAGTAGCCTCTTCCTATAATTAGCTATTGCTTTTAATTATAGCTCCTTCTCAAAACTTAGTACTATCTAGTACTCTTGTTCTAAGTAGTTAATTATAAGGTACTACTACTACAGCTTTATATCTAGTAGGTTAAGCCTCTTGCCTTGTAGATTGATAGAGTTATAGTTATAGGAAATAAAGTAGTATTCAATAACAAGCGTAAATAGCCTCACTAGCTTTGCTATATCTGTGTCCTCTTAGGTGTCCCTTACCTATGCCTTTTTTTTGATTCTATCACGCATTTTTAACTATGTCTTATTAAACTGCTCAAGGTTAAGCATATTAAGTTACTATACTACCTAGTTACTAGATCTCTATAGCTCTAGTCTCTTAAGTGCCTTAGCTACAAAAGTTATTATTATAGTTATCCTATTAGTAAGGGTAGACCCTGTAATTACTATTGCTACCAGCCTAAGCTCTAGATCATATACGTACTTCTTAAAGGGATCAAGTATTATATAGTAGGTTACTATATCTTAGCTATCTGTAGAATGCAATTTATCTATAATAACCTATGCTGTATATACTAATATAACTACTATATAGAAGGCTTTGCTTGCGTTTCTATTCCTATTAACTATAAATACCTTCTAATAAGCCTAGTTATATTAGGTTCTATCTGTACCTAACTTATACAACTTGTTAAGGTATATTTATAGACTTTCCTCCAGTTTACTAGCTTCTTTAACCTAGCTTGCCTTCTTAAGCTTATTAATTTCTGCCTTCTAGTCCTTAAAGGGTGTATTAGACTCTAATAGTATAGTATAGATATTTAATGCCTAAGATATATTAGTTAATAAGATAAGATATCTTGTACTTGTTAGGCTTAGGAAATTAATAGTAGCATTTAAGTAGCCTATCTAGTTACATTTCTTAGAGTATATAACCTCTACTAACTTTATATCTTTTATATTCTTGTTAGTATATTTATATAAGGCCTAAGCATTATTATCCTAGTTAGAGTAGAGAAGAATCTCTGCCTAGTCCTCTTTTATAAGCCTATAATAGATTCTATTCTTTATACTACTATATCTCTCTACTAACTTACTACCTTTGTTATAAAGAATAATAATTTTAGGTCTCTACTTCTTGTTAATACCTCCTTTCTTGAACTCCCTTATAAGAAGGCTATTACTTATAATCTTCTCCTAGTCCTAAGGCTATAGTTCCACTCCCTGTAGAGATACTAATAGAAAGGTTACTCTAATATATAGTTTATAGCCCTTAAACTTGCTATCTTAGTTAAGGGGAAGCTTCTATATTCTATCTAGTACTTTCTTATACTTAGTTAGTACTAGTATGTAGTTAATAAACCATGTTATCTCTGTCTGAATTGTCTTGCCTAGACCTATTACGTCTCCTAGGACACTGCTAAGGTATAGCCCAAATGTTATATTATATAAGACATTAATGCCAACTACTTAATAAGCTATTAGGCTAAGGTTTAGGTTAAGACCAAAAGTCACGCTTATAGAGATATACTACTCCTTATTATTTATTAACTTCTAGTAATCTATAAGTTTGTATAGAGGTATATAGAGTATTATAGTAGTATCTTTCTATTCCTTAATTATAGCTTGCATTATAATAACACTAACCTTAGACATGTTTATAGCTTAACCAAAGCTGCTACTATTAGTATAGTACTATATCAGACAGTATATAGTACGTACTGGTGATTTGCTACTACTTCTATATTAGCTTAAGTTTATGTTTCCTCCTCAAAATCTCCTTTAGTAATGAAATTATCTTTGCTGAACACTATTGGCTGAACTTTAGGAATCTCTTTATCGCCTGCCTGTAGCAAAGTATCACTAGTATTTCTAAAGGTGTTTATATTATAGATAACTCTATCTAGCTTCTTATCTACCCTGCCCTGTATTTGCTGTAGACCCTTATTTATAACTCTAGATAGCCTACTACTATAGCTAGGAGTACCTTGGACGTAGCCTACCACTTTAGTTTAGTTATTCTTAGTATATCTATTGCCTTTGTTACTATATTTCCTAGTAGGTGCGCTCTCCTGCAACTTACTAGCCCTATTATTATCTAATACCCTTCCTCTAGTCTTGCCTCTATAAGATGTAGTAGGTTCAGCTTAAGCTATTAATGGGTTGCTATCTGTATTGCGTATTACAGATACTAGAGGATTAATTTGGGTAACCTATATAAGAGATACAGCATCTATTATTACACTGTTATACAGTATAGCTGTATACAGCATAGATATTAAGGTGAGATTTCCTATATCCTAGTTAGTTATTTAGATACTATGTAAGAAAGTATAAGACTATAATCTATATACTATTACTATAGCTACCAATTTCTGCTTATACAAGCTTAAGTACTATATCTTACTTAATTTGAATACTATTTATAAAGTTGTTTATAGTACACTTAAGATCTTCCTATATATTAATCTCAAGTCTCTTAGTTCTACTGTAGATAAGGTACTAAGGCTATATTATTAGTACAACCTCTTTAACTACTGCTAGTATCAGGGTATAGTTAACATCTAATAAAGTTATTATACTCCTTTACTACTTATCCTAGGTTACTGTAGAATACACTGTTTATATACTTACCTGCTTTAGTTGAGCTCTATTAGAGTCTATAAACCTTAGTACTATATAGTAGAGGTTCTCTATGTATATATGCTCCTTGTAGAGCTATATATTATTAGAGACTTTTGCTATTAGACTAACTTATTACTAAGTAAGTAGAGATTTGGTCTAAAAGATATAAATTACTTACTAGCTTCCCTTTACTTATAGTATACAGTGTATAGGCAGATTACTATAATCACAATTAAGGTAAGTGTAAGGGTAGTAATACAGCTTGTTTAGGACTCGTATAGATGGGTAGGTAGATTAAGATAGGTAGATTAGGGTGGAGGTAGGTAGGTAGCTTAGCCTGTAATCTTAAGTGTAAAGTGGGGCAGATTGATGCGTAGACATAAGTTAGTAACAACCTAAGAGTTGCAATATCACCTAACTAATTACTACTAACTCCTATATAGAAATCAATTACTCTTTATTAGATACAAATATAGTATAAACGCGTAGATACTATTAAGATTAAGTTATAGTTCTCTATCTACTACATATTTAATACAAAAGAGGGATTTAGAAATTGTAGAATATGAGTATATATTGTATAGTGCCTACTTGCTCTTGTAACGCTACCTATTTTCCAACTCTCCTACCTATTTGATTTTACTCTCTATACTATGAAATAATTAGATATACAAGTCTATATTTATCTTACTATCCTTATCCTAGCTTAGGTACTTATCTAAGCTATAGTTGTTTAGGTTAATATTTATACCTACTATAGACTACCTAGGAGGGCTGTAGAGTAGTAATAAGTTGGGGATTTACGTAGCTGGGCCTATTACTAAATATATTTACTTCTCTCTCTTGATAGGCCCTAGGGATTAGGTTATTATACCCCTCTTAGTACCTCTCTAGTGGATAGATAGGTAGAGGAAGGGCGATTCATTAGAACATAGGATCTAGACGTTAGAGAGTACTAGAATCAATATATTTAGATATAATTCCTATGTGTAATATCCCTTAAATATACTTATAGATTAGTTGGCAGAAGTTCTAAGGAAACTATAGCTTAAAACTAGGGCGTGAGTAGATACTATAAGATACTATAGTTAGCTAAATACACAGAATAGAGAATACTTAGAACTCTATACTAATGCCTACTATCTCCAGCTCTGCATTATCCTTCACAGTATTATCTATAACTAAGTAGAGATTATAATAAGCCCTTAGTCCTTTAATATAGTTGTTAATTAGCATAGAAAACTGTGCGTTACAGGTAATAGGAAGAGGGTCTACTCTGTTTGGATTTAGTACGTACAACGCCTTCCCTTAATTAACCTACCAGCCTTAGTAGATAGCTAGTACAATATTAAGGAGCTTAGCTTCCATCTATTCTAGGGTGATGTCCCTACTATTAATCTTGATACTAGGCTAATAGCAGAGTTTACTATTAGAGAGGATGCTTTAGAATAGTAGGTGAATAATAATCTAGTTGGACCTAGTAGATAGGATATATAGGTTAACCTGCAATAGGCTATTAATAGTCTAGGATAGTATAGGGTAGCTAGCTGGAAGCTTTAATAAGAATAGTTTAGTAGCTGTAGAGCAGAGAGGAGTATAGGTAGATAGCTTATACTCCCCATCTATGCTAAGTTTGTTATATTTAGTCTTAGCTCTACTAATTCTATTCACTATACTAATTAGGCTATAGATAGTCTACTTAAGGATAGTATTATATTAGGGAGGGTAATAGTAAGAAGTGTAGTATAAGGGGAGCTGTAAGGGATAGGCCTAAGGTACCCTATTATTAGCTAGAGGGAGGGAAAGAGGTATAATAGCTATAGGAGGGAAAATAAACATATAAACGCACAGGAGGCTGTAATAGATAGTCCTAAGGAGCTACTATTAATTATGTAAGTAGAAAACATAAAAGAGAGGGTAAAGGTGAAGAAGTTAATATATATATCACTCTGGTAACTATTACATGTTATAGCTACTATATAGAGCTAGCAGCAGATAAAGAGGCAGGGGGCACTAGTAATAATAATAAGGACAAGAATAATTTATATGGCAACAACGTTAGGGGGGGTCTTTCCCAGCTTCTAATCTATTAAAAAGGACTATATAAGTATCCTAACCTAGAGTAAGGAGGAGCACAATATTAAAGACCTCTATAAACGCCCTATTAGTATACAACTCCTTAGGGATATACTAGAGTAAGCTCTGTCGTGTATATCCCTTGTAAGCCTGCTAATCTAGGGCCCAGATTGCCCCCAGCCATTAAGGTGTATAATAGGCACTAGTATGACCTTGCTATCTACTACAATACTAGGTATTAGCTAATTAATTATAACAGCGCTTAGCTAACTAAAGTAGCCTACTTCCAGTCTCGCAATAAGGGTCTATTTTTGGACCTGCTTAAGTTTTAGGTACCCTATTATATAGGGATCTTATACTAAGCTATTTACGTTCTATTTATCCAATTTAGGAAAGGCTTATACAAGACTTCACTAGCACTATCTACTCTACCTACCTTCCTCTCTATAACAATAACACGCTTATATAAGAGGTAATAGTAAACTTTATATCCTATAAATAGTAAGTATAGTACAGCTGTTTAAGTAACTGCTAAGACTAACGTAACAGTAATTAGAAGAATCTTAACTACTGTGATCCTTCAACCAGGTACTTATCTAACATTACTTTTAGTATTATTAATACCTATTACTTCTATATTAGCTATAGTAAGATCCTCTATATACTAGCTAATATATACAAAGCCTTTATTTATAGGAGTACCCTTAGTTTAGCTAGTGCTATTAGATACCCTATCTCTAGAATAATCAATAGACCTCCAAAATGTTTCTCTTTCTGCTGGCGTTATTTGACTTAATTAGTACTCTATATTTCTTAGAATCCTTCTTAGGTTGTGATTTTCTCTAACCTTACGCCTATGATTAGTATCTCCTTAAGCCCCCCTAGAAGCTGAACCCCGAAATCTAATACTCTTAGAATAATTACCTAAGGCAGAGGCAGGTTATATAAGGGTAGTACTAGGATAGCTATTTAGACTAGCAGTATCTGAATTTAGCTAGCTATTAGTATTAGGTGAAACGGATCCAGTAGAAACGTTATTAAAGTAATTATAGCTAGTTAATAAATAGGTTATAATCTTATTAATAGTTGCAGAAGGTAATGTTCGTCCTATTATCCTATTGAATATATTGTTTTAGCGAACGTTCCGTAGTTAGATAGGGCTAACTGGAGTGTTTAGCCCATTCTGTACCTACTTATTACCCATTAAGTATACTATATACTTATCTATAGATACTAAAGGAGGTATTCTACTATTCTATAGGTTATCCTAATACTCCTAATTTTTATTTAGTTCTATAGGTATATATAGACTCAGTTGTATAGGACCAGTTAGTGGTAGCAGAGCACTGTTTAAAGTACTATTCTAGGTATTGCTAAGACCCAACCTCTTAAGACCCTCTTTATCTTAATAAATATATAAAGGAGATTTATAAGGATTATTCAAGGCACCCCTACAGCAATGCTCAAGTTCTCTATTCACTTAGATAGAATTACTATTATAACTTAGAATAAAGTATATAAGAGCTCTTCCTAGCTTTTTATATTTAGACTGTAATTTCCTTTACAAAATAGCATTAAAGATAAAGTTTCCTTAAGCTAATATAAACCAAACTCTATAGTATTATTAAGTTCTAATCTCTTAAAAGACTTCAGGGCTCTTAATTACTAGCATAAGTTGCCCCTCTCTATCTTTAATCTACTTTTGTGTTAGTAATTAATAGAACGAGTATTAATAACAAGTATACCTAGAGAGAAGGTTATCTATCCTAATTGTAAATCAGCTTCAGAGCTACTGCAGGGTTACAATCTAGTAAAACCTCTACCTAACCCTTCCCTGCCTTAGTAAAGATGCTAATAAGAACCTAGGATAGGTTAAATATTAGATAGACCTTATTAAGAGTATCAAACTAAATGTAGGAGGCTTTAACATAACCTACGAGTACTAGAGATGAATTATTAACTAATGCTACAGGCAGTAGAGTCCAATTAGTAAGCATATATAGTAAAATAGGCTAAGGATAGCTAATATTATAGCTAGGTAGGTCTGGGCTTATTATATAACACTTAATAGGCTTTATAAATTAGTACTATTACTCTATAGTATAAAACTATACTTATGTTAGAGATAATATAAATAGCTATATATATTCTATTATCTAGTACAATGTTATACTTATAAACATTAGGTTATATCTAATTATAGTGTCCTTTAGCATCTACTCTAAAGGTAATATTAAGAATTCCTCCTAAATTATAAATCCGAAGTGCAAGTTAATGTGATTAACTACTTAGAATAGTGAAATGAATAGTATCTAGGCTTGATGATTTTTCACTAATATCTTATAATAGTTCCGTGCTAGCAATTGATATAAATGTTACTATTATCTTCTCTATAAGTACAATAACCTTTTCTATAAAAATCTCGTCTTACAGTGTATTTAGCTAAATAAGTAGTACTACTTAGATATATATTATTATATAGGTTCTAACTACATCTTGCCTTATAAGATATATAAAGAGGTTATAGTCTATATATACTACGATTACAAGAGCAATATTAGTCTAGTAATATAAGAAAACCAGCTTATAGAGCTTATATAGTAGCCTGAGTATTATCCTTACAAGACTACTGAAATCATTTAAGGCCTCTATACAATGCTTGAGATGCTAAGATATAGTAGGGTTGAACTTCATAATTAGAGCAGCTATATCCAAATCTGATAGGCGATAGCAATAGCAAGGATTTACTTAATATACTAGACTAGCGCTAGCAATAACATAGTGGAGAGGCATATTTGAGTTAGGGCATACATTCTAAAAGATATAAAGACAATAATTATAGATAAGATATAGGCTAGGGAATAAGTTATAGGACTAAGCTAAAGATATTAAAGTAGTTGAATCTATATAAATGCACTTTTTCTTTTAGTTAAAGCTTATATCTATGTACTTAGTAGCTGGGCCTAGCTATATTAGGACCACTTAATAGGATATTGTATTCCTTTTATTGACAGAGTATCTACAAAAGCCACATATTCACTTATAGTACCCCTATATATTAAGGCAAGGTATAATAAAAAGTGTAGAAGTAAGGAGAAAGATATAAAGAGAGATGTGATACTATTCTATATAGATTCTATGAACAATAGCTAGGAGGATACTATAAAGTTGATTGATAAACTAAGTATAGGTTGGTTATATTGTTGCTTGATTATAATACTGCATAAAGAGCAAGTTCTAGCAAGAAAAAGGTTCTGTTCTTACCTGATATAAAATAGTCTAGAAGTAGCTTAAACTCTTAGAGAAGAAGAAGCGCTACTCTATACTTAGTTATTAATTTCATAGTTATGTGTATACTTTACTTTAGCAGGAAGACTTATTTTAGCTTTTACTATCTAAACTAATATAGTATTATCAACGTTAGCCTAATCAAATCTAGGTTAGAATAAATTTTATAGAAACTAACTTATACTACAAAAGGATACAGCTTGTATTAATTGACCTATATACTACTAAAAATCCTTTGCATATCCTAGTATTACTCTAGCTACGTGTTTAAAAATTCTATCCTAAGCTATTAATAGTATTGCTAAAAAATAGCAACTTTTGTATATAAACACCTAGCCCAGCTCTCTATTCTTACTAGAAATGTTTAGTAAATATATGCTATCCCCTTTTTATAAACTACTAGTGGTTTATAAAAGAGGAATAGCACTAATAATAACTGTTGCTAATAGTCTAGTTTATAATACCCCTTCCACCTCTATATCTAGTTAGAAAACATTAATTAGATTTAGAGGGTACTTATAATATATTCTTGTAATACTATACTACGTAGACTCCTATATAAGCTAATGGATTATTTATATCTATAGAGCTCTAGTTTTAGGAGTCTAAGTATTTAACTCTGTTCTACCCCTATTTAATCTAATAATTCTGCCCTTTCTATAATATTGCCTTATTATATCTATTTGCAAAATTAACTAAGTATCTTTCTATTCTTACTAATATATAAGGGTATAGTAGAATAATAAGTAAGATCTGACTTAATAATAGGTCTATTGAAACCTTACTATTTGTGTATTAAAGAATATACCCCTTAACAAATAATTATAATAGGTCTATAGTAACTATTAATAGAAAGTAAGTAATAAAGTACTATGTTGGTTTTAACTCTACTAATTAGACTACTTAAGGGAGCCCCTGTATCCTCCTTTATTATACTTCCCTAAGTAATATATTAATAGTACTCCTATAGACCCTGCTATTACTACTAAAGAATTTACTCTTCTCTTTATAGTAACTAGACTTTTGCCTAGAGAGAGTAAGAAAATAATCTTACTTATTTACCAATTTAATAAGTATAATAAGGAAGAACATCTATCTTACGTAGGACTTACCCTATATCTTAAACTTATTAAGCTGTAGAAACATCTAGATATATATACTATTAGATAGGATTTAAGTAATATAGGATTCTACTTATCTAATAGACGTATCTATAAGAATATATTAAAGAGTTTACTAATACTATAAGAGTTTAACAATAAGCTGGTAGAATTCTTTTTTAATAAAGTATAGAAGGAATAGAATAAAATTAGTAGACCTATCTCTACATAGCCACTCCATTAACGTAACTATAGTAGTCTTATGTAGGCGCCTTTCGCACAAGGGCATTTTCTAAACCTATCTAATATATTATTTAGAGAGATTATCGCAGGTTGCTGCTGTAAGTTCCTATTTAGCTACGTTAAGCAAGTCGTTGCAGCGCTAGAGGCAGATCTGAGATACTAACTTAGTGTCATAAACCAGTGCTCAAACGCAGCGTGTTTAGTCATATGAAGTCCGAGGTTGAAAGGTATATGAATGGAGTGCAACCCTAAGAAGATATATAGAAATGCGGAGACATATTTTATGTCAAGGCTGCCTGTAACCCCGCTACAGTTTTTGCCAATCAATGATGACTAATTGTGCCCAAACACCAGCCACACAAACAATACCACTATGTCAACATCCTCGAGCAAGGGGAGAAGTCGGCGGGAGCAGCGGGCGGAGACAAGAGCGAGACGGGGTTGAGGAGTTCAAGCCGCTTCTGTGGTGTGAAGTATGGCCTACGTATAAGTTAGTTCATCTGATCGCAGCTCATCCGTCATGGGAGCGGCCATCGGTACCAGCGCTTGAACACTCCGATTGGCTACACATCCTTGCCCTTGAGAGCTTGGTGGAACACGTGAATTCGGACTTGTCCTCGCCATCTCGTGGCGCGCGTCGAGACAGGTCACGGACCATCTGCGCCTTTGGCCAGCAACAACAAAACATAGCTTTGCAACTCGACTCACCGGTACGCAACCTCCCCGCAGCGTCCTCCAGGACCATCTTCAGCGTCATTCTCACGTTCCCTCTCCTCTGTACCATCACACAATGAATCGCACCGCCAGCGAAGAGATCAGAGCCCGCAAACGTCGTCGAACTGTGTCGTGCGACTGTCTTCCCATACCCGAGATCGGCCATGACTGCCTGCACCAGCAGGCATCCATTACCCCACCTGAGCCCTCCTTCAAGCTCTCCCTCGACAACACCCTGCAAGCAGAGACAGAGTGGTCACAACGAGCGCAGTCTATTGCAGCCTGGGTCTGCAACACCTCTGAAAGCCCTCCTCCCTGCCAGCTACCTCCCGCAAATAACGATAGCCCGGTACTGGAAGCAATGTCTTCGGAAAGCTCGAGATTTCGAGACGTGAAAGCGAAGATCCGGAGGCCACGATCGTGCAGTCCGACCAAAAAGAGCTCGCAGTATCGCAATACACTCCTTAAACCCGCTCGAATACGTGTCGACGTCGTTCATAACATACCCGCAAATGTGGCAGCGCTTCTTCCCCACCGTCTCCGCAATGACATTCCTGATACTATCGATACTTTACATGAGGAGGGAAACGATGATGTATCGCCCGACCTCGACGCAATTGCGAACAATTATCTCGAAGAGTGCCGTGAGCTGGCAGGGAAGCCAGGCTCTGAGCCTGCCTACAGGATGATTCTATACGACAAAGTGATAAAGATACTCGCCAGGCATCCGCCATGGCGACGGACCCTAAGCGACAATATCAGCGATAAGCTCTGGAACGTTTCCCTAAAACCGCCTCTCCCGCCTCCAGTTGTCCTTCCCCAGACCTGGATACCACTTCTGCCAAACCACGCTCTCCTGAAGCCTACTCAAGATATGCGCTTCGTCGAATCTACCCAAAATTCTTTCGATTCTAATGTCGAGCGCGTGCGCCCTGATCATAGAACCTTCGACACCGCGAACCCCCCGTTCTCCCCAGAGCCAAGCGAATCTTCTACATCGAGCCATCTGGATAGTATGCTATCAACGCCAAAACCGGATATTACTGTTGGCATCTCCCCCGATGTTTTCAGACCATCGCACGAAGGCATGTTAAAGGCATGGCAAGCTGATAACATTGTACTTAGCGACCCGCATACCCAACTCGGTGACATGCGCTTCCCCTTCCTCGTCATTGAGACCAAAGGCCTAGCAACTGACAGCAATATGATCGGAGCGCAGAACCAAGCCGCTGGTGGAGGAACATGCGCACTGCGCGCGCTGGAGTCATTTGAGGCACAAATGCTAGGGGTTGCTACAGTGCCTCGCATCGTTTTCAGTGTTACGACCGAAGGCGCTTTGCATGAGCTCTGGGTTCACTATCGCATTATTGAAGGGGAGGATGTGCACTACCATATGACATGTCTTGGAGCTTGGAGGACGACATTAAGTCGTCATGCGAATGATTTTGTGTCAGCTATAGCAAGCATTTTCCAGTGGAGTGTGGATGTATACTTTCAGCAGATCGAACAGGCGCTAGACATTGTATTGCGAGGCGGAAGCTAGTCATTAGTAATCAAAAGTGTTTGTTACACCTTCCACTTGCTTGGGCTCTGAATATGAGGACCAGGAGTGCGCCAACCTCTCTTTCTGGTGCTGGGTAACGCCGGGAGATGCCCACTACAAGATCTAGCTCAATATTGTTGAGTCCCAAGATACTAATGTAGCGTCGGAATCTTATCTGCCATCTCATCTTACTAATGTGTTTAAGCGCGGCGGCAACAATCGTACCAGAACCCCTCACAACAAGCGGAAGATCATGGATGAGAGCCTAGGTGATGCGATCAGCCGTATAATGCTGAGCAACCTCCAGGACATCCGTCGCGAGGAGAGTTGGATGTAGGCAGAAGTGGAGAGAGCAGCGAAAAAGGCTGAGCGCTCATTAGGTTGTTGCTCCTCAATTGCCAGACATACCTTCAAGAACGGTGTTGTACGAGGTTTCAGAGATGATATTCGTTGCTACAAACAGATAGTTCGAACTGCCGCTGCGTTGATGACCCCGGGTGGTGACAATGAGGAGGAGAGTAGTTAGGGATGGATTTACATTGTCACCTCTCCTCAATCAATTCAGTACATCACCGTCGACATATAGCCCTCCCGCTGCATATCTGAAGTGCTTCTTTGCCACTTTGGCGCGTTCTTGCGACCTGTGATTTGGGAGAGCTAGTGTGTCGTTGCAAGGGAAGCTTTCCTGCCTACGAGACTAGCTACAATCGGATGGATTGACGTGGGTCAGATCCGCGGTGAATTACCGTTACAGTATACCATTTAAATAGCTTTAGGCAAGTACTCCATTTTTAAAGGTCACCATAAGTTTATTCACCCTTATTCAATTTCCACATACCCATAATTGAATTGTCGCCTCGATGTCCTTCTTCGTCAGGGCCGGCTCGTTCGCGCTCGACCGATGAACTGGGGGCTGGAGTCGTAGTCGAGGTTAAGATCTCGCTGCCGACGGTCTGAATTTCATCGATTGAAATCAGATGGATCAGCGAGTAAGGGGAAAATTGATTTGACGGTCCATTGGTGAAGTCGTTCGGTAGTTTGATGCTGGAAGAAGCGTTGTGATGGAATTCGGTTAGGTCAACACAACAACACATCGCTAGATCCGAATCACCAAATTCTTTCACTAATTGAAAGCAGACGCACTAGAGAGCAAGAGGAAAAATATTGCACAGTTATCGGTCGAGGCGTTGGATATTTTGATGCTAGAAGAAGCGTTGTGATGGGATTCAGTCGCGTCAACACAACAACACATCGCTAGATTGTAGCATCCACTGTCGGTACTGGGACCTGTACAGTGGGCCAGCAGTGGGGAGACGTACACGTGCGCATGCGAAGTGAGAGCGCGCATTGAGGGAGTGCGAGTGGTGAGTGTATCTGGGAACGAATGAAGCTCGTGTTAGGCAAAAACAAGAGGGAAGAAGCAATGCCAAGTCTTGATTCATGGAGATCAGATCACGTGACTGTGGCGCAATTCAGGGTGCTTCGGTAAGCCCCACAGCAACCCAACGGCCCCGTAACGTTAGTCACTGCGACGACGTCTCCTCCGCTGAGACGAAAATAGATACCAGAAAGTGCTATGTTCAGAATGTAGAGTCAAGAAATGGGAACCAGAAAATGGACACCAACAGGACCAAATATGGGAAATAGAATCGTGCTTTATCCAAGAATAGAAAGTAGCTATGGTTATATGCTGCATTTGTAAACAAGAAAACCCACTAGTCTCGCAACAAGGGTCTATTTGTGGACCTAACTTACTCCAGTTTTGGGCACCCTATTGTAAGAGGATCTTGCGCTAGGCTATTTGCGTTTTGTTAATTGTGCAAAGAATCCTAAACAGGAAAGGCTCACGCAAGACTTTACTAGCACTGTCTACTCTACCTGCCTTTAACAATGAAACGCTTGCAAGAGTAGGTAGCGAAGTAAGCCATTTCACCGTCGCCTAATTTCTCACCGTCGACCTCCGCAGCGAAGTGACAACAAGTCCTTTCACTAAAGCTACGAGAAAACGGAAGAATAGTTGCACCGATAACCGAAGATTTTCATGTTCCGGGGTGCGATTTAAAAATGTTACACCCCGCATCACGTGCCTACGCGTTAGCTAGCAAAATTTCGGATCCGTAAAGGTAAGCGTATAGACTACTATGCGGCTCTGCAATCGCCTTCACAAGCGTGCGCCTAAACTCACTTCCCAGAAAACGTCCGCACTACTTACTCCTCGCCTATCTGCGACTGAAAATCGTTGCTGTGAAGATGGAGAGGGGCCAAGCGAGTGAGCCACTAACGCTGGCTTGCGTTCCTCCGCTTTCGCACTCTGATCTCAATGCTGCTGCACTCGACACGATGAGCAAAAGCGACGTTGGGAAGCTAACACAGCCCCGCCCGGATACCGTCATCGCATATATCACCTCACAGGCCGCTGAGCTGGCCGACGTTAAACCAGCGCTGATGCTGGATGAGGAGCGCGTGCTTGCAAAAGCCCCGCTCTCGAACAAGCTGCATTTCCAGTTTCTCACCTGCCAGTGGAAGAGCTAGTTGGGCAGCAAGACCTAGTATACGCGTCTCTACAAGGCGAGAAGAGATGTCACTAGTGATGGCGCGTAGTCAACTTGAGGCGCGTTTAACTGATGTGCTACTAGGAGGTTACAGGCAAGGATCTCCTGGCGCGCAGCTTGGCCACTTGTGAACCAAAACATCAACACTGCTGACCACGACGCTGAATCCATCTCTTCTATCGCATTGATTGCATTGCCCATCCTACTTAACTCATTATGAGTAACGAATGAAGCGCGCACTCTCTAGCCACGACTTAGAGCCTGTGCTCTACCGTATTTTTCGGCGTAACGCACGGCCCGGCCTACTGAGTTTGATCAGCTGGCGCACGGTCCCACCTGACGCACGGAATTTGCCGTGCAGTAGCTCTACAATCGAGGGCCTACAGTATTCAATAGTTGATCGATTGATATAGATTTTTGATGGAGTAGCAAATCAATTACGGCGATTCTACTGCGCGTACTAGCTAGTTACAATAGCGCTCTGGGAGCTTGATAGTTCTACCCCGTCGATTCTGCTGCTGTGGCAGATCTACTACTTCAACAACTGATTGCTTATTGACTACCTGCTCTCGTGTACAACTGTGAGCTTGGGGAGGCTTTGTAGCCTTTCTAGCTACATTGTAGTTATTTTGAAGCTGCTGGTTAGCCTGCTTAGTGAGCTGGGCTTCCTGCCTCTGGAGTCGCTTTTGCTGTAGCTCTTCCTCTCGAGCTTCCTTTGCAGCTGCCTTTGTACGTCTCCTCTCCTCAGCTATTTGAGCCCTCTCTAGCTTCTCATTCATCTTGAGCCTTGCCTTCTCCTCTTTTTCATTGCGTAGGAGCTCTGCTGCAGTCTCTTTCTCAGCTTGTTGTTCACGTGCTTGTTGAACCTTTTGGGGGCTATAAAATACAGCTCCACCGTTGTATCGTTCTGGTGGTTCAAGCAAGAGAGCCTTGCCACGCTTCCTCTTCTTCTTCTCATTAAATAGAGCTTTGCTCAGGCCTTGATTCTCCATCTGGAGAGTCATGACCTGGATCGAGAGACTGTGGATCGTATTACTAAGCTGCTTGGCTCGTTGATCATATATATCACCAACCACACTGCTTAGAAGCTTCTCAATACGTCTCCAATCCTGAGCAGTAAGAACTGATTGAGAGCTCCCACTAGAAGAAGGCCTGCTGCTCGTAGGCTCACTGAATCAAGCAAGGATTCTATGAGGGTTGAATGGCTGTATACCACAGGCTTCGAAGCTTGAGAGTATATTCTCCTTTGTGAATGAGATCTCCCAGGCTTTGTTGAATAGGCGGAAGAAGTCTCGCTTGGTGAGAGCTGTAAATCCCATTGATTCGTGTATAAAAGTTGCCAGTTGATCTGAGTAGGCTGTTGATAGTGGTTTGAACATACCCACATCAAGCGGCTGCAACGTATGAGTTGAATGAGGTGGGTATACTGCAAGTAGAATCTTATTCTGATCGCAGTAGTCGATGAACTTCATAGAGACGTGAGATCCATGGCCATCAAGGATCAAGAGCCGGTAGGCCCTCCGAGCTGCCTTCTTCGTTCTTGAGTTGAATACCTGCTCTAGCCATCGTAGGCCGAGCTCGTTGTTCGTCCAGCCTGTTGGAGATGAGGCAAAGAAGGCAGTGTGTATTGATGGATCAAAGTCCTGCAGCCAGCTATCTTGAATATTGCCAGTAGTAGCTTGATAGATAAGGCTTGGAGGCAGAGCAGATCCGTCAGCACAGATACAAGCAATACAGGTGATCCACTCGCGATTGCCATCCTGAATAGCCTGCTTAAGGCTGCCTTCCTCATACTTCTGTCGTGAGAAGATTCGCTTTGTTCTTGAGAGTACACCAATAAGGCAGCCCTTCTTATCCATATTGTACGTATGCTGTGGCTCTACCCTATACTCTTGAATCTTCTGTTGAAGGAGCTCAAAATATAGCTTATATTTGAAGGCTGAATCAGCACTCTTCCTATCGCGATCCAGTCCAAAGGTCCAGTGAGTAACTAGAGATATTTCGTGACGCTGGAGGAAGCGATTAGGCCAGTTTTGGCCTACCTCTCTACCACAGATTTCTGAGGCAAAGTTGCGTAGCCATTGCTTTGTAGGTGGTAGTCCACGGTTGCAGAGGTGATTGACGTACTTTACAAGCTCCTTCTCTTGCTGATCATTGAGTAGTCGTTGATTTTCGTACTGTGCAGCACGAGAGCCCTGGACGCCTCGCCAGCGCTTTGATAGCCTGCTTCTTTCAACACCATATAATTTTGCTATTGCAGTAATATTTTTTGATTCTCCTGGTTTCAGCGATTCTAAATGTGCAAGCGCTTCCTCAATACGATCCATATTGGTGGAGTTTGAATAATGTCAAAATTCGGTAAATTCCGGTGTGGGTGTGCGTCAGCCGGGGCCGTGCGTCAGCTGATGAAATTCAGTAACGCACGGTCACCCGCACATCACCTAAATTTCAGTGAATATTCACTCCACCAATATGGCACCTATTGACAACGCGCTTGAAGCGCTGAGATCGCTGAAACCTGGAGAAGAGATCAATCTAACTCAAACTGCAAAAAAATACAATTGCAGTCGCACCACGCTGTCAAAGCGTTGGCGTGGCGTGCAGGGTACTATAGCGGAGAGGAGTGAAAATCAACGACTACTCAACAATACACAAGAAAGAGAGTTAATACTATATATTGATACCCTTACCTCTCGAGGCCTACCTCCTACACGCCAAATGATACGCAATTTCACATCAGAACTAGCTGGAAAAGAAGCTGGCAAAGGCTGGGCTGATCGGTTTATCAAGCGCCATGACATTGATCTTGTCTCACGATGGGCATCAGGAATTGACGTACAACGAAAACGAGCTGATTCAGCCTTCAAATACGCACTATACTTCAAGCTTTTAGAGCGAAAAATAGAGCAATACAATGTGGATCCACAACACATATACAACATGGACGAAAAAGGCTTTTTGATTGGTATACTGTCAAAACAAAAGAGGATCTTCTTACGGAGGCGATATGAAGAAGGGGGGATCAAGCAAATGATACAGGACGGCAATCGTGAGTGGATCACGACAATTGCGTGTATATGCGCCGATGGGAGCTCTCTTACTCCAGCACTTATATATTAAGCCCTCACTGGCAATATACAAGACACCTGGTTACAAGACTTTGATCATATAAAACACAAAGCCTTTTTTGCCTCATCTCTGAGTGGCTGGATAAACAATGATCTTGGCCAAAAATGGCTGGAGCAGGTGTTTGATAGGGAGACAAAAACAAAGGCACGACGGAGCTATCGACTATTAATACTTGATAGCTATAGATCTTATGTAACAATGAGTTTTATTAAGTATTGTGACAATTACAAAATACTGCTAGCAATCTATCCCCCTTACAGCACTCATATGCTTCAACCTCTCAACGTTGGCATGTTTAAACCTCTCTTATCAGCCTATATAAGCTTACTAGCTGATTTCATTGACAAATTATAAGGGATATTAAGTATCACCAAAAGAGACTTCTTCCGCCTATTCAACAATGCCTGGCAAGCCTCCTTCACCTCCCAAAACATACTCTCTGCCTTTGAAAAGTGTGGACTCCATCCTTTTAATGCAGATTGAGTACTGAGTCGATTTGAGAGTAAGGAGACTAAGAGGCCTTCATCAAGTGAGTCATCTAATTCAGTACTAAGTGCTGGAGATTGGAGAAAGATTGAGAGGCTTCTACAGGAGGTAGTGGATAATATATATGATAAGCGCGCCCGGCAGCTTAGTTAGACAATTCACTCTATGTCAGTGCGCACTGTTCTTCTAGAACACGAAAATAAGCGCCTCAAAGAAGCTCTAGTGAATGAGAAGAAGAAGCGACAGCGTGGGAAGCCTCTCCTACTTGAAGCCCCTACAGAATATGATGGTGGTGCTATTTTTTGGTCCCTAAAGAAGGTTTAGGAAGCCCGTGAGCGGCAGTGCCAAAAGGATGCTGAAGAGAAGGCTCTACAACACCAAAAGAGCTTGGAGAAGAAGGAGAAGGCTGAGAAGAGGGCTAAGAAGGAGCGTATGCTTGAGGAGAGGAAGCGCACTCACGTAATAGCAAAGGAGATCAAGCTTCATACACAGGCTGAAAAGCAGCTCCAAAAGCTGGCAAAGAAGACTCCAGCACCACGAAAAAACACCTCCAAAAACAAGGGCAAACCAAAGGCAATTACTATCGAGAGCTCCACTGATGAGGAGGAACTAGATGAGGCATCAGATGAGGAGGTATCATTGATGGAGATGGGGGCAGCTACACCAGCTCGATCACGGCGCAGTAGAAATATCAACCTCCCTACGAGGTTCCGCAACTAATAGAGTGATCAAAAATGACGCTTGCAATCATACAATTGATCCACCAAAAAATTGAGTTAATATACAATATATATAGAGTTGTAGAGCTTCAAAAGTATGGGGGCTCATCTACTGAGAACCGTGCGTTAGGCCGGGCCGTGCGTTACGCCGAAAAATACGGTATGCAACCGCACCGCCTGCCAAACTCTGCAGAAGCTATTCCGAGAGCAAGCCCGTTTCGTACGAGGCCATCTCGGCGCTCCAGGTGTCATCGTCTGAGGGCGCCGTATCTCTTGACCGCTGGGTCAGCTCCTGCGCCCACAGCGAGGAGTTTAAACCTGAATTTCTTGAGTATGCAGATATGGACCCCAACCAACCGCACCCACGACTGGTGTCCCAGACGCTGCGACGAGCAAAGGCGCGATCACGAACACCAAGCCCTATCAAGAAGCCGCCACACTGTGCCACCCCCGAATACCGCAATGGAACCATGAAGCTGGCCCTGGTCTTTGTTGAGCGCGACCCCGAACTGCCTGCATTACCCCGCACTTGGGCACCAAAGCGAATTCGCAGTCGAGCAACTGAAGATTGTGTTCTCGCGCTGACAGCTCAAGCCCTCTGCCACGGCAGTCCGTTATCAAAAAGCTCGAAGAGTTCGGACATAGGGATGGGAGAGGATGTGCTAGGAATGTCGTGAGCAACGCACCGCATCTGCCGCCGCCGCTTTCCCCAGCAAGCCCAGCGAGTCCATGCCCGCCCAGCAAGAGACAGAGAGGAATGAACGATTTTGGGAGATTAGGGATAGTTAACCGCAGGGTGGATAAACGTTGAACTGACTAATAGATTGATATAATATAACGTTAAACTAAATGTTGATATAAACTTACTGTTGATATAAACTGGCTGCTAACATAAATGGACTGTTGATATAAACTCACTGTTGACATAAACGGACTGTTGACATACGCCTAGCTTTCTGCCTAAGGCAACCATGACGTTAAAGCTATTTCTGAATGGTCAGGTGGGCACATCGGTCAGCACTGCCTAAAACAATGTTGGCGAAGATGTTCGGTACTCTCTATTCCACCAACACACTGAAAACATACCTGGGGCCGTATCAAGCTTAACCATCCGAATGTAAGCTTTGAGATCCAAATCCATGCTTCTTTTTAGATAACAAAGCAAGGTGCACACATGTTACTACCATCGTTGTTTGGTACGATGAGCAGGGTCGAAGACGAACGCGAACCGAGGTCGTAAGACATGACTGCGGGGTGAGCACTTGCCCCACGTCCGACAGCAATCCGAACCGTAGGACGACATTGCAAACACACATACATAACCATCGCGCGACTGGAATGACACAGCAGTTCAAAATTGCACAGCGGGGAGGCCGGGAGGATGACGAGGTCGTATCAGGATTGGATTGAGACCGATGTGACTTGAACACGGCTAGGTAACTAGTCTGTACTGGTCATAATACAACATGTATCATTCTCTGTTGTGATCCGAACCTCTCTTCTGATTCTCTTCTCCGAGCCATGCTTCGATCTTACCTATAGCGATAATGTCATGCTGCGGCGCAGATGTGGTGTAATCCTCGTCGATCCAGCCAGGCGTGCCTGCCGAAATAAGTTCTTCGCCAAACTTCTTGCATGACCCAAAGTCAAGTATAACTGGATTATCCTCAGCATCTAGGGCAATGTTGGTAGGATTGAGGTCGTTGTGCGCGAGTCCTAGGGAATGGAGGTGCTTAACACCAGCGCGTATGCCGCCCATGCAAACCGCGACATCCAGATTACGCGGGACATATTGATATCGATTTTGCAACATGACATCGTACTTTTTGAGAGCGAGTCCGGTAATACGCCCACGTTTGACGGTACAGCCATGGTACCTAATGATGTTCGGGTGGCGATGTTGATCTTGGTTTAGAAATTCGAGGATCTCGGCTTCTTCAAAAAGAATGCGCGGGAGGAGTTTCAGCATGTACTCATTCCCCGCGCACCAGGCTTTGGGTCGTTTGATGTAATAGTTCTGCTGCTCGATTTGGTCTGGCGCAACGACAGACATCATTTTGTCGTGAAGCGGGTAGATCTTCTCATCAGGAATCCTTCGCAGCTCGCGTTTGAGAATCTCAACTGTTAAGTCGTACTTTTGGATTCCAGGTGCCTCGCCAAACCAGACAGCGTTGTCTTTGTCTATGTAGGTAAAGATTGAGCGGAGGAATTTTCCTGTTCCATACTCCTCGGCTTCGCTAAGAGTCGTCAAATCCCTCTTGGAGCGAATATCAGGACATGTGGATGAGTGCCGCTCAGCCTCGTCGACAGCCATGTTAAAGTCTGGCATAGTAGATCATGGATTTTGAGAAGCGGGTGAAGCAAGAAAGTTGAGCTTGAAGAGTAAATACCATGTCCGTGCGCTAAGAGGGCAGGATTTTCCCCGTCTAGCACTAAAGTTCAAGGGTTCGTGAGCATGGCACGTGGCGTGGCGCATTCATATGTGGCCAGTGCTCGTCGCTTAGAATAGGGCAACGATTAGTAAGGTGACCGTGCCAAGGCTACAACACAACAACATCTCAAGGTTAACAATATAACAATTCCATAGCTAATCTATCTTTATCCATCGCCAACTATGCCTACAACCTATCTCAAATCCTTTATAACACTAAAGCGCAAGTAATCTAATTACTCTAATATTAGTGCATCTGCCTTATTATACCAGAAATGTGCCTACTATACTAATCTAAGCCTTAGGTCTCTACTCCTAACTCTACTGCCTACCTTTAATCCCTCTCCTGCAAGCCGCATAGTTCTATTAATAGAAGAGAACCTCTATAAGTACACGAAGACGCTATCTCCACTATCTGAGATAATACTAAAGCCTAGCTTATCTAGTCCTAAACAAGCCTTATTGCCTACCTAACTTAATAAACGTACTAAGCTCTAGGCCTATAACGTTAACATTAACTCTCTAAAAGACTATCTAAAGGATTTAAAGCTATATATTAAGAATATATTACTAAGGAAGCAGGAGATACAACTATTACTAAATATAAAGAAGATAGTATTAAAGCACTAGATAGTAGTAGTATAGGATAAGGACAGCAGTATTAACCTCCTTAAGCCTTATCTTCTATTTATTAGCAAGGACAAGGATAATAAGAATAGGATACTTAGTATTATATTATAAGATAAGATAAATCTTATATCTGAATTCCTCCCTCTAGTACTAAATAGCAATATCCTTATTACGCAAGTAGGGTTAGGGTTAGGGTTAGGGTTAGGGTTAGGGTTAGGGTTAGGGTTAGGGTTAGGGTTAGGGTTAGGGTTAGGGTTAGGGTTAGGGTTAGGG
>ML977592.1:364465-411495 GCA_010015725.1 Amniculicola lignicola CBS 123094 | reverse complement strand
AGAGTGGAAATAGGAGATGGGGAGATGGAGGAATTGAAAAGGATGGAGTATGTAAAGAAAGGAAAAAGAGAAGAATGAAGAATGAATGGTATCAAAAATGTCGTCCTTGACCTTCGGACAACTACATACTTGAAGCGTACCATACGGACAAGGCGGTCGCATCGTCCGTCCGTGTGTGGCACAGCGTGTCAACCTGATAGGTCGAATACCTCGCTTGTGGGCTTGACAGGGGTGAGCACAGCTCGGGCTAAGACCCGTTCGCCTTTCTCGCATGACGGTGCGGACATGTGGGACAGATATAGATTTTGGATAGTGTCGCAGATGGTGTTGGGGCGTCGTGGCAGTAGTGTTAGGTCGTTTTGTGGATGCTTTGTGGTGCTTTGTGGAGAAGAGATGGGGTCTGCTTTCGGGCACAGCTGTGTTGGTTGCTTTTCATGGTGTACGCTATATTTTGCGCTTCGGATGTTGAAATAGGTCATGGAAAATGACATGGGACAGATAAAGTCCTTGATACACGAAACATTTAAGAGCCACAGTCAGATGTTGTTGAGTAGCCCCTGGCTGGAGAATCGATACACAGGTGTCTCAACTTCGTTCAATTGCTGAGGAGTGAGTTACTTGCTGAGGGAACATCACCTCAAGAGTAGTCAGAGGAGTATTCATCGGCAGTACAAATACAATCTTGGTACCATAGACTAGATGAGGTCGAGAATACACAGAGATCAACGGAAGAACGACCCTGATCTCTGGTTGATGAACCAACCTAAATTGAAGCTTGTCTAGACCTCGCTTACTTGCCCAAGTCAAGACTACACATGACCGTACCTTGCATACACCTGCACGCATACAGCGTAGCGTCCGCCTCCGCGTTTTTGTTTGCAATTCATCGTAATGTCAACGTCATAGCAATAATGTGAATTTGGGCGAAATGACATGTGCGACACAGCTTTTCACAGCTACAAAACCTGAACGTCTCCTACGGCTCTCTTCCTCCATAAACCGCTCGTAACCCCCAGTAATACTTCTCTTCAACACCTCTCACACAATTGACCTCTTGCGATCCTCTCAAGTACTATTTTCATCTACAAATTTTCGAAATGTTCTCCAGACGCGCTGCATCCAACGCGAGCTTCGCAGCTTGCTCGATCCGTCGCCCTATACCCTCCTCCTTCAATGGTCGCATCCGCTCACCGCGCTTTCAAACCACATCCTCCGCCGTGAACTCATCAAACTCGGCATCGGCAGTATCACCTGCAATAATCGGAGGTCTCACCGGCTCGATCGCTACCTTTGGAATTGGCTACTACTGGTATCGGTCATCTGGCGCTGCAGAATTCATCAGTGCCACAAAGCAGGCGAAAAGCTATGCTGCGACGGCAACCCAAAAGATCAAGGAGAACACGCCAGAGCCTAATGAGGCCCTGGATTGGCTCCGCAATGCTGCCACGAGCTATGCAGCCTTCATCCCGGGTGCCCGAGGCTATATCGACTCCGCCTTCAACGACATTGATGCCATTCGGGCTAAGCACGGCGACGAGGTCGACAAGATTGTCACAGAAGCGTATGAGGACATGAGGAAAATCGTGGGCCAGGGTGAAATGAGCCTCCTCACGGCCCAAAAGGCGTGGAACTCGATTGTCACCCACCTTGGGAGGATCGGAGACTTGTCAGGTGACGCTGCACAACAAATCATGGATAATCACCCCAAACTAAAAGAGAAGCTTGGGGGCAACTGGGACAAGCTAAAGGAGATGGGCGAGAACTACGGACCTGAGGCAAAGAAGGAGGTGGAAAAGACCTGGGAGCAGATTAGCGACGTGGTTAAGACTGGTATGAGTGCCGAGAACATCACCAAGATCAAAGACATGATCAACGAAAAGGTGGAAAAGATTCAGAAACTCGGGGATGAGGCATGGAAGAAAGGAATGGAACAGGCCAAGCCTTATCTCGAGAAGAATCCCACAGTCAAGAAGCTCGTGGAGGAGAACGCAGACACGCTGAAAAGCGGCAATGTCCAAGAACTTTTCCAAAAGGTTAAGAAGGCTGTGGAGAAGGGCGACACTGGCGACCTGGAGAGTTATGTTTCTAGTTTCGCGGACAAGGCGAAGCAGAGCGGCTTCGGCGGCTTGGACAAATATCTCAACAAGTTCCCTGGTGGAGACCAAATCATCCCCAAGATCACGCAGCTCCAAGAAGTCGCCCAGAAGCATGGAGATGAAGCCGAAAGTATCATGAAAGATGCCATAAACGAGATCTCTCAAATTCTCAAGAAGAAAGGTGATGAAGCGACACAACTTGCGGAAAAGGCAAAGAAGGATGCAGAGAAATAGAGCAGACGAACTGGTGGAATCCCGAAAATAGATTATGTCCCACCCCAAAATCGCTCTTGTTGAGCCACGGCATGTAATACCAGATATGCGGGTAGTACTGTTCAAAGCGACCAATGAGGTAATTTCCCGTCGCACCCACACGGAGGTAGACGTGCTTCCTGGGGAGGTATCTACAGTTCTAGTTGTAAATTAGTCTTGTTACGTCAACATTTTTAGTCATCTACACCCTAATTTTCGTGCCCTCGACGAGACTTTCAATTGTCTTAGCTTCGCATTCTCGCTCAGGCACTTCCCACATGCTTCTCAAACTACCTGGCAGGATCCCAATACGAATGTAACAACAGAGTAATTCAGATCCGTGATCATCAGTACGCCAGATCTGATCACTTCGACAGAGATTATTCTCTGGTATCTTGGCATCGTCTATATTCGGTCGCGGTACTTGGATATCCGGTGAACAGAGTCAAGTTCCCTCAAAATCTAATCATACATGACTGCCGTAGCTTGGCGACATGCCACACATGCTATACCTTTGTGGTAATACATATGGCTGCGGACAACCGAGCTTATGGTAGCCGGCAACGATTTTTGACCATCTTTCCCAGATTGTCCTCGATGCATGATCCGCCTCTGGGCAGCCACTCCGTTGGGAGCATTATCTACCCCACCTACATTTTTGTGGGGTCCGCAGTTGCGCCATAGATCTAGTTTTCGAAGTCCGTTTAGCCGGCAACCTACAGCAAGAGCGTCCGCTGTTACACAACTCCAAGCGTCAGCCTCGCCTCAGCCCATTTCAGTAACCCCGATGACGCGGTTCTCAAAGGATTTGTGAAACATACGAGTACAAACCAATCTATTCAACCCTAAGGCATTCCACTTCGTTGTGCAGGTTCCTCCAAGATTTTCGGTGTGGATGCGAAGGGGACTATAATGCCCCGGTTTCACTCCTCCGTTAGTGAGAAAGATCACCCAAGCTCAATCCCAAGCTGTGAAGCTTCAATCGGCTCGATTTTCTGCTTACCATTAATAATTTTTCGCATTATTCGAGAAAATGGCTTTGACGGTTCCACCGGGTATGACATATGCGCAATTCCGCGCTTTCGCGTTGGAACTTCCAGCGATGAAGAGTCCAAATGGTGTTCACAACTATGAAAATCCATCTAATCTGGTGGATTGGGATTTTCCCATCGCTCAGTGGACAATCGGAAGTGTTCTAGTTTTGATACGGCTCTATACGAAATCTCGAATTGTGAAGAAAGTCTTGATCGAGGATTGTGAGTTGCTCGCTCCGCAAAGCAATCGCGCTAATCGCAGAATAGATTGGTTACTTGCAGCGTGGGTATGTGGTCGAGCAACAAATCTGGGATAAATGAGATACTGACGGCGATTTGTCTAGCTAGTGTGGGTAGGAGCATGGCTTCCACTCGTCATCATGATATTGAGACTGCCGCTTGGAGTACATCAGTGGGACATGACAGTGCGCCACTTGATCAGGCACCTTTATGTGAGTTCTGCCCTCATTCAATCATTGTTAGAAGAACGATGTTTGCCTATTAATCTAAATCAATTCACACTAACTGCAAACCATAGCTCCTGCACGTAATAACTATCGGGTATGCAGTGACAATGATGCTGCTCAAAATCTCCATCATCCTCCAGATCATACGCATCTTCACACCGACGCAAACCCGGAGGTACACACATTGGCTTCTCCTCACCTTCATGTGGATCAATATAGTCTTCTACTTGGTTCTTATTCTGTTTTGGTCGTTCTCCTGTAAGCCCATAGCCAAGGCCTGGGATCCTTTGATCCAAGGAGGACACTGTAACCATAAAGGTCGAAGACTGTTTCTCATCGTCTCGGCGGCCATCAACACGACATCCGACTTCATCATCCTGGTGTTACCGCAGCCCGTGATTTGGAGTCTGATTTTGAACAACAAGAAAAAGTGGGGTTTGTCGGCGGTGTTTTTGGTTGGTATCTTGTAAGTTTGAATTCCATTTCTCCCTTTTCCAACCAGGAAAGAGTAAGAGAGTTTGATAGCATTGTTATCCTTGATGGCTTGGAATCTGGCGAGTTCCTTATGCGTCACAAATCAAGGATGGAGCTGTAGCTAACATGGGTTACCAGTGCATGTATCTGCTCCATACTCCGCACATACTACACTACCATTCTCTACCGCACCGAGGACACAACCTACTGGGCCGCGCGCATGGGCAGATGGACCGACCCCGAAATTTCCGCCGGTTTCGTCGTTGCGTCTCTCCCCATGGTTCCAGCATTCTACAAACATCTTGCCGGATCATCCTTCATTTCGAGCATCAGCACCAGTTTGAGATTCAGCAGGTGGTCTTCCAGAAGCTCTTCCCAGCCATATTCCAGTGGAGCCAGAAGCCAAGGCTCAGGAAAGGGGAACAGAAAAATCAAGAAGGAGATTATTACCGATATCGAGTTCCATGATCTTGTGGCCCGAAGTCGCACGGAGGTGGGGAGTGTGAGGAGTGAGGGGAACAGAAGTGCAGATTTGGAGGCGGGGCGGCCGCAAGCTAGTGTTGAAATGGTGATTGAGAGGCCTAAGATGGTGAGATGATGATTCGGAGGCGTTTCGGTATCAGCACGGTCAAATGGGTACAATTGCGCCGACACCGGGTAAAAGATTGGGGCGCGGAAGTGCTGCGGAGGGCTAGGCTGAATGCTGTGCGACGTCAAGCTGACCGCCTCGGAAAAGGAAAAATGACATTGCAGGAAGGATATGCGAGTCAGCAAGCTTCGTGCGAAGGCCTATGAACGAGAGAATATGAGGGGCATATAATGTGACACGAGGTTTGGGATCTTCTTGGGCATCATAGCATCAAGCGATCCAAGAAGAGTTTTGCAATGAAGTTTCCGCTTGCGGTTTGCATATAGACTTCATACATGATATCAAAGAAATTCTTTATACGACCGCGTTCTCTCGGGGCTTTCGCCTGACAGTAGATACAGAGAGTGTTCGCTTTATAGCGGATGTGAAGCACTTCCAGGTCTCTCATTATGTACTCAGCTGAATAATTTGATAATGTACCAGTCTCAAGCTTGGGAGTATTCCAAAAGAAGGGAAGTGAATCAACAGGGCAGATCTAAGGGCATAATGTTGATAACAGGCAGGCAAGCGAATAAGCCGGATGGAACCAGCCTGGTGGAGTGAAGTGGCTCGAAACTTGTTCAAAATATTCGGCCTCGGTAACAGGTTGCTCAACGAGAGTTGCTGGTGGTGCCAAAGTCGAGAATCGAAACGAACGTTCTGCTGCAATCCGAGCCTATCCCCATGCAATACACGCCATCTGCCTTTTTCCCACTTCTGCCCTTTTCCAAACAAATCCAAACACTGATCATGCAAGAACCTTAGCCCGGCCACCCATGATCCACCCTATCTTTCCCACGCTTGGTCCAACTTCTGGGTGTGGTTTGCCCAATTACCAGCAGAACAAATCTCGGGCAAATACTTCAACCTCTTCAGTCCTCCTCCTAATCTCGTATATGTTATTCGACAAATCTTCCATAGGACCCTGAAGCGGAGATCCCACAATAGGAAGACTGTTGACAATGAGTTGTACATCGTCAACGGTGCCTCCTATGATGCCAATCGTACTGTAGAGGGCGTTGTATAACGCTTCGAACGTGGCCTCTGGGGTGCTTTGTTGTGGCAAAGCGCGTGTGAATGCAATGGTTAGGAGAAGGGCTGACAGAACAGGTTTCGGATGCATGGTGTGTTGGAGAGTGTGAGATTTGATGAAGCACAAACGGGATCGTAGAGTGATACAGAAAGGAAACCGGCTAGGGCGTGATTGCCTTTAACTGGAAACTCTCAGCGATATATATCTTCGCACCCAGGCCATTGTCGAGATGCCGGAGAGATTGCCTTCCGATCATTTGTTGGGTAATCCTAGGTTCATGTGATGGGTACCACCATCTGGCCAGCGAAACGGTCCCTGAGTTCTATTGGGAAGAGCGGGAATGGCTTCAGCCGTTCAAGGTAGGAGCGGCTCGAACTCGAGGATAGATTCGCCAAGGGCTACAATTCAGAGGGGCAATATTTCCTCATGGGATCGAACCATTGAAGAAAACTGCCTGCAAGCGGAGATGACTAGATCGACCGGTTTGTTTTGTGCTGGAAAGAATCGCTTTTCTATCTTGGAGCTATGGAGCTTGCATGGAGAAGGACACTGGTAAAGCTGGCACAGCGGTTAGCTGGTCCGTGCTATCTGGCATGGCGAGAATCGAAATTCAACTTTTGAGATGTAGTGACGGTGGACGCGGTGTGCGATTAGGGGCAAACTGAAGTCACCCATGCGCATTGCTGCCTTTAAGCCAGAGCATATGAGGATTCGAAACCCTAAAGTGATTATATAACCCGAGCTCGCGGCGTTGCAATGCTGTATTCTTAGCAAAGCCAGTTTTGTTTCAACTGCCCCAGGAGAGTTCAGTTGATGCCAGACCAGAGCTGTCTTGGTTTCGAACGTTGAGGTATGAACAGTGTTCGGCCAGCCATCTTTGGAGCAGATACTGCTCCTATAACCCACTACTTGGTTTGCCACCTCGATCCTGCAAAAGTTTGACAACATCGCCCGTCCTCCCCTGAAAATCTTTTTGTTGCTTATGGTCACCACCCAAACAATGCATCTCCATCATCTCCTTCGCAAAAGCTATGAAGCCTTGAATAAACTTGATCCAGTTCCGCTGCTTGGCGTTATCAAGAGGAGTTGGTCCTTTTGGAGGGCTGAAGGTGAATGGCATGGCCGATTCAGGAGGATGTTCAGACGGCAGAGAGCTCGGCAACATGACCAGCGGAGTAGTTGGTAGATCCACAGCCGGGAGGTTAGGTATGAGTGGCATAAAGGTCGTCTCTGCATTGACATCAGCTCCTGATTTCAGCAGAAATTCGCACAGGCGCATGTTGCCATTTGTTGCAGCATGGTGTAAGAGCGTTGATCCCAAAATATCCCTCGTCCGCACCGCTTCAGTTAGTGCGCCATGGCCCCCTGGCAGCGATTGGAGAGCCTTCTCAATGATCTTAACCTTCTTCTCTGTGATAGCGTCGCTCCTGTCAAGTTCGCCTTGGGTGCATAGAATAGTGAGGCATGCATGCAAACCATTGGATCCCTGCTGTGCTGCTAGCAGACCCATGTCCCCCGCGTTGATTTCAAGTCCAGTGGGCTGTGGTATCGCGGCGAGCAATATATCTGGGCGTTTCTCTAAGATTGCGCTCATGGCCCGAAGAGCAAGGAGAGAGTTGGGGTCCCCAACCATTTTCGCAAGAGCAACCCAAACGTTGCCTATATCGTGGTCTAGGAACACCTTGACAATCTCGACCTGAAGAACTCCAGCGGCAACCTCCAGCGGATCGCTATAAGTGACTAAATCTTCTGGCCAGGTTGTCCTGCTTTTGACGTTTTTGTCAGCCCCGTGAGCAAGTAAGCACTCCACCATGTCCCCAATTTCGTGCTCATTTCGAAGTCGCGAGTAACACAGAAGCTCGAAAAAGGAAGATTCCTCATGAATCAAAGACGGTGTAGGTCCGATCTGAGGCGAAGGGGGAGCAAAGGTCGACTTGAGGTTTCTGATGTATCTGAAAAGCATTCGAACCATTTCGATGGAACTGGAGCGGATAGCTACTGACAAAAAGGACTCCAAGCTCACACAGATTGTGGCGTAGTTGCTTGTCCCAGGATACCGATAACGGCAAACGCCGTAATCAGTCCCAGGTTTGAAACACTTTTCGGCAATGATATCGTTGACAATGTCAACGACATCTTCCTGGAAAAGCTGAATGTCCAAGCACTCAAAAATTACTAGAGCTTTGTCGATAGCATGGTGCTTCCAAATATGCATCTCCAATATTGACTGCACGAAATCTTTCCTAGGCAAAGCCCCATGAAGCAGGAGTCGAAGTGGTGTGGTGAGCTGTGAGCCGAGATATGGCACTATCTCGTCAAACTCTGGTTGCGGGAAGTTGGGCTTTTCAAGTACAGTCGGTGAGAACATCATCCGAATAATGTCCACGGAGCGATTACTGAAAGCAACACACCAGGCCGGGAGGTCATATGAGTTTGGCTGTCCGCGGAACGGATCAGCGCCTCTCGTTAACAAAGCGTAGACGGCGTCACCATTGTCAACGACTGTTGCCCAAACCAGTGCTGTTCCCGAGAGACGGAAATAATAGTCCGAGGAAATGAACTGCTGGAAAGAATCCATGCTGTCCGAAGGCACGTTCAAGTCTGCTCCGGATTCGCAGAGGTAATGGAGAACTTCAGTGGAAGCAGATCCGAGTATGGCGTAATGGAGAGGAGTAGCTTTCAAGCTAGATTCAATGTTTAGTGAGCTTGCGTTTGGATCGAGAACTTGAATGGCGTCGAGTGACCCGCTGATGGCTGCGTAGTGAAGGGCTGTTTCGCCGTGGGAGTTGGTGATGTTGGTTTCGGCGCCTTGAGATACAACCCTTTTAACCAAGCGACCGTTGCCCGTCAAAGCCGCCTTGTGGAGAGGCGTCACGCCGTCCCTCTTTACAAAAAACTCAAAAAGCTCATCCATGGTTTCCGCAGTAGACTGATCCGAGCGTAACCAATCTACTCCATGTTTTTGTATGCTGCGAATCCAACGGTCCCCCAGTCGTTGACGAGCGTCAAT
The DNA here is from genome assembly GCA_010015725.1 of Amniculicola lignicola CBS 123094. NCBI lineage: Eukaryota > Fungi > Ascomycota > Dothideomycetes > Pleosporales > Amniculicolaceae > Amniculicola > Amniculicola lignicola. The sequence continues at coordinate 402,501 of ML977592.1, read as the reverse complement.
AACCTGCTTGTTTATATGTCCAAGGACGGTAGGATTGACTTTTGCCAGGCATTTTCTTGCCAGAAAGGAACCCCTTTGTACACCTTCCTTGAGCCAAATATCAACCTCAGGGGGACTCGGCATCTCACAACGGCGGAAGCAAGGCTGGCACATCTGCTGTGCTTTCTTGTTTCCAGCCTTTGCGGCTTGATATACGAGCTCGGCAGCATATCGCATGTCCGGGTTCGGAGCGAACCCTTGATAATGAGATATGGCAAGGCCCAATCGGAGCTGAGCTTTGCGTTGATCTAAATCATCCAGTTCACCCATGACGCGAAACATTTCCATGTACATCACCTTACGGAATGGTAGTGGGCAAGTGCTGAGGCTGAACATTTGCCATGGAAGCTTTCATGAAATAATTAGCTTTGTTCATTCCCGATGGGTCCTTCGGATACTAACCCAAAGCGAGTCCAGGTGAAAGTCCCCATGCTTTAGTAGCCTTGGGGTAATGTTATTTGGCACGTCGCGGATTCTGGCGGGAGTTAGATTGAACGGCCCAGGGGGAGTGGATGATGAGCTTACTTGGACCCCCCACCACGGCCTCCTAACGCTGCAATTATCTTGTTGAAATTGGTGACACGGCTCTTTGGCTCCTCTTGCAAAGTCCATTGAAGGATATGACCTACAGTTTGCACGTCCACATCAGCAAGGTCAGCACCTTCGAGGCTCTGTCTTGCAAGTTGGGAAACCATTTCCTCCCGGTCGTCCTGTTTGAATAAGTCAAACTGTTCGGCAGAAAATATCACCCCGGATTCACCAGGCTGCACTGAGCTGCTATGGCGCATGACAACTCGCTGCTGTGTCTTGACAAGCACTTTCCAGGGCTCAGTTCCATCCAGCATCACACTCCAAACCAGCAGCCCGTAGGAGTATACATCGACTCCGCGAAGGGCCGAGGTATCGAGTAGACCTACACCTTGATTTGGTGCCCTCCACCCCACTGTGCCCCTAGTGAGTCGTCGTAACGGTTGCTTCTGTAAGCCATCACCGACTTCAATTAATGATGAGCCTATTTCTCATTAACCAAGACACCTTTCTCATTATACTTATGAGCGACAAGTACTGATCGAAATCTGACAGTTTGGCAAGATAGGCATCGTTGTACTTTGGATGCTTGCAAAGCAACACATTTCTGCGGAGTCAGCACTTATGGAAACGAACAGTACTGCGGTAGAACATACTCTGGCTTTACATCCCCGTGAATCACGCCACAGTCATGAAGAAACTGAAGTCCTTGTGCGATATCCAAACAAATGTCCTTCTTCGTATCCGTTGTCAGCGGCTGCGCAAGCATCTCCGAATTTTGAAAGTCTGCCAAGGTACCGAAGTCCCCATAATCCATCACAACACTAGGTAAGGTGAGATTAAAATCATCTTGGAAATCCCACCGCGTCTGCAACAAGTTGATAATGTTTGGGTGATCGCGGATAGGCTGATGTCGAAGGATCTTCATCTCCAACATCGCCGCGCGAAATCGATGAATGTCTGAGTCTTTGAAGTTAATCTGGTCGCCAGAATGAAAGACTTGCTGTTTCAGGACGACGAAATCCGGCTTTGGGTCTCTCTCTGGCTCTCCAAGAGCGGCTACACGATGCTCCCCGGCGTTATACGGAATGCGCCGGACAATGTAACTTCCCCCTGCCCCCAAGAAGTGGCCATGAGCTGGTGGTAGCCTTCGGCCAACACCGGACAAGGTTCGATAAAAGTTGGTGTGTTCGCAGGCTGTCAAGAAGTCGACATCAATGAGGCCAAGAAAATCGTTAAACGGATCTCCGCCTCGGCTTTCAGAGAAGGCTGTTTGGGTAACCTCTGTGTATTCGGACCAAGAAGACATGTCTCTCAGGCTTGGGTTGCAAAATCTCGAAATTCCGACGTAGGCTGGCACATCTTTTGATCAAAGGAAGCGTCTTAGGCAGTCGCAGCTTGGTTATAGTGAGGCTATGATTATTGGCGGCGGTGGCTGATCGTCTAATGATAAGCCCACAGGATCAGCCAACCTCCTGCATGCGCCCCCTACTAAACCAATAAGGCTGGCGATAATTCATACATGCCGACCGCAAGAGGGCAAGGGGTTTCTTGGTCATGGTGTGACCGAAATCTGCGCCTGATATTCGAAATTATTGCGCAACAAGAACAAGGGCTCTCCTCCCGATTCACCCACGCAGTGTGTCAACGACTCTTCGACGAGACAGTAAAAATGGCACTTGAGACTGTTGCCGCAGTTGCCAGCCTGGAAGGTTTCTGTGCCCTCGTTCAAGATGCTGCTGCCATCTTCAAGTACTGCCGACGCATCGTTAAATCCATGGCGAATATGGGGAAAGACGCCCAGCACCTGGAAGACCAGGTCTACATCCAGCATGCGCGATTCATAATCTGGCAGAGACTTCACAATCTGGTGGATGACCGCACTGTCCCGCCTCTGAGCTACTTTCATATCCCAGAGGTTGGTGACAGTGTGCAAAGAATCCTTGCCCAGATCAAGGGTCTGAAAGAGGACATTGAGGAGTTGGCAAAAACATTCAAACTCGAACTCGATAAAACAGAGATGAGCAAAGCAAAAGAGAAGGAGCCGGCGAAGGTCGTGCGATATGCGCGGACGAATACATCACTGCAATCAGAACTGGTTTCCAGGGAGGTTGATCGGAAATCGACCGAGAAAGATAAAATCAAAAGTGCAAACTCGTACTGGAAGAGAATGATTTGGGCTGTCAACGATTTCCAAAAATTCCAAAAGCTTGTCAAGGACCTGTCAACGTACAACGACCAACTGGTAATGTTCACGCTGCCAATGGCGGTGGGCGTTTCCCATGAGGCTCTCATCACGCTAGTGCCAAAGCCGACTCGTAATGAAAGGCTTGAATTGCGTATCGAGTCGATATAAACGTACAAGAACGTTTCATCTGCCTCACTTGCCATGAAACAAGAGATTGATGCGCAAGTTGCGGCGTGGAAGGCAGACGCAGCCGGCGCAGATGTAGGGAGTCATAATATTTCAACCCACCAAAATCGTGACTGGCATTCAACTATCGTAAAGATTCAGGACCACAAGGTTGTTGATTTTGTATCTGGGACCGGAGAAAGGAAATGGGGAGTCATTGAATGGAAGAGTTACAATGTAGCCAAGATCTCGACACCATACATAACCGGGAGGTTTGAAGGCATTGTAAGCACGCTCCAAGCGTCGCCAGAAGGATCTGCTGTACTCCGGGCAGCGGGATGGATCGAAGACAGCAGTCAAGAAGGAACGAAGACCCGCTTGGCGCTGTTGTATGAGGTGCCACCTCAATTGTCAAGCGGGGGGAGGAAGCCAAAGATTCGAACTCTTAAAGAGATGTTGCCTGCGGGCAAGGCAGCGGGAGACCATCGCTCGGAAAATCATGTGAAGCCCCCCCTTGGCCAGCGCTTCAAACTTGGGGCACAAATCGCAGAGGCGCTCGGTAAAATTCACAACTGTGACTGGCTGCACAAAGGCATGCGACCGGACAATATTGCCTTCCTATTTCAGGAAGAAAATGATATTGGCACCCCGTATATTCTCGGCTGGGCCTACTCTCGCCGCAACAGCTCTGGGGAGCAGACAGACGCCGCTCTAAAGGAGATAGAAGAGATCAGGCTCTACCAACACCCCGAATACATTGAAAAAGAGGAAGAGCAGTATTGTGAGGCATTCGACCATTATCAGCTTGGTTGCCTTCTAATCGAAATCGCCCGGTGGAAGCTGCTTGCTGATGTGAAAAAGAGAATTGCGCCGCACGCGGAAGGGGAGGAGTGGAGGGATAAGCTAATTGAACATGCTCACGGCCCATTGAAACAGGATATGGGAGAATTATATAGCTCGGCCGTGGAATCTCTTCTAAGAGGACTAGATCCCGATGATTCTCCCGCCGAGTTCTGGTTCGATATTGTTTGGAAACTGCGGCAATGCACAGCATAAGAGTTCACCTGGTAGTCCTTTTTCATTGGTCTTTCACCTAACATCCGACATCCGAGATGCCCAAAGGGTGCCAACTCACGTGCTCCCTCACCTCAGTGTAGCTGATATAGTTCATTGAGATCTGGTGGTTGTCTCTCTAATTGGTTCAGCTCATTGAAGCAAAACAGGACGGGATTTGGAACTGGTGAGGGAGGAAGAACTTTTTATCTGAACTTGAATCAGTGCGGTGACCAATTGGGTTTCATCCCGCTGCGCATCGGGAGTGATGGAAGGGTGATCCGTAGAATGGATATAGGCGTGTGAATTTTCATCGGTAAAATCGTGTATTCTAGTGGGTATACAACCAGTGCGTAGTCGGGTCTAGTCTTTTTATTTCACCATTTTCAACGTCTTTTCGATTATCTCTATTATTTTTATCACTCATGGCCTCAAATCTGGTCTTCGCCATCATTTAGAAGCCAAACCAGACTACGTCATACTGATAAAATCAGGATCATTGTATTGGGTCAAGTAAGGACATCTTAGATATAGTTTGAGTTTACGGTCGCAGGGCGAAGAGTAAACAAGCAGACGGAAACGGACAACGTCTCGAGAATCTTTCATAAATTTGGAATGCTGAATGCGTATGGACAAGAATAGAAGTGAAAACATAAATTTCGCTGAACCCAAAAGCCTTCACCACTAACTAGTCATCAATTTAAAGACCTCCAAACCATTTATGTGACCGTCAGGGTGTACTTGCTGGTGGTAAACACCGCGTTGGTCCCAGAGAAGGGCTCGGTTCCACCTTGCAGGCTGGTTACAACAGCACTAGTACTAACACCCTGGCTGGTCGTCAAGTAGTTGAAGAAAAGCTTAAGATCTGCTGAGAAACTTCCAATGTTGCTCGGTGCAACGAAGGAAAATACAGTAGTATCGCCATTCGGTCCCTTGAATAGGTTCCACTTTGTACCAGCAATGGTAGGAGTAGCAATTGTGCTGCCCGTAGAAGAAATAGGGCCTGCGCCCCCATAGGATCCCAACCAGATCATGATTTCGTACTGGTTGGCGGCGCCGACGGAGGGGGCGAGCCAAAGGTCGTAAGAGACATCCGCAACAAGACTGCTACCGGAGTAGCTGTGGCTGTTAGTGGCAATATCCAAACCTTATCGATGGCGGTTAGCCTACCTCCACGACCAAGTGGATGGAATGGTACTAATGGCGGAGAGCTTCTTGTTGATGTTCTCGAGTGCAACATTGGAGTAGGACTTGACCTGACCGGCGCCTCCAGCCCAAGTCCAGCTTGTTGACCAAACAAAAGATTTAGCGCTGCTGACCGAGGTGAAGGTCGTGCACTGCGAGCCAGATGATGCTTGAGCCGCACCCCAGTTGTTGTGGTAGACGGTGTATCCTGCAGTGGCAACGGTGCCCCAGTTACCACACATGGTGGTAGCACGTTTCTCGAGAGCAACAGGTGTAGGAGTTGCTAACACCGAAGCAGCCATAGCGGCCGAGATGATGGAGGTAGTGAATTTCATCTTCAAGATTGATGAAAAGTCAGTGAAGCGGATGTGAAAGAATGAAAAGTCTACGAAGACTGAGCGGACAATGGAGCAAGACGCGACCAGCGAAGAGCTACAGTGCCTTATATTTCATGGTTATTTCAAATTGTCAGGGAATACCCCATTGCGATGATGCCCGAGAACAGCTAACGGTGGCCAATGTTTCAAAAGCGGATGTTTATATTAAACAGTTCAAGCTCTAGGCCAAGATGAGCGTTCGAGGATGATTTCCACAGGGTTACCAATGATGGAATTTTCCGCTCTTCGTACGACGGAAACATCAAGCCAAATGCGTACAAGCGCCGAGATTGGATGGGGCGTGCTTGGATCCACGAATGAAAAGGCGGGATTCGTGTGCTCCGACACCACTCTCGGTCGTTTCATAACCCGGGAGACATCCCCCAAGATCAATGGATGAATTCGCATACACCTCCAATGTTCTTCCCCGCATTTCTCTATGCATGTCGCCTAATGAATGCCACGTCTTGGAACTTGTAAGGAGGGGTTGGAGGGAGATTATTTCTCCTGTGTCTGAATCTTTTCAATTTGCACACTCAAAGAGTAACATAATTTGCGCAGACGGACGACTATCAAACGAAAGATGAGAGTACATTAAAACAACTGGACAGGTCTAAAGAAGGCTACTTTATATTATTCAATACGAAGTGTCATACCACGACGTTCCCGAACTAGGCCAAAGCTGTGCCTTTGTTACTCCAGTAGTGGCAGCGGTCAAGAACTTCCTCGCGCTTGTACTCGCACCAACTCCAGTATTTGCATACTCCTCATATATCGGTGTAGCACCTTCAGCCATGGTTGTCCATCCCGCTGCATTGATGATGCCTCCCAAAACACAGTTTTGGTAGATAACTCGCGCCAGCACACGCCAAGGCCGACCAAGATAGACACTGGATGAGAGACTGACACCTGATGCGGTGGTCACGGTGCTGTGATCGAACACATACCATGCTGGGTCTGTTGAGTTTTCCCGAGAACTAGCAGTGATGGCTCCGCCACCGTTGCTGGCAATAGTGCATTCACCAAACCACGCTGAGGCTTTGCCAAATATGTAATCTACCGCCCCTAGGTCACGGTTAGCCCATAACCGTTTCTGATCAAAGAATTTCGCAAAGGCTTACCCTCAATGTAACAGTTGGAGTAGTATTGATCCCCATCTTTGGCATATAGCGTATCCTGGTAGCTCTTAAACGAACACCCATAGAAAGCCTGCTTGTTCCCATTTGCGGTCACCGCAACAGCCTGGGCACCGGCGCCATAAGTGTTTGCAAAATTGACATTGTAGGCAGCGAAATTAGATGAGACAATATTAGCCGTAGAGCTGGCGTCAAGCGAACCGGCGACTGGCGAGCTGATGCTATGCGTGATCAAAACCGTGTTGGATTTGTAGGTCCCGGTGCTATATCTAGTCAGGATACACATGTAAACGCAATAGCGTAATTGTGTCTGCTCACTCTGTAGTATAACCGTAGATGGTCAACCCGCCCTTGTAGTTGATGGTGAGCTGTTCGGCATAGGTGCCAGCGTAAATGAAGATACAAGCTGCGGCTGTAGAAGTCGTCCCCAAAGCTGCCAGAGCAGCACCAAGGGTCGAAAACTCTCCAGACTGAGTTCCCGATCCACGGACGGTTTTGCAACCACTGGGCGTAGTAGTACGGGTCGCACGCTTTTTGAGTGGAGAGGCGAGTGTGCCCTGCAGGCCCAAGGCCGTTACAAGAAGTTTAATAATGCTTCTTGTATGCATCATGGATAAGACTGGGAAAACTTTGCAACTTGTCGAAGCTATCATTCCCTTGAAGTCAATATATCTCAACGGAGTATGTGGATCACATGCGTAGCCTAGGAAACGGCCCAATTTGGGAAGATACTACAAATGGTGGAAGCTACAAGGAACTATGTCTGCACAGTTGTACAAAATGAGGAAAAACTGTTCTCCGGCCAGATTCTGCATTATAACCCTTGCCTAAACCCATTCAAACTATTCCCGGATGAATTGGCTAATGTCTGAGTGACTATCTGAGTTCTTCGTACAATCCATTGATCTCATGCGACATCCTAAGCCTATAACTTTCGGGAATACACCTACTCGCAGTCTATTATGAGTGGGTGCTAGCTCGGCGGTCATTACGGAGACCGCGCCGTCCGCCTAGTTTTGTAGACTTGACCCACCGGCTGTTTGATAGCCCACTATCACTGTTTCTCTACCCCTCAAATGTAGATTTGGTTATTTTCCACGAGCCTTGGACAATGACTGCTGCCTGGGTCGTTAAATGCTATAAACGTTCGAGCCGCACATATGACGAGGTTATCACCCTAGATATTTGCTGTGGCGAAGTCCTTTCTTGCACACCTATCATTTTCACAATGGTTAATACTTCTATTCTCATTTCGGTTCTAATAAATGCCGTTCTGAGTGCTGGTGCACCTCAAAACTCCCTCTTCACAAGATCACTAGACAGCCTCTCCAGACGGGCAACATGTGTACCAACCTCAGCAGGGAATGCTGGCACTGATGATGTCCCAGCTATCACCGCCGCGATAAAGTCCTGTGGGGGTGGTGGCATCATTCAGATCCCCAGCGGGAAGACATATATGATTCGTTCAGTTCTTGATTTTGCCGGCTGTGTCAATTGCGACTTTCAGGTTGAAGGAACAATAAAGGTTTCGGACGACACGACGTTTTGGAACGGCAAAACGGCTATAATATCAATTAGTGCTATTAGTGGGGCGCAACTCCGGAGTTTGACCGGGTCGGGTCTCCTCGATGGCAATGGTCAAGCAGCTTGGGATTTGTTTGCGACTGATTCAACATTCAAACGCCCGACTTTCGTGCTAATCACGAAAGCATCGAAGAACATCGCTGTGAGCAACTTGAAAGTCAAGAATCCACCAAGTAAGTGTTAGGATACCGCATGGACGCTTCTCATCTCATTAAAATCAGACGTCTTTTTCAGTAACAACGCCGACTCGGCGAACATTGCTTATTCGTCCCTCACCTTGACGGCGGTCTCGTCAAGCTCCAATCTTCCAAAGAACACAGATGGATTTGATGTCGGTCCAGCCACATATACAACCTTCAAGAACATCTCCGTCTCCAACAATGACGACTGTATTGCCTTCAAGCGCGGTGCCAACTACGTCACTGTCGACGGAATCACTTGCAAAGGTTCCCACGGACTTTCGGTAGGCTCTGTTGGAGGCAGCCAGGGTGTGACCGATACCGTTCAGAACATCTATGTCACTAATGCGGTCATGGGAACCTCCACAAAGGCCGTCGGCATCAAGCTCTATCCAGGTGGCTCATTCTATGGCTCCGCCATTGTGAGGAATATCACTTTTGACGGCGTAACTGTGTCATCTAGTGACTATGCGGCCCAGATCCAATCATGCTACAATGCTGCCAATGCGGCGTCTTGCGCTGCAAACCCATCAACTGCCCAGCTCACCGACATCTACTTTAAGAACTTTAAGGGGACGACCAGCACGAAGTATGGCACTACGATTGCGAATATCAACTGCCCTGCTGCAGGAACTTGTAATGTGTACTTCTCTGGTTGGACTGTGGTACCGCCCTCGGGGACGGCCAAGTATTTATGTGCAAACATTGATTCCACGCCAGGGGTAACTTGTAGCACCGGAGCTTCTGGCTAGTAATAACGTAACTCTATGTGAATATGTTACCGAATCTATTTGAATCGTATATCACTTTCTCAGCTTTGTCTTGGCGGAGAAAGAATCTTAATCTGATCTAAATTCTACTTTCTGGCACAGTGTTCGTTGTCGAAATGAATCAGTGAGACCAAATCGTGAAGGGGAGCGTAGGGTACAGGAGATCGTTCTTAAGATTGGAAAGTACTCATCTTGTGTCCATTTCTTCGATAGCTGCCACCACAGGTTTAAACACGAACCCGGCTTTTGGTGATTGGGGTTTCCAATACATTGCTGGGAAACTAAAGATAGAGGGACATTATCAATACCATTGCTTTGGATGCGACCAAGTTCGCGCAATCTCTCTGAAGACCTATTTGAAACAATTCTTCACCACGCCTTCTCATACTCGTCTCTCCGCTTTATATACACAATTCACTAATTCACTTATCATATTATCTCAGAAAACAGACAAACTACTCGCTCAAAATCTCAAATCTCTCAATTTTGCTATTGGAACTACTTGTTCGTGCTGTGAAGCTTTATGTTCACGCCCCCGGCCACTTTATCTACTATTCTCCAATCGCATGGCAGTCGCCCTGTTGGAAAGGCCGATCCATCGATTGAGTCGAACTTTTGCAGGAATCTGACTGTGAAGTATGCAATCTCAGCAAGGGCGAATTGTTGTCCGATACAAATCCTTGGGCCAGCGTTGAATGGGAGATAGTTGAATCCAAGCTTGCGCCCCTCCCATCGTTCAGGCATGAAGCGGTCAGCATCAGGGCCCCAAAGTTCTGGATCTGAGTGCATTGTCCAAAGCTAAACGGAAGAGATGTCAGCACTGAATAGAAGATAGAGGCACTGCAGTGATAACACTACGCAAAGACATACCTCCCAAGCAACAAAGTAACCTTTGGGTATAAATACTGGTGATTTCCCATCCGATCCACCACCCACAGGCAGCGTTGTATCTCGAACGGCCTCGCGGAAGTTGACTGGAACCGAAGGATTGACTCGAAGGACTTCGTTCAGGCACCATTGAAGGTATGAACAGTTTTTGAGCCCGCTGAGCGTAATCTCCTTTGGTCGGTCAAAGGGCCCGAAGGCATCTATGATGATGTTTCGAAGCTTCTCAAAAGTTAGGGGATGTTGTGCTAATGTGGCCAAAAGGAAGCCGAGAGTTCCCGAAATGGTGTCGCTACCCGCAAGGAGGATGTTCAACAGTTGGGAGCGCAGCTCCTGCGCATCTTTCACGTCAGCGACAATAGCATCCAGAACGACGTATTTTGTCGTCCCTGACTTTTTATCCGAGCCACTGTCTCTCAAACGGCGCTGGACATAGGTATCAACGAAGTCGTGAACAACCTTACACTGCTCCTTGAATTTGCGATTATGCGTGAGCCAGAACAGATCCCCGAATATCAAGGATTTCGCGGTTGTCTTTTGTGCATTGACGAAGGCCTCGACAAATTGCATCATCTCTTTCTTAGAGAACAAAGTACTTGTATCTGTACTGTTATCTTTCTGGCTGTGCACGCTTTCTCCAAAGAGAAACTCTGTTGCAATATCCATTGTAAAACGCTCCAGTAGGGGTTGAATGTTGAAAGTCGGGGTCCAATCACCAGGCTCCACGACACCTGGGAGGGCATCAAAGAGAGCTCTGACATGTGTTTCAAAGAGCCCTAGATCGGCTATCTGTTCACGCATAAATTGCGGTCTTAGAAGAGTTCGAGAGTGTTCCCATCTGCGTCCGTTTGCTGAGAACTAATGAAGTTAGCCTAGCAAATGTTTTCTTTCGCAACACGTACAATACCAAGACCCAGAAGTGGCTCCAACGCCCCCACCTTGGCGGTTGGCTGCTGGAAATCTTGAAATTGAGTCGCCAGCACAGCCTGCAGATTCTTCGGGTCGAAGGTGTAGAACCATGTCTCTCCCGGTGGATATTTTATTCGAAATGTTTTGCATTCTCGTCCCACCTTTGCGCTCATTTCTTTCTTGCGATCCACAAAGGCATAAGAGAAGCGGTTTGTCTTCATTCCATTCATCTCAATGTTGAAATTTTGCACACCAAGTATGTCCCAAGGTCGAAAGAGTGGTGTTGGTTGGCAACCGAACGACTTCGCCTTCGCTGCTCGTCTTAGATGTGAAATGACAAAGTGAATTGTGAGAATTGCCGCCGCAGTCAGCGACAGGAGTAGTAGGAAGCCCATGTCGAAGAGCGATTGAGGTGAGAAGGTTGACTTGCACGTATGATGCTGGTGTTGAAGTCTTCTGGGGCTGTTTCAGGCCTCCGTCAGCGTGTGCCCTGCCCCGGAACATCTGATTTATTTCACGTGACCAGGCCAGTTGATTTTGGTAACAACCTTTCCTATTCAGGTAAATCGGGGAATCCTGTGTTGGAACTGAAAAGGTGAAGTACTGTAGATTGATAGGGGCATTTGTACATCGGCTAACAAGACAATATCAACCGCCTATTAAGGGATCGAATTGGGTATAGCGTATAACTTTCATACTAAGACGGATTGGGATTGTTTAAGAATAATATATCCCGCCCGTAAATATGCTGGTTCTAAGTTTTATGCCCTGATCTTAGTACTGGGTGTATCTGGTCCTGATCGATCGCCATGTCAAGTTTAAAATATTCAAGTCGCGAAGGGTAACTACAACGTAGATATAAGATGGGCATCTACACCGTCTTGATTGGCCAGCGCGTCTCGGCCGGCTAGTCAAAAGCATCCACTTGTTCATGGGTTCGATCGCACGACACTACTGATCAAGACATTATGCCCGGTTCCAACAACCACAACAATCTATCCCCCGCAGATCATGTACTGCACATGTCAGTTACGAAAGAATCAATTGGTTATATAACGCGTCTCAACCCGCAACCCTTTTGTAAGAAGTTCAATCCGAACCATCCAACAACATTGTCACGATCGAGCACGTTATCAGAACTCCGTTGAAGCTCGGCAGCGACTATCCAAGCCCTAGGCAAGTTCATTCTACATGGGTACGGACCACCCCATGTCCAGTCGCGGCGACCATCCATGTGTGTCGAGCAGCCCGAGGGCACGAAACTATATAGGAGCGGCGAGCTCTTCGCAGTAATAGCGAAAGGCACCGTGGAAAATCCTCTCTAATTTTCAAACCGCCAACATGCTTGCTGCACTTGCCCTCTTCCCACTTGTCATCCCGGCTCTCGCTGCGACCACCACAGGCGCATTCGACACACTGTCCTTCAACGTCGCAGGCCTGCCTGCAATCCTCAACTCCAACGATGTACCCGGAGACAAAACCACTAACACAGCCTCTATTGGGAAATACCTTGCGAGCTACGACTTCTCGCTCATTCACGTGCAGGAGGATTTCAATTATCATGCTACACTCTATGCAAACGACAACCATCCGTATCGCACTGCGACCAGCGGAGGCGTACCATTTGGTAGCGGTCTGAACACACTAAGCAATTTCAATTGGACAGATTTCACGCGAGTCAAGTGGAGTACTTGCAGTGATGCTAGTGGGAGCGATTGTTTGACGCCGAAGGGGTTTACATTCATGAGGGTGCATGTTAGCGAAGGGGTGTGGGTGGACGCATATAATTTGCATTCTGATGCTGGGTGAAGATGAAATCTTAGTTCGCACAAAGGCCATCTTCTAACTGGAACACAGGACAGAACCCGCCGACCTCGTAGCCAGGGCATCCAACCTCCAGCAAGTCAGCGCGTATATCTCAACCTACTCAACAGGGAATCCCGTCATCGTGTTTGGCGACACGAATTCTCGATACACTCGTGTGGGCGATGTAGCGACAGTTTTCAACACTGCAAACGGCATGACGGATGCTTGGGTGCAGCTTGCAAAAGGGGGAGTGGCACCCGTCTCAGGTTCTGCCGATCTCGTCTGCTCCAACCCATCCCCTACTACTGATTGCGAAATCGTAGACAAGCTGTGGTATAGAGGCAGCCCAGCGGTGGCGCTGACGGCGACGAAGTTCCAGTACGCAGGTAGCATGTTTCTGCAGGCGGATGGGAACGTGCTGAGCGACCATGATCCTATCTTGGTTGACTTCTCTTGGTCCCTGGGGACCAAACTGAGAGTGAGCGACTATTTTGGTGGTGATGGCGGAAGCTACTTCACCGACTTACAAACGGTGGATGGGATTTCCTCTCCAACTGTATCATCGATCACACTCCGTGGAGGGGAAAGACTAGACAGTGTGTCAATTACACTGTCCTCTGCGCAAACATTCACTCATGGCGGAACTGGTGGCACAGCGACCACACTGAAGCTGAACTCTGGCGAGAAGGTCACGAGTGCGACACTGTGCCAAGGTTTCAAGACGTCGGAGAGGCTGTTCTATCTGCAGCTTACGACCAGCAGTGGAAGGTCGGTGGCTGCAGGGACAATGACGAACGACTGTGTAGTGAAAACGGCAGACTCTGGGTGGAGTATTGTTGGCTTTCTGGGTAAAAGTGGCGATGCGGTTGATAGGTTGGGTTTTGTTTACAGCAAGTGATAGGCAGAGGGTCGGTTGTAGATGTGTAATGTAATATAACTACTCCGCTTCGTCTACTTGATACCTAAAAACAACTGTGGAAGGGGTTCAAGTTCATCACTTATTGATTCTTGGGTTACCTGAATTCTATATATTGACGGTTATCTGCTCTTCTTTATGCCTCTTGAGCCCCTGTCTCGTTCAATTGTTTTCTTCAATGCTGGACCTCCTCTCTTTGCAACAACTTATTGCAGTGCTTAACTGCACTGTGTACTGTACCCAGTGGAATCTTTTCCTACAACAGCAACAGGCGTGGGGTATGGAATTGCTGTAGGCTTCGGCAGAGCTTGTGCCGCCATTGGGACGCAGGTATTCACGCCAACCCGCGATGTGGCCGGTCCATCGTCGACATTTTACCTTGCTGGGGGTATTGGAATCATTACTTCGGTAATATACCTCTCCTTGCCAGAGGGTTCCAACATGGAACTGGAAAGAGTTGATGAAGATTTCGAAGTGTTGTTGAGGTCGCAGCGAGCAGAGTTGATTGGCTTTGCAACTCCTCACGCGCACGGGCTTATTCACACTGTGGCGTTCTCATTCCAAGTTTAGTGGTGCTCATTAAAGCTTGGCAATATCTTGTCCCAGCCACGTTTCTGCCGTGTGCCGTCTCAACTTCGACTGTCGCTAAAGAAACCTCGAGACTTTATGATAAGGAAAAGGGAAATATAACTTCATCAGTGAGTCAGGGCCTGCTTTCGCTGTCAAATCAATCTCGGGTTCCATAACGTTCTATTTCATGACATCTTGATTTGAGAAGTGGGTATCGCAACTCCCACGAGGCTGCATTGTTAACCAACGCCCATATCTTGGCAATGTGCCAGCTGAACAAACTTGAGGCTGTGTTCCTCATAGAAAAGAGCATACCCCTCTAGCATCTTCTCCTAGAAGACCATTCTGTCCTGTCCATTTGAACCCACCTAAGGCACAACATGTCGGGTCTCGAAATTGTTGCAGCAATCGCAGCTCTTGTCTCTGGATTCCATGCTGCCTCAGAGCTCGTCCGCCGGCTCCCTCCGGACACCGTTTCGAAGCTCTGCTGTGGGTTCCCTCGCAGGGGAAAGAGAAATGCCTTGGAGTACTGGTTAATACGAGGCGAGGAGGTTGCCATCTATTTGAAAGAGATCCACGAGAATCGCATTGCTATGTACAGGCATACCCATGCGGAATACGATACGGTATATACAGACGAACGTACGTATATACCGTATCTTTGCATATCCGCTACTAACTATGGACAAAAGATATGCTTCTCGAATATCTTGTAGATGTCCGCATCATCATCGAGCAACGCATCATCCTTGTACTCCGAAATAGCGTCAACGACTCCTCCGACCGTGCGGACTTTAAGACACTGGCATCCATCATTCAAGACGCAGACCTCGGTATCATTGAAGTTGTGGAATACATTGCACTCGTTGGACATCGAAACACTGATAAATATAAGACCACAATAAGCGGAACAAGGATCAAACTGACAAAAATGGTCAAGGTGCAGAGGGTTGGCCACTTCAAACTTCTTACAGTGCCAACATGGACAAAGTTCCACCAGTACCGTCTCGACTTTCCGAATGATTATTCGCCACTCACAGAGACGTATAAACCACTCGCTGACCTCTCTGAAACCGATCACACAAGAAAGGCGAAGAAACGAATGCAGAGTCGCAGTCAGGACGCTGAGATGGAGATCATTCCGGTCGGAAAGCTCAACGACCGGAGCGCTGCTACAAGTGCTCAAAAAGCATATCGAGGGCAGTCCCATGCTGGCAGTGGTAGGAGGAAGTCTACGCCTGACGAGACCCACGCCCCGGTAATCGAATCAGCGCTGGGCTACGACAAAGGCTCAAGAGGGGATCGTAGCTACAATGATGAGCCGGAGGTTACGCCTAAGCCTCGGTACGAATACCCGAACGATGTAGATGACACCAGCTACCACGGCAGTTCGAAAGGACATGCTCGTTCTTCAAAACTTTCAGCAGAGAGACATGGCGACGATCGTAAGCCCAGCTTCTGCCCTGGTCCGATAGTGGAATGGGATCTTGATTATGACGAATCCGGTCGCCACGCAACGTCAACGCAGAAAGAAGAAGAGTTTGAAGATCGAGAAAGAACAAAAACAACAGACATGTCTAGAAAATCAGCATCGACCCCAACGGTAGAACACCCATCATCACACGGAAGGCCGAGGAAGTCGAGGAAGAAGGAAAGACCTCAGACACTGGTTGGTCCTTCCCCGCCATCACACGAGCCCGGCAGAAGACCGTACAAGCGCTCATCTGCTCCAGCGCAAAGTCGTGGAGACAACCCCATCGCGGATGTACAGCGCCCCTCCAAGTCCCGGAACACCGTGATCAAAGTCCCCACCGCGACAGATCCAGAACATGCAGAGGAGGCCAAATGTCTACCAGCTTTATTCGCCCTAATTGCAAGCTTCTTCGACAATATTACAAACGCGAGCAAGAAGACGGTGAGCAAATCCAGTGAGAAGGCAAGTTCAGCGTACCACAAAACAGGAGAGAAGATGAGTGAGACCTACCACTCCACCGGCGATAAATTAGGCTCGGCGTACCACTCAACGGGTGAAAAAGTGTCTTCGGCGTACCACGTCGCTGGCGAAAAGGTGTCCTCAGCGTACCATGGCACGGGGGACAAGCTGGGTTCGGCATACCACACCACTACTTCCACGACGCGTCAGGCTGTGACGAAGACGGGAGACAAGATCAGTGCAGGTGCCAGCTCCGCAAAACAACACGTCTTCCGCCGCAATCGTTCGGCTGCAACGCCCACATACACATCGACGTACAGAGCCCCTTCACCGCAGCGCCGCCGCTCCCCGTCCCCAGTATACACACCCCCTCCGCGCACTCCTTCTCCGGTCTACACACCACCGACGCCACCTGCAGCCAGTGCCCACACAGGCAACGGCGGAGACTGGGGAGAGAATGTCGCAATGGGCGCAGGGGGAGCAGCAGGAGCATGGGCGGGTGCGGCAGCAGGGTCAGTGTTTGGGCCCGTTGGGACAGTTGTCGGTGGGTTTCTTGGCTTTGTGGTGGGAGGGGGTGCTGCAGTGAACAAGTACAACGAGCCACCGATGTCAGAAGCAGAAAGAAGGAGGAGAGAGCAGGAGCGGTGGCGTAAAGGATATGGTATGTAATTGAGAAGAAGCTATGCGAAGGCACTTTCTTTTTGAGGAATGCGAGTGAACGTTGATACATTGCAAGTACAAAAACTTCGTGAAGCACATAGCAAACTACAACTTCTAAAAACGTAATCCGAAATGCCCATATTGATTCTCAAATCCCCATCCATCCAAATTCCACGGTATCGTATTCTGTCCCACAAGCCCACCAGCCATCTTAAAACGTCAAATAAGCGCCAACAAACTAAACAAGATACAAGACAGAATACAGAAGGCATAGAAAAGGCCCTCATACCATCTAAACATAATGTCTCCCATCCTTCGAAACGATTTTCTGTCTCCGAGGGTCCTGCTGAGCCCCATAACTCGGATGCATAGGGTTCGAACTCCATGCGCCCATGCTACCCACATGAACGCTATTTCTCCTTGCCATAGGCGGCGCCCTCCTCGACTGCGTCTGCTGAATATGCTTCATAGCTTCTCGCTGCTGGACTTCGGCAACAGTCGCCTTGATGATATCTTTAACATCGATCCCATCAGGCACATACCTCGGATCGGGCAACAACTTCCTCGGCGGGGGAAAGAAGGCAGAGGAGTCCAGTGTCTCTTGGTTCGAATACGATCTGTGGGCTGGAATTCTAGGCTCTTGGCCGTAGTTGTAGATTTGGACGCTGTTGCGTCTTACGGGATGGGCGGGGCGACTTGTGGCACGTGGCCAAGAGATGGCAGTGTGATGATCGTCGACAAAGGAGCCGTCCATGTCATACCCAGTATCAGAAAGAGGAGGCATATTCCGGCTACGCATAGGACGACGACCTCGTGGGTAATCGTCAGGCGAAGGCATGTGCCTTGAGCGTCGATCGAAGTCTTTATGGAGGTGCGGCATGGTCTCGTTAGAGCTCCGAAAGGACTGCACGCGAGATCCTGCAAGACTAGGCTTACGAGGGTTGGATTCAGGGTCGGAGAAAACGCTGTCATCTGCAATGGAGTGGAGGGAGGACAGATCATCATCATCATAGTTCGAGTCACTACCATGATCCATTGATGAGGTTCGCAACATGGCATGGTCTCGGATGGCCTTGATTTCACGGAGAGAATCTCTAGGAGACGACCCTGGTGAACTGTGTGGTGAAATGTCGTAGCTCTGGCGTCTATATTCAGCACGTCCATCATCGAAAGTGCGATGGCGTGTTCTGGTTTGGCCCAGGTCACGGTCGCGATCAAGATCATTCAGAGCTCCGTTAAGTGCACCAGGGCCCAGATTGATGGTAATACTAGGATGGTGATTCGAAATCTTTGATGACCGTGGGGACTCATCCTTGTGAGAACTCTTGTGATGCTTGCCTATGGGAGGCGGTGCAATTAGATCTTGGTCGGATCGTCTATTGGAAGACCTTTCCTTATGTGGATTGAATGATCGTGTATGGCTTGGACTTCGAAGCCCAGTCTCATTCTTGCCTTTACTTCCTCTGTGGCTTCTATCCTTAATGATCCCATAGCTGCCATCTGAATGCTTCTCGAAGTCAGAATCAGATTCGGAACCACCCTCAGACTCAGGCTGGTGTCCGTGCTTCGCCTTCTTAGACTTCGCTTTCTGTTTACTGAGGGTGTGAGGATCAAGGTTGTCAGGAGGTGGGAAATGTAACGGGCCTTGACCCATGCCTGGAAACGGCGGCACCGGGAAAGCGCCTGTCATGCCAACGGTTGGTGGTCTTGGACCCGCATTGTTCATGTTTGGATTTGGGTGTGGTGGTGGCGGTGGTATCTGCTGGGGCCTTGGCATGACGTTTGGCGGTTGCATTGGCGGTTGCATTGGGGGTCCTTGGGGTCCTTGAGGTCCTTGAGGTCCTTGAGGTCCTTGAGGTCCTGGCATCTGTGGTGGCATCTGTGGTGGCATCTGTGGTGGCGGCATGTTTGGCGGTGGTCCCTGGGGAGGCTGGTTGTTCGGTGCTTGTATTGGTCCTCTGGGTTGACCTTGACCTTGAATATTGCCAGGCATGGGTCCCGGCCCAACTGGGCGTCCTT
The DNA here is from genome assembly GCA_010015725.1 of Amniculicola lignicola CBS 123094. Taxonomy (NCBI): domain Eukaryota; kingdom Fungi; phylum Ascomycota; class Dothideomycetes; order Pleosporales; family Amniculicolaceae; genus Amniculicola; species Amniculicola lignicola. The sequence continues at coordinate 383,599 of ML977592.1, read as the reverse complement.
GGTTGGGATCAAATCTCTGCTCAGGTCCAGGCATACGGGGCTGTTGCTGATCAAAACGCTGATCCTGTCCTTGCATGCGTCCCTGCGATTGATCGGGTCTCTGTTGGTCAGGTCGTTGTTCATGGTTAGGCATGCGTCCTTGTTGATCAAATCTTTGGTCGTTTCCTGGCTGACGCCCTCTTTGGTCGTCAAACCTCTGGTCTTGTGTTGGTTGGCGTCCTTGCTGATCAAAGCCCTGCTCGCGTCCTGGTTGACGTCCTCCTTGTTGCTGTTGTTGTTGCTGACCGAACCTCTGCTCAGGCCCTGGCTGGCCATTTCCCAGTCTTGAATTGGACATGTTGGGACGAGAAGATGCTTCCTGGGCAAAACTATCCCGTCTGTCCATGCGCTTATTATCTTGCGGGCCAAAGGAATTGGTACGATCCCGGGTGTTCAATGGTCGCACTGCTTCACGAGAGCCGCGACGATCTCTCGGGTCGTCTCGCGGTTCGGTTTTGAGAACAATGTCTATGCTCTTGAGCTCCCTTGCGCGCCAGGAGATGTCTGGCCTGCTGCGCCAGTGGGGTGCAAGGGCGCCGAGCGTCCAATGAATATCAGTGTTCCATTGCCAGAGAATCCGGTTCTCCTGTTTTACCAAGTCCTTGATCTTCTGTTTCGCATTTTCGGATGTTACATCGGCGAGAGCCCGCCTGGGGCTTGGCCACTTTCGGAGAATGCGGTCAAGTTCGTCTTCCATGTCTTCGTAGGAGACATCGTCGATCTTCTCTGGTTCGGCGTGACCCCAACTTGCCTTGTTCCCCTTCTTGTACTTCCACAAGGCAATCTCGGGGTCGTAGGTGGAGTACGGGTTGTATGAGTCCCTCGAGTCTGAGTCCATCCTCTGGTCGTTGGGACGTCCCCCTGGTGATTGCTGTCCCTGTCGAGCCTGCCCCATGTTCTGCTGCGGAGCAGGGAAGAGGGGCGGCGGCGGTGGTATTTCCGGGAAACGGGCGTTCATGTTGATATCAAGGCAGACTATTCACCGACAAGGGGGTCAGGGGGTGCCTTGAAGAAGAATAGCTTCACGATCCTCAGCTGACAACAAAGTAGTTTGAGGACGTTGGATGGGGCAACAGAAGGAGGATGTGAAGTAAGAGGAAGAAAGGTTAGAAGAATATATATCCAAGAAGTAGGTGCCCTGTTTCAAAATAAATGATATAGATTTGTCTTCACCCGGGCGACGGTAACACGCTGTATGCCGATGGGGGAGAAAGCCCTCGTAAGATTGGTCCTACGCTTGAGAACGGGGCCCTACACCGACAGCCCTGGATTGCGGATTGGACGACAGTGAGAGCCATGCCCGGAGCCCACTATGAGTGGCGTCGGCAGGGACGTGATTAGGGTAGGCAACCGATTGCCTGTTACGACAACACAGTTGCAGGACTCGTCCCCCAAAATCCTTGAGGCTCTGTTCATCTGCTCACCGGATGATAAGTCGTCGCGCTGACGAAGCCATCCAAGGACGCAGCCTGCATGTCAGGGCGTATGCAGCCTGGCCCGTGTTGTTGTGCATGGAAGCACCCAATGCCTCTGCTTCCGGTGACGATGGGCGATGGGCACACGATAAGCGGCGACGTGCTGATCGTCGTTCTCCCGCCCGCGTGGGGCGCCATGGTGAAGCTCTGGAGACGGGGGGACCGGACGAGATGCCTGTAGACTCCACATGTTCACGACATCGTCTACCACGGTACGTTGGGCGTGGTGCGGGGCACGGGGCACGGATGGCGCCCGGCTACCACACTCCACACCTCAGGTCCTCATCCTTGCATCTCACCCCGTCGCTCCACCACTCGCCAGCCTGGTGTTGAGCGCCGGCGGCATTACTGTGGTGGAAGATGGGGATTCCGGCTTCTAAGCATGGTACAGGCCCTCGCCGCTCAGTTTGTTTCACGCCGTCGTCGTCTGCCCAGATCCAACAACGCATCTCCCCCAGCGGGTGAGGTGTGCTGTTCACCAAGGACGCGTGTCGTGCAAATGTCCTTGAATTCTCTCTCTCTCATGGGATGATGGCAGCATGGTGTTCATGTATGTACCACAGAGGACAGTCCTGCGCGCTCTCCGGGCGACTCGGAGGCCTCCACATGCATCGCTCCGTCCTGCTACCCCCGCCGATTCGCGTAGGCGTGCCAACAGAGACGGAGGACCCTTTCCACATAGGCATTCGCAGGACTGTTCCAGACATGCGGCTGCAAGTCCTCGATCTGCCGAGCGGAAACGTCGTTCTTCATTCCGGTTTCTTGCCTCTTCTGCTCCAGAGATCGCCTGCATCTACAAGGCGTCAGCTGTCTAGCGGCCGGCGAAGCACTTCTTCTTCTGCATGTATGCCCCTCCAATCACCTCGGACTGGAATGTTCGGTCTAAGTATGGAACACGAGCCCTACACCGGATGCTGCAACAGAATTTGTCTGCATATTGATATCGCCGGTCGAATGACATGCCATGCACCGCCCTTACGAGACAGGGCGCTCGTTTCATTTGCTAGCCAGGCAATAACCTCAACAACCGCTGGCTTTTATGGGTCCATGCGTTTAATCCTTCCAATATGGGAAGCGGAGTCCTGGGACACATCCTCGGTGTCGGGCTGGGTATCCATGACAGCATCCACCGGACGAGTCAGGCCTTCCACACCTTCAACAAAAGTACATTCTCCACGTTGATTACAACCTAACAGATCTGGAATGTATGGTCATATGCTCCACTCCATCAATGCCTGCAATGCTCACTGCTGCGGTGAACGTCTTGTTGCGAACGAGCCCAGCGGTGTCAATCACACCACCACAACTTGGGCGGAGCAATCTCTCCAGATTCATTCACATATTCCGCTTATGCTTGGGACGCCGTCGTTATACCCCCGAAGAGGGGATATCCCAGAACGCCTATGTCTCCACGCTACCACAACGTCACACACCGGCGTCCCAAAAAGACCATTTCTCCTCTTCTACACCACCTCTGCCGCGACCAAACGTCGACACAAGCAAAAGTAACGATCGTCAACCCCTCAGCCTTGCGCCATCCTTTTAAGCCACATTCTTCCGGCAGGGTTGGCTTACCGGTCTGAACTTAATCGCAGATGATTCGAACAACTGGATTGCAATTACCTTTCTCGACTCGATTGCATTCTTACGTATCAAGCGAGCAACTTATCTTCAGCCTCATAACCATCTTTATCAGTTTGAGCTGAGCCCGCAGAAGAAACACCAACTTGGTATCAGTTTCTACGGTTGTTGTAACCATCCTGTAGGCATGTGACAATCATCTTCCTTTTGCCGTGCTTGACAATCTGTAGCTACAGGTTGCAAGGTTCAACAAAGCCCTCTGGATCAGCCCTTCGTATATTTTTTCGATTGCGACGTCAAAATATGTGTCAATTATCCGGATGTCATGCTCTCACGGATGCGGAAGAAACGGACAGTGGCCAATTACTGCAAGCGTTCTGTCTGCTTCACTCTGGCACCATGTCGATTCGAAATCAGGATCGACTTTGCCGACAGCCATCTTGAAAAAGTGTCCGGTGAAGATATGGGAGCTTTCCAATTCCGGCACGTTGTGAGAGTCTACTGTCACAGTTGATCAATGTCTCACCCTAATCTCATGTGCAACCCACTCCTATGGCCTTTATCCCAAGCACGCAACGGATTCCCTACTCTCCGGTTTTCATTATTCAAAAGTAAATACATTTGCCTATCTTTACGAGTCAGGACAACATCTCACCGTATCCCCACGCTCCACCACACAGCCTCAGCCGCGATTCCTCGATCCTCAACACAAGCTGTACCACAGGAAACTCTCTTGGCCTACCCACTCCCCCTCAATCGACCTCAGCCTTCTCTGTATGTGGTATCTCCTCCCCTCTTCCCCGGGTTACACCACAGTACGCTACACCACTGCGCTCCTGTCTCGGTAAAATAGACCGAGTCTAAGCCACCACCACAGCCCTGTGGAATTCACACTTGCCATGTCGTGCCATGGCATTTCCTCCTTTCCTCCGAGTAACAGTTTGATATCCCGAATGTTGTACGAAGTTGGTCCGTTGCTCACTCAGCCTTGTTTCATCAACGACTACTGGCTGGCTCTCCATCTCTCCGTCCATCAGTATGAAGAACCTTGGGGACTGGGGATTGGCAGTTATAGGGGACTCTTGAATGGATGCAAATATAGGAGACTCTAAAATGGATTCAAGTATAGGAGACTCTTAATGGATGCAAGTATAGGAGACTCTTAATGGATGCAAGTCTAGGGAACAAACCCGCCTGACCAACGTCTACACCTCTCCATCCTGACGTGCACAACATATCTGAGCCAGAACACGGGTCAAGCAGTTGACTCATCGTAAAGATTTCTTCTAACAACTCAATTACTGGTATATCTCCCTTGATCCATCCATCATCTGCTTCATTATCGCGGTCCATACATCTAAGATGGAGACATAAACACCCTGGATAGTCTAGCTAAAGAATTATAAACATGTCCGTATCTATCAACCCTATTCTCCAAAACTACAAACGACAAACCATGTTATACACTCTGCTCCACAGCTCTTCCTCGTACTTGTGTAAGGTCAGCACTATGCGCCTACAGTTTCTAACACAGTGTCTCCTGTCCACTATCCACCATCCACTGTCTCCTACCTACCATCCACTATCCACCATCCACCACCCACCATCCACCACCCACCATCTACCACCCTCCCTCCACCTCGCCCTACTCCCCTCCCCCCTCCCAGTCAACGAATCCTAACCAACCAAAAAATACAACCATTGAAATCGGTATTGAACCCAACACCACCCAACCACCCAATCCCCCAATCCCCCATTCTAGTAACCACCTCTCAAAAACAACACTAAACTCCCAGCAAGCAAGCTGTAAGAACAGAATAGAACAGAACAGAATAGAACAGAACAGAACAGAACAGAACAGAACAGAGCAGAACAGAACAGAACAAAACAGAACAGAACAGAACAGAACAGAGCAGAACAGAACAGAACAAAACAGAACAGAACAGAACGTAGATCAAGTGAAAGAACGCAATAAACACGCCGAGAAGGTATATATGTTCGTTTGCTCGTCTGCTTGTCTGCTTGTCTGCTTGTCTGCTTGTCTGCTTGTCTGCTTGTCTGCTTGTCTGCGGGCCTACGGGTCTACGGGTGTCTATCTCGTTGGGGAGGGGAGTTGGGTGGATGGAGTATGAATCTGTGTAGTTACTGTATGTTCTAAACAAGCACGTCTTGTGTAAATAGTTCCAGCACCAGTTCCAGTTCCAGTTCCAGCTCCAGCTTCACAAGTAACATCACACGTAACATGACATGACATGACATACTCAACCCAACCCAACAATGTCTTCAACACTTCATTCTTCTAGCCGTATTTACATCTGTCTGTATACACAATCCATCAACCTCCACCCTGCACCCTCCATCCTCCATTCCTCTTCCCCTTCCCCTTCCCCTTCAACACAATCCCTACCCTCCTACCCGTCCTCCTCCCCTACCCCTACTCTCCTACCCTCCCCTTTCCACCCACCCCCTACCAAAGAATTAACATTACCACTCACCCGCCCCAAGAACCCCACCCCCAACCCCCTCATCCGCACCCAAGAAAAGAAACGATCCACCGACCCAAAGCGAGCGAACGAGGGTATGTATGAATGCACTTCCATCCCATCCATCCCATTCAACCAACCATCCAACCATCCATCCAACCATCTATCATACAACCCCACAGCGCCATCCCCAACAGACAGACAGACAACGGGGGGGGAGGGTCCAACACGCTGCCTCCCCATTCCCACCCATCCACCCATCCATCCATCCACGCCGCCCGACCAAAGTACAAAAAAACGCCCAAAAATGCATTCCAACCACAACGCCCATATCCCATCCCAGCCCAGAACGGAGCGACCGACACCAGGACCCAAAGAGGAAGGAATAAGCCCAGCGGGGCTCCAGGCGGTACCCAGATAGCGAGAAACCAGGCGCAGACAACAGACAATAGGGCCACCTGGAGACCAGGCCATCGGGCGCAACCGGAAGGGAGCGCTGGAGCAGCAACTGAAACACTTCGCGACGAGGCGACGAGTAACCGTGCGCTGGAAATCCAAGTTCTCGCGCAAAACCCACGCGTTCCCCTCGGTAAGGGGGGGGGAAACATGGGGTAGCACAAGGGCGCGCTCTCAGCCTCGCCTGTCCGCTTCACTATTTCAGCTCTGCGCCCTGCGCCCTGCAGCCTAGCCTTGACGCCCTCTCACGTGTTTGCTCCACGCTCCACGGCCCTCCCCTACCGCAACGGCAGTTTGACGTCCTCTGCGCCCCTCTTGATGACGTATTCGAGCGGCCATCTTGGCGGTTCGACGACCGCCGTGGCAGCTGTGATGCTCTTTGGTCGCGCCTCCTCCGGCAACGCGCCGCCAGCAACACCGCTGCTGAACTTGAGTTGGAGCAGGTCGCCGATTTCGTTGCAGGCCGTCAGCATGCGGTCGAGATCGTCTTTGTTGTGTGCTGCTGAGACGCAGAAGCGAGCCCGGGAAGAGACAAGAGGGGTAGCTGGGTATCCGACGACCACGACCGAGATCTTACGGGCCTTCATTTCGTGGGAGAAGGCGGGCATTTTGGCGGGGTTGTAGAGGAGAAGGGGGATGATGGGCGAATCGTCGTGACCGTACACGATGAATCCCAGTCGCTTCAACCCGAGACGGAGATACCTCGAGTTGAAAGCAAGACGCTGAAGACGCTCTTCTCCATGGCCTGGGACGAGCTCTCCGGTTATCATGCGTAGTGATGATGCGATTTGCGCGAGAACGGGTGGTGTGGGTGCTTCAGCGAAGAGCATGGCTGCGTTCCGTGTGCGAAGCGCGTCTATTATGTGTTTGTCGGCCGCGAGGTAACCTCCATTAGCACCGAAAGACTTGGTGAGAGTGCCCATCAGAATATCGACCTCGGAAGGATCAATGCCAAAGTAATCGCAGACACCGCGCCCTCTAGGCCCGACGGCGCCGACTGAGTGGGCTTCATCCACAAAGAGGTTGAACTTGTACTTCTTCTTGAGCTCCACGAGAGCTGGGAGGTTGCACATGGTGCCTTCCATGGAGTAGAGACCTTCGACAGCAACGAGAATCTTCTTCCAGGGGCGGTGCGTGCGCGGCTGACCTTGGGCAATAGCTTCCCGGAGCTTCTTCTCGAGATCCTTCATGTCGTTGTGCTTGAACATGGCAATCATGGAGCCGGAGAGACGAGCACCGAAGCGGATCGAGGAGTGGTTCAGCTCGTCGGAGATCATGAGGCAGCCCTTGCCCACTATGGTCGGGAAGGCGGTTGCATTTGTGACGAAACCCATAGAAAAGACCATCGCAGCCGGCTTTCCAACAAACTTGGCAATCAGATCCTCGACTTCAATGGCCAACTCGGACGTTCCCGCATCGGCTCGTGTGCTCGCGAGGGAGATGCCGTGTGTCTTGATCGCATTCTCGGCGGCATCTGCGCAAGGCCCGTCTGACTGGGCAAATCCAAGGTAGTTGTAGGAGCTCATGTTCAGCGTCTCGGTGAGCCCTCCAGTGAGGTTGAACGTGTTGTTGTGGTCAGACGACGTGCGGTCCATCAGAGTAATGAACCGTCCAGGAACACCCGTGGTCGGGCGCGAGAAGCAATCATTAATCCTCATCTTCAATCTCCTCGTATAGAAATTGTCGAAATCGCTGTTCAGCGGCGCATACCCGTCCCTCTCGGCGAGATGCGAGTAGTGTGTCTTGCGGAAGCGCTTGCCAAAGAAATCTCGGATATGTCCAAATGCTATTAAGATTAGGTAGCTGATGTACGTGGTAAGAAGGAAATAGTAGGGCGGCTCGTCCTCGATGGGCTCGGTGAACTCGCCATCGAAGCGACTCGAATATCGGTGGCTCTGCGAGACAAGGGGTCCAAACTGGGCGTGTGAGCGGGCAATGCGGCGCTGTTCTTCTGGGGAGCGCGGCTGGAACAGCGTCCGGGGTTCCGAGGGCATCTTCTCGCCGCTTGCCGTGGTCAAATTAATGGTGGGTAGTGATATGGAGGCGGTGTTGATGTGCTGGGACGAGGGCGAATTGAGGAGGGCCTGCTGCTGAGCAATGGCCTCGCGCAGGAGGGCCTCGTTGCGGGCCTTGGGCGAGCCGCCAAACAGCGACGTGAACTTGTTCTTGGAGAAGGACGGTCGCCGCGGCTGCTCCTTCTTCTCGTTCACGGCCTCGAGAGAGGGGTTGGGGGTCGCGGTCGCAAACGGGTTCATTCGATTCGGCATGGCAGTGGTCGGCGGAGGCAGTTCGCAAGTGCGCGCTGGTGACTGTGCGAGTCGGTGCCGGGCGTTGGTGGGCTCGAGTCGCTCCCTCGACAGTGTTGGTCGAAAGCGGTGAAGGGGCGCGGACAGGGATCAAAGGAGGCGGCGAGCGAGCTACAGCGACCAGCAACTATTAGCACAGCGACCAGCGGGGGCAATTGCGGACTGCGAGGCGACGGGGCAGAACAGAGGAAGTGCGGGCAATAAAGGGCAGGTGCGAGCGCGCCGTGCAGCGTCTTTATCGGTCGCGCGATGGTTCGATGCTGCCGGGGCTGCCGGATAGGAAGCGGCGGAGGAGTGCGGAGGGCAGCTGCAGCTGCATCCAGACAAGCGACGGAGGGGAGAGGAAATAGGGAAGAGCCCACGTACAATAAACAACGCTTTACCAGCTGCAGGTCGTCGAGCGGGTGTGGTGAGGATGCTGGGCCTGGCGTGCGCCGTGGTTATTACTACTCCTCTGCTGTGGCCCCGAGCCGCGGTTTGCGTAGTTTGCGGGAGCAGCACCGCCAAGACAAGCTCGCTGCACTGCGCAGTACCACTGTCGTCGTCAAGAGGGTGGCTTGCGGTCTCAAGACTCAGGACTTTGCTGCAGGCACACGAACAAGTCGACGCGCCACCGGTCGAGGGAAGATGCTGGCTCTGCGAAAAAACAAGAACGGCGGAGGTGCAGTGCGAGGCAAAGGGGTGCCCGCGCTTTTAGGGGAGGGCACAGATTGTGAAAGGTTGGGTGCAATTTCATGAGCACCGAAACCGAGGCGGCGCTGGCGGGCCCGCGCTCAGGGGCACCGGCCAATCGTCACGGCGCACACGACTCGTCGACTTCCACACGCTGCAAGGCTGCGATCGTCCACCCTTTCAACGCCGCTCAACGGCCGTCACAGCTGTGCCCGGCTGTCTGCCGCATATCTGCACGTTCCCTTCCCACTTGCTGTCCGCTGGCTTCTCTCCGCATCCTCACAGCGATGGAGTAGTTAGCAGACGCTCCCAAGCGACCCCCCATCTAGCAACAGCTCACTTCCCATATCATCGCTTAGCGTAAGCAGCACCATCTTATTTACGAAAGCCCTGCCATACAATCGCATCGAACCGTCGCGCCTAATCACAATGAGCCACTCCACATCTACCATCCAGACACCTAGTATAATCGTACAATCAAACTCCATACCAGAGCAAAGTCTCCCTATCCTATCCAAAGACATCTTGAAACCCAACCCACGAGTCCAAAACGCGCATCACAAATCACCAAAAGCAAAAGCACCGTTCTGAAATAATATCTTAATGCCCAACTCAGCAGACAAAAGATGATTGAGCCACAACTAAGAAAGCTTATGGGTCCGCCCAGCGGCTACTCATCCATCTCTACCTACCCATGCGAATCCATCCCAACCATACCCCATCTACCCGCTATCCCTTCGCCACTTCCACTCCCCTCCACAAATATACCCTCTCTCAGGACAAAGGAAACAAGATACCAAAATATGCCGACAAATACAGACTGATTCACTGATTCACTCACTAACCGACTGACAAATAAAAAAACACAAACAGATGCAAACACCATCACCACACTCTGCCTCACCGAAAAAAACACTCCTCTCCACTCCAAATCCCTCTCAAGCTCGCCCAATCATCAGCCTAGATGACCAAGTATAAGCCCTAGATCGTTTTCCACGACCTGCAACGCCGAATAAACCCATTCCCCCAAACAGCCCTTCGTCGTTCAATCTGCGTTACAAGCTATGAAAAGATTCAGGAATGTGTCAAATGTAAATAGTCGACGCAAAGTTTTTTTGTGCGAGCGACCAAAATAAAAAAGAATGGAAAAAAAAGAAGAGAAGTCGAATGTCGAGGATGGTAATATTTCGAACTTTCTGATGCCAAGTATGTAAAATAAAAGAGACGAGTATTAAGTAGTTATCGGGATGACTACAAGACGGCATGGGCTGCAAGGCGTCCATCCTTTGTCAAGGTGGCGCCGAGCGCACCAACGCGTCTCAAACACAAGCATGACGGGTATTAGAAGGAAACGAGATCGAATGAAGAGAGCAGTGCAAAACAAGAGTCTCATTACATCTGGTGATTTTCGGGCGACAGACTGGCTGGATCAATCGTGCCAAAAGACACGAGATTCTGCATGTCCATGTCGTCGTTGTCCTCTAATGATGACCGAAACGGAAGGTTGAGTGTCTGCTTCGCGTAAAGGTCTGTCAAGTGTAGTGCATCGTCCGATACTCCGTGCTCGTTTGACATTGGGTACATGTCTGCCGAGTTGTCTCGACCGTACGAGTTCAGCGGCGGGGACTGGTTCGCAATGACGGGATCGGGGTGGCTGACGGATGGCATGGGAGATGCCGATGCGCCCGTATGCGGAGGGGGTCCCATTGGCGTGTGCAAGTAGGGGGGTATGTTGTACTGCTGGCCAAAGTGCGCTGCAGGTACGTTGTCCGTGGGAGGCCCGGATGTGAAGAAGGCAGGTGTGCCGTATTCAGAGGGCGAATTGGCCGTTGTGGCCGACATGGGGTACTGCCGGTACTCCATCCCGTACCCTGCCGAAGTGTCAATGCTCAGATTTGGTCCAATGGGCCCCGAGGCGCTCTGTGGGACAGGCGCGAAGATCTCCGGGTTCGGAATGTACGGTGACGGTTCTGGTGGCAGCAGGAACGAAGGCATCGGGTGCCGGAGCATCGAAAAGTCCACCGCGACAGGGACGGAGCGACTGCGCTGGCGTTTGTGACCCCGCGGCTGCAGACCACCTGGTCCAAAAGGTGAGTCGTGGAACATTCCCATGTGGGGGTGTACAACGTGGTTGGGCTGCGAGGCCGGGCGGTGGGTGATTGGCGAAACCGGGGCCGAGACGGCGAGGGTGTTTGGATCGTACATGTGGCGGTTCTGAAACGACTCCAGAGAGACCAGCTTTGCCAACTGACCGCTCAAGACCTTGGGGTGGCCGCCCAGCTGGTGGACGAGCTGGTGTGACGCCTGCTGGTCTTCTGTGAAGTCGCCGCACTGAAAGAAGCCACCGGAGTTGGACGAGTCCATGAAGAAGTTCGGCGGGCGGTTGAGCTCGACGATCAATCCTCCAGGGCGCTGCGAGGCGCCCTCTGCGTTTGTGGTTAAGTCGCCGTTCTCGAGGGTAATGTTCTTGATGTACGAAAAGGGGTACTCGATCTTGTAGCCGGCAGAATCGTTGTTGATGTAGTACGTCACACAGCACTTCTCTGGCGAGTAGAAGACAACGAGATCCATGGCGCTCTGGCCCACGCGGCGCCACGAGCCAATGCTCAGCGAGCGACACGCCAGATGGTGGATGACTGTCAGGGGGTTAGCGCGGGACGCCTGCTGCTTCTGCTTGTCGCACTCACCAACTTTGGACGAACTTGTGTCGGTGTTGAGGAGCATGCCGCTGCCGTATGCGGCCATTCCGCCAGCGCGTCCGAGGAAGTCTCTCCCCAGCGTCTTGCCGGACTCCATGGCCTGCAGCGCCAGGTACCGTCGCATCGACTCAGGGATGTCGTTGCAGTCGTCGCCGTTCTCGATGCTCTTCTTCGCAATATTCTTTATTTTTGCGCGTCTGCGTAGCTGTTAGTGCCTATTCCAAACAACACCCTTGCTCTCAAACAGTACCTGTTTTGGAACCAGATCTGCACGGACCGCTCGGTCATGTTGATCTCGTCTGCTATCCGCTCACGCACGGCAGCTGTGGGCGTGGGATTCTTGTTGAACTCGACCTCGAGCGTGATCAGCTGGTCCTGTGTGGCCCGCTGGCGCTTCTGGTTCTTCTGCTGCTGCGTGAGGGTGCTTTTTCGCGGGGCCTTGCGCGGCGCAGACCCGTGTGTGGGGGTGCCCACTTTCTGGCCAGAGGCCGAGGGCGAGGGGGTAGACGACCCCATGGAATCGTCGTGTGCCTGCATCGTGGAAGGGGTGGTGGTCTATGAAGAAAATCCGGGTCTCGGCAAACGCGAGTGGGGGCCGGGTCAGGGAGGGAGCGGGTGCTCGGGGTCTCCGCCGTTCTATGAAGTCGTAAAATGTTCGTCAAGTGTAGAAGGCAAGGCGCCAGGCAGCAGAGGGTATCCGAATGTAGAATGGGGAGATGGGCTTGGCCGAGGTCGCAGTGTTCGAAGCCCAGGACGTGTCGGGGTTCCGCGCGAAGTCTCGAGGTCCAAGGACACCGTCCAGGCGTGCGTCGAGGTGGGGTGGTCGTGAAGGAAAGAAGAGCTGCTAGCCGGGGAGCAGAAATGAAGCCTGATCGACCGAAAGCGATGCTGTGTCCTCTACAAGGAGCGGAAGTGAGACTGATGGAAACTAAGGAGTGGACAGGCAAGAGCCTAAGGGGGGCACACTGGGGAAAGGAACGTGGGCAAAGGCCGAAAGGAGTGGCGGCTCTTCGCAGAAGTCGAGAAGGGAAGGGAAAGTGATAGAGATCACACCGGCCGCGATGGGTGACGATGCGAAATCCGGAGGTTTGGAGATCGGGCGGGAGGAGGTAAATGAGAAGACCGTAGCAGGCGAGGAGGGAGTAAGATGAAGGGCGACGGTTTAGGGGAGGGCAGGCGCGTTAGCGGGCTGGGCAGGCGCGCGCTCGAACCGGCAGGTGCGCCCGATGCCTGCAAGAACGCTGGAAGCGGGCAAGTGCGGGCTGCGCCGTGCTATTTTCCTCGCCAGCATCACTGACGGTGTGTGCGTCGCCCGACATGCGCGTGGTGTGTGGCCGCTGGAGGGGCACGACGAGTTCACCTCTGCTGCCCCGGCACTTTGTTCTGTGTCCGTCTGTGGTTGTGTTCACAAAAGTGCAGGTATTTACCGCACACCATCCACGGCAACGACGACTGGTTCCTGGCGCGTCGCGCCTGCTCCCAGCGTGCAGCGGCCCGGCCAGGGGCAGGAGCTGAGCGCCCATCACCACCACCAGGCAGGCACGGGTCGCCGGACCTCGCAGCTGCCCTGGAGCCCATGGTGGGATGCCGGAGCCTCGGAGACCCTCCAGACGCGCCGGCAGCATCGTGTGCGGCGATGATGCCGTGTGCGCATCGCCTGTCTCCACCGCGCGCGCTGTTCGCTCAGGAGAGACACGCTTCGCTGCCCGGGGGACCCTTCTCTCAAAACGCCTGCCAGCCGTTTGACGACGTCGATATGCGATGGTGGCCCACGGCGAGCACGTCCGCGCTCCATGTTTGGCGACACGACGCATAAAGTGCCTCGCTGCTCGAGAAGCGCTAATCGATTTAGCCAGCTCCATCGCGCTGAGAAACGCGCCCAAGAGCCCCCAAGAGCAGCATGAGGCTGCCGCTGTTGCAGTGGAGCATCATGCTGGGGACAACCGAGCCAAGTGGTACGTCTCTCAGGTATCAACTGCGTGGTGGGACACATTGTACGCCCATTGTACTCTCGATACCAGCCGAGCCAAACGACGACGACATGGGAAGCAATGTTCGCACAACGCCGCTGCGCACCACCTTGTCTGCTCGCCATGCAGTCGCTCATTCGCAATCGCCATTGCTGACTCCTAGCGGCGGGTATCGCGAACGTCACGGTGCTCCGCTGCCCTGCCCTCGTCGGTCGGGTGTGCCGAGCAACGCCTGCGCAGACGCCGAGATCCGGGCGCTTCAGCCCAATCACCACCACAATACCACGTTTTGCTAAAACCGGAAGACATCTGCTGTTCAACTTTGACATCCTACAGCTTGATAGTCGCCTCTGTGTCTCTAACAGCTAGCCGAAGTCGGCACAGCAGCTAATCCGCCGTCTTGTCGCCCTACCGGCTGTCAAAGTGCAGCTCCCACGCTTCCCCCTGTGTATACGCCCCCAGATTATGGCAAGGCTCACGTCAGGGACAACCACATCAACAGTCATCCATGAATCAAGTCCTAGATCCTACGATGCCAGATCTTGTTAGTGCCGCCTCTGCTTCGGGGTTCAGCGAGCCAGACTTCACCACCAGCCACCCGAGGATGCCGTCGCCCTCATGCTCCCACACGCTTCTTTCCGCATCTTGCTCCTCCGTTTCTAAATATGCACCCTCCACCTGCTGGGACAGTGTGCTGCTGCAGTGACGCCACCCGCATTGAAAAAAATGCCAAAATGGCCCCCCCATTCACCGTCCACGGACAATAACTGACCCCACATGAATGTTTCAGCGTCGCACTGTTCGGAACCTTGGATGCCAGCTCAGTCGCTCGTTCGACAAGTGGCCGGGGTGCCTCTTCTGCTGTGTTCAGGAAAACACATGGACGCTGGAATCATGGCTGCATTGAAAAGGCCCTCACAGTCCACACAAGCAGCGATATGCATCCCTTTTCTAGAAACTACCCCAGGAAACGCAGCCGACATTCGTGGAAAATTCGAGGCGTCCCCGCCATCTGTCACCTGTTTTCGTTTACGAGGAGTACTGCAGCTCGATGCCAACCGCCCGGAAGATTTGCTCCCGCTTTCTGAGGTCGACGCTTGCGCCAAGCGTGAAGAGTAGCTCTTTGATCCTGCCCTCCCAGAGCACTCCAATGCGCCAGTCCTGGTCAACGCGCGCCTTCAGGATGCCCGAAACATCGTCGTCGGGTGACGCGATGGGCCGTTTCCACTCTGGCCGCAGCTTCTTGACCGCCCATTCCACCTCTGTGTTGCTGCGGCGTCGCCACAATTCGCAACCGAGCTGCAACTCGCTTTCGTAGGAGTAGAAGTTGAAGTCGAAGCGGGAGCAGAGGGCCAGGTTCTTGCCGGCTTTTACCGCGTATGTCGACGAAAGGTTTCCCATCAAGGGGTTCAGGGTTAGCGTCATTGTATAGGGAAAACCAGTGTGGTTAGGAAGCGTGGTAAATCGGAGCCCGGTACTGATGCCTCCGCTCTTGTTTAGAAGTCCATAGTACAGCTCGGCTCCGGCACTGAAACGGCCATGGACTGGCTCGACGACATCCTCGGCGGTCGGGGTCGACGTTGGGGCCACTCGGGGGTCGTATCCAAAATTATAGAGGCCACGGACACCCAGCAAGGCGGAATCGGTACTGTACATGTACTCTGTGCTGTATTTGCCCACATCGGTCTGCAGCAGCGCGAGAATAGTACCGCCATTGTTGAGATTTGAGTCGCTGACTGCAGTGATCTTGAGCTGCCGGGTAGGCGAGAGACGTCGCAAATACAGGGCTTCCAGCGTCGACTGCGGCAAGAATATGCGCCCATACAAAAGTGTGTCTGTGGCGAGTGTTGGCCTTCATTCGCTTCTTCGGGCATCCGCACTCACCTCGATTGTCTATGCGCACGCCGTCGTGCCACAATTCCCACCACCATTTCTCGTCCGGGCGGCGAAGCTCTTGGAGGTGTCTGTAGCCCCTAATGACATGGCGCAGGGCCAGGTTTGCGCTCCTGAGTTCTCTCTGCACCGGCAGTGAGGAGTAGAGGTAGGACACAGAGCCGTCGACCACGCCCACGCTTCCAATGGTATATGATGTCGCAAAATTTGGCGCGGCCAAGGACGATATCTGGAGTCGCAGTCCTTTTGGGGTTTGAAAGTCGAGCAGTGCTATAAGACAATGTCAGCATGTGGATTGAGATGGATGCATCCAGGTTGTAGTACCTCGTGCCGTTGCATTCAATGCGCCATACGAGTTGTCCAAATTCCAATGCGAAGTTTCATAGAAGGCATTCTGCACATTGTCCATAAAATCGATCATCTCTCTGGGCGCCGCGCAGCATTCTGGGCGTGCAGAAGGACTGTCTGGATGGCGAGAGCGCCAGACATGCAGCTTGGAGATGCGAAGACTCGAGGTGTTCGGAGCGGAATCCGAACCGCGGTCTTGGCATCTCGCTCGCGAAAAATTCCCCGCCGACGCTGAGAACTTCATCGATAACTTTTTGTGTGCGCTCATCCTCCACCCGTTCACCACACCCATACAGCCAACATGCCCAAATCAAGGCGCGCCAAGATTGTACATCTGTCCAAGACAGACAAAAAGGGCAAGGAGCTCACGCTGAAGCTCTTTGCCAATGTCCAGGAAGCCGCCAACACCTACACATATATTTTCGTCTTCTCGGTAGAGAACATGCGGAATTCGTACTTGAAGACCGTGCGGTCTGAGTTTTCCGACAGCCGGTATGTCGACTGCATGTGCACACCAAGAATGCTGAGTAGCTAACCAGTCCCAGCCTCTTCTTCGGCAAGACAAAAGTCATGGCCAAAGCCCTCGGCCACGACACGGCCTCCGAGGTTCTCACCAACGTGCACAAACTCGCCAAATACCTCAACGGTAACGTCGGCCTCTTCTTCACCAACCGCGACCCGCAGTCCATCATCGACTACTTCCAGTCCTTCTCCGAGTCAGACTTTGCCCGCGCCGGCATCGCGGCTACGCGCACCTTCACCATCCCCGAGGGTGTCGTGTACTCGAGAGGTGGCGAGCTGGCTGCGGAGGATGACGTCCAGATGCCGCACAGTCTGGAGGTGACGGTCCGGAAGTGGGGCATGCCGACGAGATTGGTCAAGGGAAAGGTGGTGCTGGATGCGGATTATACAGTGTGCAAGGAGGGACAGATGTTGAACAGTCACCAGACGGCACTGTTGAAGCTGTTTGGGGTCGCCATGGCGGATTTCAAAATCGACATGCAGGCGTATTATTCGTCGGCTACGGAGGAAGTGGTGGAAATCGGGGTGATGGAGGAGTAGACGTGGTTGTGGACTTCGGCGAGAGGCATTATGATGGCGTTTGGCGGCGTTGATCTTTCTTGGGGTTGGGGTTATGGGTTCGGGACGGGAAAAGTATGCAAGCAGAGGTCTGAGGACTTGGACTTTGTTGTCGTGAGCTGAAGGTCGATGGAAATATACCCTTTCTTCTTGCCAATTTTCATCGGTGCTTGCTTGGTTGTGGGTTTGAGTTGAGGAGTTGTGATGAGATGAGGGGAGGTTCGAAACGAACGACGAAGATCTTGGGATTACTTATATGACTGTGGACCTCCTTCCTAATGTCTGGCACTTCTCGATTGCCTTTCGATTTTCAGGTGGAAATTGGTGGAAATGTATAAGTGGATTAGAGTTTGATTTTGTTTGTATAAGCTTTGCATACCCTGATACTCTTTCTCCGTCCCCTATCCCCTACATTTGAGTACATTCAGAAAGATATACTTTCACCGTGGTGTTGGGTAGGTTTAATTGCAGATTGGTGTAGTTGTCTTGTATACAATGTTTGGCAGTTCAGAGCATTCTCAGACATCACATTACCCCCTTTCAAAGCATAGTGAAGGATCTACTGTAATTACAAACTGGTAACGTACTTTACAAGCGAGTCGGGAATATAAGCGAGTCGGGAACTTTTCAACCCTCTCTACCTCTGCAGCGATCTATCTCAACAACGCAACAAGATAATATTAATATAGTAACCATCCTAGACTAAGCAGTATCTACAGTACGCTTCTGACACGTTCATGAGTTATAACTAGTCTCTCTGCAGCGTGTGCAGCGTGCTAAAGCCTACCGGCTCACACCTGATTGCGCCTTGCCTTGACGCGTTTCCCTATCTAATTATTTCTCAACCTCCCTTTAAGCAATAATATCCTCTCCATCTCCCTTTGATAGAGTGCCTTGCTTCTGGATCTACTTCTTTTTACGCTTTCTACGCTCTGTGGCTGCCTTATTTGCTTTCTTAAGACTCGCAATGCGCTCGCGCATGAGCACAGCTGAGTGCACCATCACCTCAGTGCCTTTTTTGAGCTGATTAAGCGCCGCAATAATAGAGGCAGGTGATGAGCTCTAGTGCCTCTGTATCCAATCACGGATCATCGTTGACTGAGCCTCTAGTTCGCGCGCGTTGCTAGGTGTTTTGGCCTCCCATAGGGTGACCTCTAGCGCAGGTGGCGTTGGCGTACGAAGCTTCACATCAAGCTTTAATATCACTGCCTCTGGATTGTGTAGGACTAGGCCAGTGCCTCAAAAGCTTGTATAGATATTGTCCTTTGTAGTTGACTGATTGTAGGCAGCGCGGAAGGCTGGTAGGAATTTGAGCTTAGTGATGTAATTGATGCCGTCATGGATCAGGCTCTCAATCTAACGCCTGTATACACGCTTCAGCAGCAAGAAGTAGCCTACGTCAAGTGGCTGCAGGAGGTGTGATGAATGAGGCGGTATACAGAGAGTGAAGATATTATTCTCCTTGCAGAGTTCTTGAAAGTTAAGTAAGTAGTAGCTCTTATAGCCGTTAAAGATGAGCAGCTGATGTGCCCTAACCTTCCTGCCCTCTATATGCTTGATGAAGTGCCTCAGCCACTTAACTCCTATCTTATTAGTTGTCCAGCCATTATTACTAACTGCAATAGCCTAGTTGCGTAGTATATCATTGCCCTTATACTAGGTAGAGAGGTGGTACTGGCCAGCAAAGATGATGAATGGTAGGATTGGCCACCCAGCAGCGTTAATTCCCTGGATTACGCTGACCTACTTATGATTACCTAGCTGTATAGTCCTTGGCCGACTATGTCTCTCTGAGCTAGTAACAACGAGCTAAGACAATATCTTGCCTATTATAAAGCCAGCCTCATTAAAATTATAGGTATCCTTATCATAGATACTATACTCCGCCTTAGTACGTTGTACAAGCTCAAACTAGGCCTTTATAGTCTCAGGATCCTCGCAGAGAGCTCGCTGGTAATCGTATGGTCGGTTAAATCACGTTGTGAGCTTTTCTGTTCAGTTGACAAAGTTCCTAGGCTACTGCTTGCTAACCTTGCCAGCGCCGCGCTCAGCAAGCAGCTTATCTGCTATATCACGTACAGCATCTAGAGTAGGCGGAAATCCTCGCGAATCCAGGTCAAGTATATATCCAA
>ML977592.1:153072-364300 GCA_010015725.1 Amniculicola lignicola CBS 123094 | reverse complement strand
TGGTGGAGGCATTGTAGTTGATAGTTAACGCGTCGCGAAAAGTTGAGAAGTTCCCGACTCGCTTATATTCCCGACTCGCTTGTAAAGTACGTTAGTTAATTAGGGAACACTCTTCTATTTGGTTGATATTATAGACACGGGTATTCACGCTTAATATCTATTTTGGTCATATTGGCTCTTTATTCCTAGTATAGTAGGTGAAAGTGGTCATCAAGTAGGATGTTGAGTTCTAGAAGCTAGCAATCTACACAGAAACACTAAGCGTACATGTTCGAAAGAAGAGGTTCGAACAAAAGGAAAACAAAAGTGTAGGATAGAAATGAGATAAAACGGCAGATAAATACAGTACCTCGTCACAAGCCCGTGCACATTTTTTCACCACCCCAAAACCACTCAATATTTTGTCTGCCATCCACAAGCCTTAATTACAGCGTTAACCCTTCGTTCCATCGAGTCCACAAGATTGCCAACCTTCTCCTGAGGTATTGAATCCCACGCTTCAAAGCCTGCTTCAAAGCCTGCTTCAATGAAGTGATCCTTTGCCTCCTCAGAGAAGCCCTCCCCCACACAGGCCAGGATTGCGCTCTGTGTAGCAGCCGAGAGTTCTTGTTTGCAGCCACGATTCGCAGAGATCTCTGCAAGAAGATGACGCAGCGGCGCTGTGCGAGCAGATCGAGGCCTTTTTCGTGGCATTTGGATAGGTGGGGGTGGAGATATTGGGTGTTGTTGGGGAGGTGGTAAAAGAATGTGCACAAATTTATGACGTAGTACTGTAAATGGGATATGTTGAGCGTCAATTAAGAAAAGGCTACATTCAATAGAAGAACACAATCGTTGCTACATCATAACGACCATGCATAGAAACAAACAGCCGCAAAAGACCAATCTGTCAAAGCTTGATCAAAATTGAGATTTTTGACACAGAAAAAGGCATCGATGTCCAAGGTCCAAAGGACACAGCGATGATAGAAGTCCCGGGTAGGGACTCTGAACTGTATCCCAGGTGAGACATGATGCTACAGGCAAGAGTTTCTGCATGTTTAGCAATTTCTATTTTATGCTCTCGTTTTATATCATACACATAGATTAGCTAATATATTTATATATAGATCTTTCCTCACCTAAATGCACAGGACACAACCGAAAAACAAACTCACTGCAATAGATAAGCCCTATCCAGGGTATTTGGGTTGCGTTATTGAGGTTCTGAATTCAACTTGTTCGAAAGGGAAGGTGGATGTGTTATAGATCCTATACATTGCTCCTGAGCTGTTGCAGAGATGTAGTGCTGCCCAGCACTTGACTTGTCAATTCCATAGGGTATACTGCCTGTGCTGGGTTTGTTTGGAGTTGTGGTTCTTCAGTGGCAACAGTGAGCTCGCTACTCTTCACGCTGAAGAATTCGGGACAACCTTGAAAGGCAGTGAAATGATTTGGGCCTGGAACATGCTGCTAGACGAAGCCACAGAGGGAGCTACGTATGTGGGTAGGTAGGGTTGACACCCAACTATCGCCACTTGAGATGTTTTTGCAATTCCGAGTGAATAGCGTAGTCATGTGACCCTGCCCACACCCATTGTGGCAAGTGGATCCCGTCACATCTCGCATACATCACCCAAGACTAACAACTCACAAAAAAAATCCAAATCAGACAATAATTAACGAACTAATACATGGTGGCTACTCGCTTACATGCCTTCACCCACACCCACATGCAACTGTGGCAAGCACCGAAGCCCAACCCCCAACCGAGAAGCAGTGCCCTCCGCAAAAGTTCCTACCTGCCTCAGCAAAAGAGACGGTAGACGCACCCAGCACCCACCAAGTGTTTGTCCGAGGCGGTGTAACGATATCGACAGAGTGATGCTATTAGAGAGAATCGGCCATGCTTCGCTAGGACTATTCAGCCAGCCCTCTAAAAACAAACAAGAGACAACATGAAACCCCGGCAAATACAACGCCTTTTTAATAAATGCATTGGCTGGCCGTCCACGCCGAGGGGCAAGCAGACAGCCCACCACCCACCATCGTTAATCGAGCTCCGCGAAACGCCCGTCTTGCCGTTCAAGCCATAAATAGTGATGGAAAAAAATCGATGGGAAGGAAAAGGAAAAAAAAAAGTAGAAGAAGAGGGTGGGATATGTGAGACGACAAGGGAAGCACAACGATGCAAGGCTATGCAAGCAAGCCACCCATCAGAGAGCATCACATGGGCTGTGTGCAGCGACTGACCGTGGTGATGGCCTCGGGGAAACGACGCGACCCAGACGGACCATGCGCCAAAATAAGCTCTTGTCCAACGCCCCACTCAGCTGGTAAGCGGAAAGCCACCAGCCACATGAACAGGATCAGGGTCTCGCCTGAAGGACCCGAGTGCAGGCCCTCCATAAACGTGTGAGTGCGCCATCTGCATGTTCCGCCGGTGACGTCACATGACTGCGCTCGTCCCCGGCCAGGTCATGTGCCCCGCAGAGGGTGCACTCGGGGGGGGAGGGGGGGGCTTATCCCCCTTCGACTACCCACTGTTTGCGTCTCCAGCCAGAAGTTCCGTTTGATGCTGTGGTGATGGTGCCGTGGAGTGTGGATTGTCGCGCGGGGATGCTGTTTGTGGAGACCCGGCGGGTGTATGATATTGTGCTGGTGTCTGTGGGAGGCTGCTGGAGCGAGTCTGCGTACGAGTGTCTCCGGATGGTCGGGGAAGGGAAGAGACGTGGATCGTACGGCCCGGGCAGATGGTGGGGCGGAGCTGTCCAGGGATATATCGAACGGAAGGCAGGTCGTACGTGGGCGGTTTGGCTGGGGCATGGAGCGTGGTCTTTGCTCTGCGGACACCGACCGTCTCGGGGGATTACAATAGGCGGCGATTCCTTCTCTTCAGTCGGTAAGGGTGGTGCAGGTATCCTCCTCTTTCTTCTCGAGTACAACGACACGCCCACGCGAACACATGTTGTCACAAGCAACGCGAGCAGGAGGAGTTTGGGCAGCGCGAAGATATCAGCGGCTTCATGGCGGGACACACGGGACAGCCCCGTGGGTTGGGAGGGAGGAGGCATGAAAGAGACAAGAAGGCAGACACGTTCTGGTAGTGGTAGCTTTAAGATGATCTGCTCTGCATATGTGAGGGTGTGGTGTGATGCAGGAGTCCGGCACTGTCAACCAGTCAGTATCAGCGGACTCGTGCAGTTTTCAATCGAACACACCTCGAAGACGGGAGAACCGTTGGCATAAGCACTAGGGCGTCTCTGTTCCGGTCACTGTCAGCAAGTTACGGTCCTGGGAGAAGCTGCTGTTGGCGATTAGCACATGGGTATAAGTATGGCGGGCGGGGACTGTCTTTCAGGTCGCATCTGCATCTTCACCAAAACGCCCCCCATTAAAACAGTACGGCAAAGCAAGACGCCCCCAGCACTGCTGCCGGGTGTGGCACGACCCAGACTGACAGTCCTCCACCCTCCGCCGTCATGAAACACCATTGCCAGCTCTCCTCGAGGGAGCGGAGGCGAAGAAGAAATTGAGACCTCTGTATGATCGACGGCTCGCCGTCGTGATTTTCAGCTGCGAGCATCGCGCCTCCCGATGATTTACAGCATAAGGCTGCTGGGGTAGCCTGGAAGAGCATGGTTTGTGGGCACGTTCAGCAGAGGCGGGAGTCTTGGGATGCCGTTTGGTGGGAGAGGCTTCAGCTGAGGAGCGAACGATGGCGTTGGGGGGGTGGCTCTAGCAGGGGGCTCAGGGGTGGCACGGCCATTCACTCTGAGATGGACGCCGAGATCCGTGACAGGGACGCACAACGGCGAGCTGGCGGGCACCGTCTCTCCTCTCTGCAACTCGATTGCGACAGCCACCTGCAGCAGACGGTCGTTGCAGCACCATCTCTGCCTTGATTTGAGTGACGCGTGATGCTCGTGGCCGCCGCCATCAGCTCCACAGCGGCCGCCAACCGAGCCCTCGCGCTCCAGGACACGCGCTTCGCACTGATCGAGCAACCCGCACAGTGGGCGTCCGGGAGGTTTTCCAGCGAGCAGCAGGAGAGATGGGCCTGCTCTGTGGTAGCGGGAGCCGCCGGCGCGTTGCTTTTCCTCTTCTTCCTCTGCAATACCATCTTTCCCATGTCCTTCTTACGTCGAGCTCTGCATACCGCCATGCTCGCCGATGCTGGAGCACCTTCATGGGTTTCCTTGGCTTTTCCCTTAGTTATAGTTTCCCCAGATCTGGATCCTTCTGCGATCTGGCTAGCAGCTGTCAGGACCAAAAAAGCCACCAGCAGGTCGCGCGGACGGCCACAAAGGCCTGGATGCCAACATCACGCAATACCTACTTTGACATGTAGAGCTAGTTGCGACGGCAACACTACGTGTCCCAGATGTACACAACGTTGATGCTTCCCGCACAACGCCTCGACGACTCGAGCAACTTGCCCCAGGTCTGGACCAGTCCAAGCGAAAATGAATATGCCAAAAATCTGGATCTCTGCTCATGCGCGGACACTACACACCACAACATCTCGAATCAGACCTTTCACCTGAATCCTCTAGCGCAGGAGAAGTTGAATCCTGAGGCTTCACCATCGTTGTCTCTTTTCTGTTTTGCGCTCTCAACGCTCCTCGGACACTCCGCAACCATTTCCCCATTTCCCTTTCCATCGCCAACCCCACCAGTCCAAGAAGCACCAAAAGCTACATTGGGACATTGGCACCAATCGCCGGGTCACCTCGTTTGTGAGACATTCCGTTTCACAGGATTCCACGCTGCGGACGTACCCGTCGAAGGGTGCAGAAGCTGAAACAAGTCTGGCTCCCTCTCCTGCCAGTCTTCAGCTCTTGCGCGGCAGCCCTCCTCACTGGTACTACTTCAAATTGCACTCTACACTTGGAGTAAGCTTGATATTTGTTCTGGCGCGCGCAAGACGACATTTATTGTCTTTCCAGCCCATATTCTGGCGAGCAAGGACGCGGCCACGGCGAGCCCGTCGCCACTGCACGTGAGGGCATGAACGGGCGTCTGAATCGGGCAAGCGGTCCAAAGACCAAATCTTGGAATATTCCTAAAGGAATCAGGTTCCAGACGATTGAGAAAAACAGAGTGTTTTGCGAGCATAGGAGAGCTGGATGCTTCCAAATTGCTGGCGGAGATGAAGTCGTCGAAATGCTGTGTCCCAATCAGACCATCGAGGTGGGCCACTAGCCCACCATGGCGGTTCAACACAGCCACAATCCTGCGACCCACATTCGACACCGCAACATCGAAAATGGTCGCCTGGACTAACTAACTAACCAACAACCTCGACATCCAACACACACTGCCAGAAGCGCGGTACCTGCCGGACACTACCTTGGAATCCGTCCCCCGGCTGACCGTACCCGCACGCAGCCTCGCTCTCAACCTGCCCAGCCAGTCTTTCACCGGAATGTGTTGCAACCCAACGCCAATACGCCATTCTGGCCATGTAGGTACCTGCTGTAGGTAGCCATGCCCCGTCACTGGGTGGCTGTTTACACCGCCTCGCTCCGAGGCCAGGGACACGCATCTCTCCGGGTGCCTTCGCCAGACCGCCGTCTAGCAGTTCATCTTCACCGACCCGTGCTCCGTTGCCACGACTTGCGTGGACGTACCTGCTGCTCGTGGCTCTTCTATTTGTCTTCGCTAACGTCAGTGCTTAGTAGGGGGGCAACGAGTAGGACGAGGGACGCCACGCTTCTTACGCCTTCCGCGAGGCGTTTGCCCCTGAATGTTACGCGTAGGAAGTATGCGGTGTGTACAGTGTACGTGACTACCTACGTAGTTGTCTGAGAGTGAATCGCCTTGGTGGTTAAGAGCACCCGTCTTCCAGTAAGAACCCAGTGCCTTCCATCTGGATGATAGCAAAATCAAGCTTTTTGCAAATACGCAGGTGAGGAAGAGGCGCAAAAAGTAAAATCCTCGCCATCCGGCCCTTTTTCATTTTTATTTTTTAGCCTTCGGGGGATTGGCACAGCTTGGGTGGCTGTTCAATCAGTCATGTCAATCGGCCTCTCCCTCGGACGAGCAGATTAGAGTTGTGGCATGTGCGTGTGTGGAGAAATAGGTGCATATACAGCCAAAGGCGAGGTGAGTCACTGTGATGAATTATAGGAACATTCCGCTCTATGATTGTTGTTCTCAGTGTTGTCCTTGCCCCTTTTTCCATCTCCCAACCCTCCAGCCTTTTCCTTTTATTTGGTGGGCTGTAGATAGTACGTCCATATGATATTGTAACCATATCCTTTCCGTCACGGCCAGGACACGGTGCAGATCAATTCTTCAACCAAGGCGCTCTTGTTTTAGAGTTTACTGAGTGTGACAGTGTGTGATACGTGAATGGTCAGATGAGATCCTTTCTACTCAGAGTTGGTGTCGTTATGCCTCATGTTAGAGAGGTTAGGGAAAGATAATGAGGTGGAATAGAGGGTATGTAGAAGATGGATAAGATGAAGGAAGTGGGTAACAAGTAATTGAAGTGGATTGAATTTGACTGGGACGAATGGTCCATCTGTCGATGTAGTTGCTGGAGGTTCAAGAGGCTGTGACGTCCAGCTTCAACTCGTTTGGTGCCTAGACGAACTGCTAATGTCCTGTTAGTCCGATTCCAATCCGCTCTGTATCCAGTTTCCCTTCAGGTACTCCTTGTACAGGTCCTCGTCCCCTCTCCGGCTCTCGTTGGCGGGTCTAACACGACCTATCGCCATGGCCATGATAGTCCAGCCATATCATACTCTCGTTCACATCTTCTCACATATTTCCAAGCTCTCATTAAAACTCCTCATCTTCAAGTCGCACTCCTCCACCTCTGTTCCACTTCCACCTTCCTCCTCACAACGCCCCTCAACCACTCCTCCAAATTCGCACTCGCCTCCTCTCCATCGACTTCCATACCCTCTCCTCCACCCAACCCAACACCCCCTTGATCCCTACAACACACCTCCTCCGCCATCTCATACGCCTCTTCCCACTCTGCATACTTGAACGTGCCCTCGCTCTCACTCAGCAAGAGTTTCCGATCCGCAGAGAAGGCAAAGACGTGTAGTGAGGCTATGGGTTGTGTGCGGAAGAGCTCGGTCGATGTGGGGGAGAGGATGGGTACGGGTTGTTTCATCTTGGGCGTGGGTGTGGGGAGGGCGATGAGGAGGGAGGTGAGGATTGTGCGGAGGGGGATGGAGGCGGAGAGGAGGGCGAGGAGGGCCGTGTTGAGGAGGTGGGGGAGGAGGGTTAGCGACTGTGCATTATGTTAGTATTTCATCTGGGACGGGCTGTGAGCCTTGGATGGGGAAGGAGCTAAGCTTACGGTGTTTACACCACTCGTCCCATCTTCCTCGGGTAGACTTCGAACCTGCAGTGTAATCTGCACAAGTGTGCGGGGGATGTTTCGCGTGAGGATTATGCTGCGGAGGGTCGAGTGAAGCAGCGTTTCGAGATGTCGCTCCTTGGGGCCTGCGCGCAAGAATTAGTATTTGCGCTCACTATGAATGTATATGGTAGGGTTCGTACTTCCAACACCAGCAGCGGGCCTGACATTGACCTCAATCGTCGCCTCCTCGGGCATCTCGTCGCGGCGCATCACCTCAATGGGCCCATTCACGGCGCCGATGATGCAGTAGCCATTGTGTATGTATGTCGCGGAGCCGTCGGCGCGGTGGAGGTGGGAGAGCGATGCTTCGGGCGCCATGTTGCGATATCCAATATGCTGTTCCTGTGGTGTGTGAGGTGCAGATACAGCTTCGGATGTGCACTTGAATGTTTTGCGAGTTTGCGCCCGGCAACTGCAGATCCTTGTTCAAAAAGTCCGCGGGGCTGGCGCGCAAAGCTCCGTTCAGTGCGCGGCTTGAGCTTCTCCACCTGGGCCGAGGCGCCGGGGAGCTGTCACCGCAACGCATCACATCCCATCGCATTGTATCGCAACCCGTCCGGCGCCCTCCACAACACCTCATACCGCCCGGTACCATACGATATCTCTCCAATTCCACCATCACAATCCGAGGACACGCAAGCGACTCCACCATGGCAACCCCCTCCCGCGGTCCAACCCCAACCAAACGCCTCCTCCACGAGCTCCAAAAGTACCAATCCGACCCCAACGACGCGCTCCTCGAGCTCGGCCCCGTAAACGACGACGAGCTCCTAGAATGGCGCGCCGTCATGCAAGGCGTGCCCGGCACCGCTTACGAAGGTACATCTCCCTCCCTTCCTCCCCTCCCTTCCATCCCACCCCCAACCAGCCCACAACAACAAGACCCCTCAGCTAACCCCCCTTCCCCCAGGCGGCCTCTGGGCCCTCACCATCCACATCCCGCCGACGTACCCCCTCGCGCCGCCCACAATCCGCTTCGTGACGCCCATCTGCCACCCCAACGTCGACTTCCGCACCGGCGAAATCTGTCTCGATCTGCTCAAGGACGCCTGGACGCCCGCGTACACTATAACTAGTACCCTGACGGCGGTGCATCAGCTTCTGACGAGCGCCGAGCCGGATAGTCCGCTGAATGTCGATGTTGCGGTGCTGATGCGCGAGGGGGATTATGTTGGGGCGGAGAGTCTGATGAGGTTTTATACGAGGTGGGAGAGGTGGGAGGGGGGCAAGGGGAAGGATAGGGCGGGGGTGAGGGAGAGGTGGTAGGGGACAGGGGTTGGGTCGGAAAGGGAAGTGGTTTGAGAAGCGGGTGGCTGTGTGAGCGTTTTGTTGCGCGTTGGATACTGTTCTGGGTTGGAACGGAGTTGCGGACCGTATATATCCTGGCTTTTTCGTTTTATGTACATGTTGCATTGAGATATGCGGAAGAGGAAATCTGGGATCTGATATCATAATAGCTTTGAATGGGCGATTGCAAAGTTGGCTCTGGTTTTGATACAATGCTTACATCTTGATGGGTGTGTTTTGAGTGGTGATGGCACAAGATGCCCTTCAGTGAAAGAAACCATGTCTCGGTCATAGTTGTAATAGCAAAACTGCTTTGGTAAAATACAATGCAATGCGTCAGGCTACGAGTACATGAATCAAATACCACAACTCCTCCTTCCCAAATCCGAACCGCTCCTATGCTAGTCATGCTGTTGCTCCTGTATATTCAAAGCTTTGAAATATTTTGAACGTCATAGGCTGTAAACATGCTCCAAATGCTTAAGTGATGCGATGCGATGCGATGCAACCTGCGTATCCAACGCTACAAATGCACACCAAATTTATCAGACACTCTCCTGCTTCGGTGGATGAAGAACTTCCCCATTCAGCTCATCCGCCGCAAGTTTCAGACATTCGATCAAATATTGCTGCGGGTCCCACTCTGGCACCTCCCAGGTCGTTACTTTGACCGTCTTGTCCGTTGTGGCTGCAAACCCGGCTTTCTTTGCCTCCTTCTTGGCCTGTTCGAGCCACCGGCGCCATGCTGCAGTGTCTGGACACGCATTGTTCATGAGGACCCACTCGGTGCTCTTCGTCACGACAATAGCCTTCCACAGCGCCTTCGTGTACGTGTCGTTTACGCTGGGATATCCTTTCCGGTCCATGGCTGAGTCAGTCAGTGCCTCGTTCTCGACCGAGTAACAGGAATAATCCCAGTTGGCTTTCGATGGCAGGGCTGCCACTATCCAGTACGAGGCACCGAGTAGCATGTATGATCCTGCCCACGCGACCTGCAGTTGAATGAGGGCATTGGCCAAGCAGATGACCCCGCCCATGAGCATCATGGTGCCTACCAAACTGAGGATGCGATACGCAGGGCCATATTTGAGCCAGTAATCGATGCTTTCGGGAGCAAAGTACAGCTCCCTAGCCACGTCCTCTTCACATCGGATTACGAGGAATGAGCCCTTGTCGTAGCGGATCACAACGTCACCGTCGGGCACTTTTCCGTTCTTGAGCTTGCGGTCAGGGAGTCGGAGCTTCCAGTAATTGCCCCAGCCGATCAGTGAGGACAGCAGGGAGAGCAGGACCGTGGCTACAATGGACATGCCATCCTTGAGCCATATGGCGAGAGATAGGAGTATGATAGAGAGCACACAGCCCAGCCAGCAGACGGCCGTCAGCGGTGACAGGGCTTTGGCTTTGATGGAGTTCTCAGAAACCCGGGTGATGTTGACCACCCGGACGCAGTGTATGGGCAGAGAGGATGCATCGCTGGAGCGGTGTCAGTGGGGGTAGACGAATGGGATGAAGTTGACGGGTGTGGGTATCAGGGGAGGTTGAAATTGGAGTGAGGGACCCCAGCTAGCGGCAATCCCTCGTGGTTGACATGGGGAAAGCACGTTGGCCGGGCTGTGTCAGACGGAAGGAGCACGCGACGTACCAGACAATATTCCCAATGTGGTTGATGTTGTCTCTATCATTCATAGAGAAGATGCCAGTCACTCGGCCGGGCACAGGCTCAAGCTTGTCTGGCCTCGTCGGCTTCATCAGCGACTGTGGGGCCGGAATGAGGCGTGGCAGAAACACCCATTTTGACAGCGTCGATACTTGCGCGTTGGCGAGCACGGAACCCTCGCCGAGGATGGCGAGGAAACCTACAATATCGAGCTGCAGCTGGTCAAGTCTGCTAGCCCCATTCTCGTCCTGGATCCAATGCATCATCTTGAGTCGCTACGCGGTATTGTGGGCCAGAAGAAGCAACCAACTGGCGTGAACGCGCCTAGTATTGATTGGTACTTGGGGACGGAGTAGTCGTAAAGGTAATATTAAAGTTATACGGTCATGTACGGGGTGTAGGCATGGGACAGGAGCGGCGCTTTGATGCAAGCGAAGGGGCTGTGAAGGTATATAAGAAGTCGTGATGCCTCAGGCTGGCAATCGAGGATGTCGAAGGGAAGAAACAGAAGCGCTGTACGAGGCGAGGCCTAAGCGCCCACAAGGCTATGGGCGGCCTGTGCCAATCTGTCGGTGCTCTTGGCCGGTCTCTATCCTGGTGTGGATTCGTCCCTCAGCCTTGCACGGCGGATAGTTGCAGGGGGCGCTGCTATTGGCTGCCTCAGGCTATAAAATCGAAGAGGGGGGGCGGGGAGGACTGGTGCGGTGGCTAGGCTACAGGGGCAGCGAGGCGCTGCATAGCCTCTTTTGCGCTTCATGAGAGTTTGCCCAGGTTGACTTCCAAAACCTCACTCCCTCCACTTGCGCTTGTTGCAGACTCTAT
Source organism: Amniculicola lignicola CBS 123094 (assembly GCA_010015725.1). Classification (NCBI taxonomy): domain Eukaryota; kingdom Fungi; phylum Ascomycota; class Dothideomycetes; order Pleosporales; family Amniculicolaceae; genus Amniculicola; species Amniculicola lignicola. The sequence goes on along the minus strand of ML977592.1, from coordinate 353,168 downwards.
TGAAACGCTGCGCCCGTGATCACTCGGTGTCTGTCCCGTCTTGCCGACTCGTTCCATCGTCATCATCATCGCGAATCGTCCGGTCACTGCTTGGGCCCGACCTCATCTTTGCGCACCAGGCTGAGGGCACCGCGATACAGCTTCATTTCCAGGGCTGCGCGCAAACATAAACCCGCGGGAAATCGACACTGCTGTTGTCGCGAGAGCTGGGCGACTCGCCTGGAGGTATCTATTGTGCGCAAAAAGGCGTGCTGATGTATGTGGGAGGTTCCTTCCGTCTTGTGTGTGTCCTCAGGCACGCGAGCCTGCATCTTTGTCTCGTGTCCATCTTTCCATCCAGCATCCTCCCTATCCCGTCTCTTTCTTTGCGTGTGCATGATTCCGTGCGTAAATGCCCCCATGCTGCTTCGTCTTTTGTCCGCACTCGGTCATTTTCTGTTTCGGTGGTCATGCCGCCAGGCATCAACTCCACGATGCGGCTGGCCCTTGCATTGTGCTCTGGGAGGGACAGAGGCGCAGCACGAGTCTGGCGCAAATGACCAACACTATACTAACTTGCACGATGTGTGGATAGGCCAGAAAGAGGGCCCGCGGTAATCGAAACTCCACCTATCTCCACCTCTCCTGGGTATTCTCTTCATCCTTTTCCAGCCACTCGATATCGTTTAGGGACTTCGCCTCAAAAACCGTAGTCGCCAGTCTAGTCTAAGAGATCAGGACTCTTAAATTGCACAGCCCTTCAAGATATCATTGACTCTTACCGGTCAAGGCTGCGATTTCGTTATTATCATCTGGTATTTCCTCGTCTACTATTCCCGCGTAGCATTTTATCTATCCTCATCTTCAGCTGCTTACTGCCGGCATGAAAAGTCGGTGATCCATTGTATCCACCTATTCTTGTCGGCATGCCAGTTGATCCAAAGTCAACTACCTCGAGTGAGTCGAATAAACCGCGCGGCCAAGGGTGGTTGGCAAAGTGCGGACTTGTGATACCAGCACTGTTTGTCTCCCCTTTCCCCTTCGCTCCTCTATGCATACGAAATACCTAAAGCTAGCATCACCATGAGAGTGACACACTGACGGCCCATAGATCTGTACGTGGCAGAGACGCCCCTGACGGGGACCCAAACAAGCTGGTTATGTACCCAGCTGACTCAAAGGAAAAGAAAAGGAAGCGGACTTCTAAAAGTCCGATGCCTGCATCGAGGACAGCCGTAAGGATGCAGGAGAAGCGCGATGTGGAAATTGAGCAGTCGGAAGCCAAAGATGCTTTTGATCTAGCTTTGCAACCCTCTGAAGTGCACGCTCGATACACATCAAATCGCGCCCAACTGCTGCATGACGAGAATGCTATTTCATGGGACCTGAGCGCTCGGCAGTCTGCGTCGCCCCTTGAACGGAGGGCGGCCTTGATCGTTCGGGTGCTCAGGGAGTATGAACGAGCAGTCTTGTTCGGAAACATTCCCTCCGAAAAGATTCCGGGTCCCGAAACATTAGATATGGGGGGACAGTTCCTTACGAACAAGCATCGTATTGAGAAGAGGAGTAAGATTTTTGAAATCTCCAAGCAGGTCCCCAAAGGAGCGTTGTTGCATTTACACTTCAATGCAGAACTCCACCCTGAAAGGCTGTTAGAGGAAGCACGTTCGATGCCGAACATGTTTATTAGGAGCATACGACCACTCCTGAAGCCAGAAGACCTCGAGCTCACTGAAATGGTTTTCAACGTCATGCCCGACGACACCTACGAAGCCGATATCTTTTCGCCCCAGTATGAGGGCGAGGGTGAGAATTTTAGGGATCCGAAAATATTACCCAGGCTGTGGATGAGGTGGACAACATTCCAAAGCGAATTCTTGAGGCACTTTCCAGGCCTCTATGTACAGAAGAGGGCCGCGACACTAAACAGTACCGTTCCTAACAGCTCGGAGCAAGCCAAAGTCAAACTCGAGCCAGCAGAAAACTGGATCAAGAAAAAGATGGTCTTGAGTGAGGAGGAGGCGTATGCTTTAAGCCAAACCGTTAATGGGTAAGTCCATACTTTGGTGTTGTCATTCTTCTTAGGCCTCCTGCTGATCATGTACAGAGTTTGGGCTCGCTTCAACCAGGCTACCCGTTGCTTTAAAGGGCTCCTCAATTATGAGAAAGTCTATAAATGGTATATTAGCAGCGCCATCGATCGCATGATAGAGGAAAAGGTCATGTACGCGGAGCTTCGACCGATGCTTTTAGACAAGTTCATCCCAAGCACCGACGGTCGCGCTAAAATCGACAACGCAGCACAGATGCAGATGATCATAGATGGTGTTAAAGCCAAGAAAGACCAACTCGAGAGCCAGGGAATGGGGCACCTGTTTCCTTTCGGCCTGAAGATAGTGTACTGCACACCGCGCTCGATTCCAAAGTTTATGATGCGCAACGAGATGAAGCACTGTATTGACTTAAAGATTCAGTTCCCAGATCTGATTTGCGGTATGTACTTTATACGAGGAATCTCCTCTTCCTCAAACTGACGTGGTTTAGGATTTGATCTTGTTGGAGCAGAAGACCGGCCAAACCACATAGGATTCTACTATGAAGAACTCGTAGCTCTCAAGAAAACATGTGAGGAGAAAGGACTAGACCTGCCCTTCATGTTCCACGCAGGCGAGACCCTCCTCGACACTGGTGGCTCTACAGAGCCTGGAAACTCCAATCTCTATGATTCAGTCTTGCTTGAATCAAAACGCATTGGTCACGGTTTCTCCCTCATGAAGCATCCGCATTTGATTGAGAGGTTCAGGAAGACAGAAACGAGCAAGGGTATCTGTGTAGAGCTCTGCCCCATCTCTAACGAGCTACTTCATCTGTGCAGAAACGTCAAGGAGCATCCGTACACTGAGCTCCTTGCGGCTGGTATCCCTTGCACTATCAACAGTGATAATCCATCACTTTTTAGGTAATTAGTTCTTACAGCTGTTGCTATGTTCATAAGCTAACTTATTGTCCTTTCCAGTAACTCTATGTCCCACGAGTTTTATCAAGTAATGGTTGGTTCGCCTGCTATAAGCATCCACAGCTGGAAACAGCTTGCTCTATGGAGCTTGGAGTACAGCTGTCTCTCCGAATCGGACAAGGCGAAGGGCTACGAGATATTCAACAAAGCTTGGGAAGACTTCTGCTATTGGGTTGTTGAGACTTACGACGGCCTCTTCGACGGAGATAGTCTCAACGAGGCAAGAACCGCCGAAGCTTTCAGGCCACATGAGGAAGCATGACGGGGCTTCCAGTCCACTGCTGGTAAGCCGGACACAAGCACACTCCAGGTGTATCCGGGCACTCTCATATAATACACCATGTCGATTCTTCGCTCCGCCGAACCTGAACCACTTTCCGAAGCTACAGCATGCTTCGTCGGTTCTGTCAACTCGCCCTACAAGGACGAGCCGAATAACTTTCTGTGGTGACGAGAGAGCAACGACATCAGGGGATCCCAGCTACTCGGAGTGTGTGTCCGCGATTTGGCTGATTGTGTCTCGCGTTCGAAGGTTGGTGATGTTTTGGGGTGTTCACTTCCACCCAGTGGATGTGTCTCTCTCATTCTCGATGATGGGAGGGAGGGGCTTGGGGCAGCCCAGTATTTGTCCTTATGATATCTTGACGTTTTCCTTTATGTTACACTCTTATATAGACGAAGGTGGTATAGTCTTGTATGACTTGAAGTTTTTCGCTTGTGTCAATCAATATCTTGTTTGCCCTGACCCCAGCTCCTGTCTCCTCTTGTCTTCCAATCAAAGGTGATTATCATCATCCCGTCCGACTTACGGTGTTGAGGTAACCCCGTGCCCCCGAGAGAACGCTTGGATGATCTTTCCCTCCATGTCAAGTTTCCTCACTTGCCACCGACTCCTGCCAAGACTTCCACTTTCGCTCACTTTCACCCTCACTTGCCCTGGCACAATCAGCGCACACTTCGCCTCGCTAGTTCAATAACATCTTCTGCTGTCCACAAAACACCTTAACCAACACCTTCCTCTTCGCTACTCCACGACTTATCCTCTAACCTGCACTATGGCGCTCCGCCGTGCCTCCTCGAGGTCCGGCGTGGTAGCGGTGGTCATTGCGCTTGCTTTGAGGGTACACTTTGCCGTAGCGGTGACCTCTAAGCTTGAAAGCGCTGCCACGGTGACCAACCTCATAACGCAGTTCATCACGATACAGGTTTGCGATGGCTCTCACGGTTTCTGTATGCTTGCTCCTCCTCTTCTGATGTTGCGCCGACCGACTTACGACCGCAGTCACCTGCCGTACCGGCAGTTGCTACTTTGATGATACTGGTGGATTTGCGTGCTGCACTAAAACAAAGTACGTTGCCTAATAGTAGTCCCCGAGTCGAATACTCAAGCTAACGGTTTCGCTTTTAGCAAAAAGGATTGCATTGTTCCCAGAAGATGTGTCCCTTTTGGCAATACGGCAACGTGCAAGGAGGGCGAGATAGGATGCTTGACATGGTAATCGACCCCTTCTCTCACCTTTTGAACCATGATTCGGAGGGTTGAGGAGCAGCGAGATAACTAATAGGTCGCAGTTCTCAATCGGAATCCCCACAATGCAACTCGGCTACCAATTACGGTATGAATCAGTATGCAATATGGTGCGGAAAATACGGCGGGGAGTGGTATACCTCTTATACCTACAAGTGGACAACTACCTATGGGGGAACTCTCATGATGTCGACGCCAAAACCATCCCCTTCTGCTACGGCGGACTCGGCAACTGCGACAAATACTGGTAACAGTTCAAGTACTTCCTCTCCGTCTCCGTCTCCGTATTGGTCCTCGGCCTCATCTCAGCCACCGCTATTCGATGGTTCGCATGCATCCTCTCCCACGAGCTTGCCTGGACCTGTCATCGGCGGCATAGCTGTAGGAGCCTTCGTTGGTGCCGCACTGCTAGTCCTCGGCCTCCTATTGCTCTTCAAATGGCACACGAAGCGCCAACAAAATACCCCTAGCGGTACCAGCACCTTCATATCCCCCAAGGACTCTGAACACGGTTCTCCGCCTTACTTCGATCCGAGCGGCGGTCCAACTATGGCCCACGGTCCCGGCGTTGCCCACGAACTCAGTAACCGCAGCGGAAACCACGTGCACGAAATCAACGCCCAGCAATCGTCCATACCACACATCCCCATCTACAGTACCTCGCCTACGCACTCTGAACTTCCTGCCCTTCCTCAGAAGCCTAGCCCGCCTGTCTCTCCCATGTCTCGAAATACAACTTTGATAGATAAAGAACTGCCTGCCACACCGGCATCGCTAAGGTCTTCGGTCAATCCTCACAGTTCCACCATCAGTCCGACTCCCATCATCCTATCATCCGACTCTTCGGTCATTCCGTCTCCAGTGCAGGGTGAGCGCAATACGTATGCCGTTGATGACAGCGGCCCAGCCACTGGTAGCTTGGCTGTACCCAATACGGAGGATGAGGCGAAGAGGAAGAGCAGCCAGTTGTTGCCCGTAGGAGGACCCTACCTGACTGCAGATAGGATGTTAGGGGAGGGGTATTGGACGGCAGAGAAAGAGCAATTGGAAGCTGATAAAGTGGTGGGGAGCGATGACGAAATCGGACAGGCTATGTAGGGAGGTGTGAGGAAGGGTGGGGAGTATGGAGTTTGGCGTAAAAGGGTGGGCAATCGGGCCTCAGGATATCTGTGGGCTGAATCTGTCTTCAATATCTGTGCATTCTAGAGCTCTGTGGGAGGCATCTTAATTTGTGCCAAGTGCTTTGCAAGACATGGGTGGGACTTTGCTCGGTAATGGTGCAAGGAAGCAGCCTTCGCGTGCTTGGTTGGGGCAGCCACAAGCGTGCTTATGTCCACTGGCCACGCAGTACATACATGAAAGCACTCTCATGAGAAGCTTCTCTCATATATAGCCAACTTTACCTTCTAATCCATACCAGTGATAAGCCCCGCTACACAACCCACTGTACCCGGTACTAACATTTAATCTTCTTTCTGCTGACATACTGACCACCTCCCAAATGTCCAAGATCTGTGCTATGAACCATGGAGGGAATGGGGGCAATAGTACCAAAACCCCACCGATTCGCGTACGTATTCACGTGCCTTTGTACACTAGACAAAGCCTCTGGAAACCATGGATAATGCTCATCTACAGGGTTCGAGCAGTTTCTGGGGTTCCTAATACCTCGTAATTTGAACAGAATTGTGGTTTTTGAAGACTCGAACGAGACATACATGGCTTTGAATGAAAACGGCCTGCACGAGATCTTCGAACCTATTCGAATGGCAAGCAAAGGGATGACAAAAGAACTCGCTGAAGCGAGCCTCGGTCTTCAATACCTGTCTGCAGCCTTCATAGCGGACGCAAGTCTATTTTGGGAAGAGCGTCAATCGAACTGGATATGGGAGCCCATTCGGCTGCATTGGCAATCAAGGGCATGCCGAAACTTTGAATCATGGAGCTCTGGAATGGAGGACAAGAGTTCGCTGCTGTGTTCAGATGCAAGAGTTTCAGGGGTAGTCGTTGTGTCAGTATTGTCTGGCGAGGTACTTGAGATTTGGAATTCGAGAGTAGAGTGGTTACAGCATGGAAGGCTGTTGTTGAAACCAGCCATAACGGCTCCCTGCAGATTCATAATGAGGTGCTGAGACCTTCGGAAATCCGATCCCATGCGGATGAGATCCCGCTTCTGGAACTCGAAACGGAGGTGGCTTGTCCAGTGTCTATTCAGCAAATTCACAGAGAGTATCTGCTGATGGTGGCTTGATTGTTTTAGATCATAGTATGGATGATGTTATGAGACTCATGCACTTAGAATGATTATTCACAGCTGAACGGATGTGCCTGTAAGGCATACTTATACCTAGCAGGGACGGTTAGAGAAAGGCCATTTACAGTTAATTCTGGTGTTCAAGAAAGCAAAGGAACCGGAGACGGACGATAGCGAATTTAGAAAAAACAAATTCTCTTCTGTGCAGTGGTTGTGATGGAAGCCGATCGCGTGGTGCCTTCGGCAAAGTGACAGGGGTGTATTGCCGCAGTCACGTGTAATCGTGGACGCGTCGTGTTTTAGTGGGTTTCATGAGATTAGTGGCACAACATTTTGATCTTCGCAACACATCCCATATCATTACACTTCTCATTTTACTTTTCATCGGCCTTGAAAAATCTCAAAGACGAATCTACAGTTCACTTCTGGCCCGCCAGAGAAGTTACGATGAGTGACTCGGAAATCGAAGACTACTATAATGAGGGGTCAGAGTCTGATGCCGAAGACGAACGCTTCAAGACACAACTGCAGAACTGCCTTGATGAAGTTCAACACGACGGAACATTTTTCTCTCACCAAGTGATAACGAGTCATCATAATCCCGGACTCTCAATTAAAAACTACGGAACCATTGGACTGCCACTCTCGACACGGGACGCCCACGGAATCGCTAGCATCTGTAAACAATCACCATTTGGAAAGGGAAGCGAAACGATCATCGATACTAGTGTCAGGAAAACCTGGGAACTGGATGCCGCGGACTTTGAGTGCCTGAATCCTAGATGGGCGGCCTTCACCGACTCGATTGTGAAGCGAGCTGTTACAGATCTTGGCGTGCAGGTTCCAGTGGTCGCACAACGCTACAAACTGCTTTTATATGAAGAAGGTGCCTTTTTCAAGGCCCACCGAGATACAGAAAAAGTTCCTGGGATGTTTGGCACGTTGGTCATATGCCTGCCGTCCGCGCACACCGGAGGTGAAGTGCACCTAGTGCATGGCAGTGAAAAACATGTGTTGGAGACTGCCCAGGCCTCGGCGTTCGATGTTACCACTCTAGCCTGGTATTCAGATGTGCAGCACGAGGTTAAGCCTGTTACATCTGGTTATCGCCTGGTGTTGACGTACAATCTGTCACAGAGCCAGAACGAGCGGATCCAGTCAGCTGCGGCACTCGACCAAAGCCATGCCAAATTGGAACGTCTTCTTCGCAACTGGAACAAGTCCCAATTTTACAGTCGCGCGTACATATACCCTTTGAATTACCAATATACGGAAGCAAACCTCCGTATGCAGGCGCTCAAAGGCGAAGATGCAGCGAAAGCCAAGTACCTGCAACAACTGTGCGATAAGAACGGATTCTTTTGGTTTCTTGGTACGATGACGAAGCAGACCGTAGACGAAGATTATGGAGAGGAAGAAGATAGCATTTCTTGGGATTGCATTGTCACGCCAGCCGGAGGGAAAGTCGAATTGAACATGCTCATTGAGCCAGAAATGATTCTTGGAGAAGATCTATACGAGGGCAGATCAGCTGATAGTGAGGACGAAGGAGAATTCACAGGAAACGAAGGCATGGCCTCAACGTATCGGTATCATAACACAGTGAGTTTACTAAACTTTGGCTACATGACGGAATTGATAGAATTTAGGTGTGTATTCTCATGAGGAAACCAGACATCATCAATTTCTTTCCCTCCTCTGGCGGTGCCGACCGAATCCGGGGTCTGTTTCATCTATTACGGGACGACTTTTTGTCAAATCTTGAAAATAGCCCGTCGGCGCGTTCTGAAGCACCAATGCTGCGAATCTTGACTTGTTTACTTCGAGAGGCATCTGAAAAGAGGTCAACGGCATACTATGGGTCCTATCACTCTGGGTTCGATGAGAGTAGGGTACAATCACTCCAGTTGTTTGTTGACGTATCCGAGTTCTGTAATGAATATGGGTTGACGGATGTTGTTCGACAAGCACTGGGAACGGTATTGACCATGGAGGTTATCCCTTCTAGCAGCCAGATTGTTCAAATTATTGCAAGGCAGTTTGAACGAGACTCTGGTGAAAATGCCGAAGGAAATTGGGATAAATTGTAAGTTAGACCTTTGAATTTGAGCTTCAGATGCTTATCGGTTGTAGTTTACCGCCGCAGGGACCGAATAGACCTACATTCGAGGATGTCGAACGATTTCACAAAAATCTTCTGCTCCTCAAGGCAGCACTTCCGCAGACAATAGTTCAAATGTTCGAAGGATGGACACAGCAGAAGCTAGGGGCAATGATCCTCAATGTTGCACATATTGAGGAGAAACACTTCAGTACATTCATATCCTTACTCCCATTGGTGCCACATCGACACTACTTTGAAAGGCAGGTATTGATTACTGCTCGTCTCGAAGCAAGCTAACAGATGCAGACTCCTGCCCGCTATTGTCAACCAAGGATCTCGCGGCTATTTAATTCGATTCCTGAGTAGACTTGCCACTGCTGAGATTGATAAAACAAGCAGTTGGGACACTCTCGTCAAGACATCTTATCAGACTGCCATCCCCTCTGCACTACCAAAGCTGGCAATTGCACTGGATGATTTGAACGAACTCCAATCTCACCCTAGGCCCTATCACCCCATCCCCGATGAATACACGGCTTCAGGACCTCGTCCAACATATGTTATAGACTTCCTCGCAGTATTATACAGGACATTAGAGTTTGGGATGGAGAAAGAAGCCCAATCCCTGGTGCAATCAGGTTTCCCAGAATTATCAGTGGTAGACGGGTCATTGTGGAGGTTCTGGGAAGCGGCCGTCAACCTTGTGGAGAAGCTCATCAATATTCTTTCAAAACATGACATCCGGACCGTAAACGAAACCGCTGCACCCTGGATCAAGTCTACCTTGCTACGTTTGACGCTGGTATTAGCCAACCGAAAGCCAATCCAGCCACCCAACTGGGCGCGTGCAACCTCAATACCGTGTGATTGCGAGCCTTGTAGATGGCTGAAGCATTTCCTTGCAGACCCAAATCAAGAGGCTGGCAGATTCACATACGTGGCAAATATCCGGACGCACCTGCAACGCCATCTGCCCTCTCAAGATTACAAATTTGAAGTTGACAAGCGGGGATCCCCTCAAACACTCGTCATCTGGAAGACCAACAACGCATACAATCGACTGAAGCAGGATTGGGATCGCGATCGCGAATCTTATTGGGGCCGAGTTCGAAGGCTTCGGAGCAGTTTTACAGATGCCATGTTAGGGGAAGACATCACAACTTATACCTCAATGGGTAATGCTTCTCCAACCCCACCAGTGCTTCAACCAACCCCACCAGTGCTTCAACCATCCCCAATGTCTCAACCGTCCGATGGGCACTCGTATTCAACAACGAATTCGCATTCGAGAATGAACCAACATCCAAACATACCTCCACAACGAAGCCACCAACAACCAGCGATCTATCAGCAACCAGCTGTATGTTGGAAACCGGATGGAATCTCACAGGACGCTGCTTTTCAACAGCCGATGTTTTCGTGGAACGCGCGGTCTCTCGAACCGATTCCGGCGGCGATGATGAATGCTCGTGAAGTTCCACCAGTCGCAGGTGTCAAGAGGAAGGCCGATGTGGTTGATTTGACTGAGGATATGTCAGATTGAGACGATGTAGATTTCTGCTCGTCGTGCCTTCACCTGGAATACTCTGTAAAAGTACCTCATCGTTTTGTATTTATCATATTGTCATCAAACGCTCGTTGGTTCCAGCTGGTGGTCACAAAGGAAGGATGGCTGTTGGAACGGACACACAAGAGAAGAGCATGGTAAAAACGTGGATTTTCGCATATTTATTTCGATCTTCTCAAGGATTTTATTTCTTGCATGCGCACCAGAGGGGGATCGCTACCAAAGACATGTTCCTGGAACGATCACGACTCGAAGCCTTTCGGGGAGAGCGGTATAATATGGATTGGTCCAGCTCCTATGCGCTGTCGAAATGAGCTTCTGCAAGGCTACTGACTGCTAGGCCTCCCACTTGGTGGTAACTTGGTTAGGAACACGGCTCTTAGTGTCCGCGGAGTCCTGAAGGAGCCTCGATATATTGGGAAAAGATGCACGACCCGTTGCGTATTAGCGTGACAGAGGGGCTAAACACGCGAACCCGTCCTTACTCGTATGGATCTCAAATCTTGAAGATCTACGAGATTGTCTTCACACGATTCATTGCCTGCTCAATGGCGCTGACATCTTGAAGTCTCTGAATTAGGTACAAGCGAAGATTTCGTTGGAAAATCTTGCCTTTGAAGTACATCGATCCATTATTTGTTGCGTGACGCCTTGGCAGGGGTGGAGGCCCAGATGGCGCCACAAGGCGATGCGGCTCGTTGCTCCCGCATGCAGCGTGGAATGGGATTTTACTCAAAAACACTGCAATTCCACTTTCAGGGGCGCTACGACATGGCTCTTCACTTGTCGCGGATCCGCTAACCCCTGGAATTGTGGCTTGCGTGTGTCCCAAAGGCGTTGGATCGGATTTCAACTTGTCGTGCACTTCCTTTTCCAGACGGCCTACTCAGCAAGCCACAGGCCTTTGATGGTAAACCTGGGAAAAATAAACGATCTCGCAGAAGGAGAGGTATTCTTAAGTCCCCATCATGCCTCCTAGAATTGTTCATCCCGTGTTCCTCTCGCTGGATCCCTTTGATTAATTCCTCGCTTCAACAGCACATTTGACTTCACTCTTTCGTCAACATGCGCTCCACATTCGTTTCCCTCATTCTTGCATCTACAGTTGCCGCAGAGCCATTGGTGGGAGCGGCTGATGCGTGCACGTATCTTTCCAACGTGGTGAATGCCTTGGGCTATGTCCCGGGAGCTTCATCCTACTGCTCGTCAGTGCTTGGAATTCAGACCTCTACTGCCAGTACGACCTTCACCACCACTGTGACTGAAGGAACTACTGAGTATGTGACTGAATACACAACCTCTACTGCGACTACCTACAACACGGAATCGGAGAGCACAATTACCGGCACTGCTACTCTCACCGCTGATGCTATCACTGAGACCAGTACCGAGTATGTTATAACCCTTGATTGACCATACCGGCTTGTTACTGACCTCCCATAGCTTCTCCACGACCACATACTGCTCCACTAACGCTCCCCTGCCCCGCGCTCTCGAGGCACGCAACACTCCTGCTACGAAGACTCCATGCAAGTCAAGCACCAAGACAACTAGCTCCAGCACCAAGAAGCCGAGCTCCAGTACCAAGAAGCCGAGCTCCAGTACCAAGAAGCCGTGCACCTCAACCACCAAGACAAGCACCAAGCCGTCAAGCTCTAGCACTAAGAAGCCATGCACAACGTCAAGCACAAAGTCCAGCACCAAGTCGAGCTCGAGCACTAAGAAGCCAACCACACTGGCACCTTACGTAGCAAGAACGTCGTCGCACTCTTCGATTAGGTCTTCAAGCCACCCAGGTGTGCAGTACCCTGCTCCACGCAGCAGTTCTTCCAGCTCCCGCAGATCTTCATCGAGCTCTGCCTCGCCGTATATTCCGTATTCGCGCTCCAGCTCCTCCACAGGCTCGTCCAGCCGTAGCAGCACTCTCTCATCGACCTCATCGACCTCGCCGTCTCCCACTCCAACACCAGTCAAGTGTCTTGATGCACCCGGTGTTCTCACAAACTTCGCATGCCCCACGCTTTCTACAGCATGCGGCTGCTTGTCTCTCACCACGCCGACGACTACGGCTTCATTCACCGAGACATCCGTCGTGACAACCACAGCTACCGAGACGTCGACCATCACAATCAATGAAGCCCTGACTCTCACGGTCACCGAGACTTCAAGCATCGAGGCGACTACAACGACGACACCCACATCAACCACGACCACGACCCAAGTCACCACAAGCACATTCTGCCCATGCAACGCTCCTTCGCAAACATGCGGCTCTCAATGCGTGAACACCTTGACCGATCCTAACAATTGCGGAGCGTGTGGCAATGTGGTAAGTACTCGTCCTTGATTCCTCCATGCCATAAATCTTTGACTGACTCTCCTTTAGTGTGCAAGCGGCGGATGCAGCAAGGGTTTCTGTACCAATCCATCCTGCGCCACTGCCTCGTGCACCAACTTCGTGTTCTGCGGCAGTGGATGCGTATGCGGAGCTCTAAATGGAGGTGGTGGTCTCTGCGTTCCAGGAAGCACTCCTTGTTCCAGCCCCGCTTGCACTGTCGACAGCGATTGCGCTGCCGATCGCCTCTGCGTTGTCAGGACTTGCTGCCGTGGCGGTGGGGGTATCTGCGTTCCTGCGATTCAGTCATGCGCCAACAACGCCAATCCGACCAAGATGTTTGCGAGAATGGCGCGGCCTGCAAGCGGCGATACTGTCATGGGATAAATGGTAGAACATCGACGGTTGAATGAACGGAGGTGGGTATTGTTTGTTGTGGATGCTTAATATACTGTAGAATAATGTTTAAACATCTCTACTATCACAAATATATATACTCGGATAGTAGAAATAACGGCCTTTATCATGGTTCACTGAAGTTAAATTCTTTTTGTTCGTACATTTCCTCACCGTGATGAGAGGGCCTTTGGTAATCTCAATAGAAGGATGAAGGGGTGGTCGAAAGAAACACGAAAATTCCATCGCTCTAAACGTTCCAACTCAGCCCTTTACCATTGTCTACAACTGGAATCGTACATAGTGGCCCCCCTTAACATTGATCCAGATCTATGAAGGAGTGAAAGAAGGGATGATCGTCATCCGCCAAGATTTATGCTGCTGATTATCTGACAGGTACTTGGTCGTTGCGCCTGCGTCATTCGACAAGGATTCGGCCTTTGAGAGCTACCGGGTAAACTCTACACAACTGATGCGAAATAAATCCACGATATCGTGTGTCAAGAAATGGAAATAAAATAGAGCAGGCTAACACATGGTCCTCTTGTTGAAGAGCTTCTATGGAATTCCCAATGCAGAATATGCTCTTTCAGCAGCTACCTATTGTATGCAGCAAAGCCTGTTCCTCCGAAACAATTTCACCGCCTGATGACAGAGTAAAGTTGCACTCGCGGTGTATAGGAGCATGGCCTGAGTACCCATCAGCACGGACGAAACCGGCCACACCCTCCGCCTGGCTACCGACGCTCCATTGTGGGAGCTTTACCTTCCAACCTTCGGCGAAAGGATTTAACCCACCCTCTCAATCGCGTTCCATTCGAATCAGAGAGCTCGGCCAAGCAACTTTTATGCTGTGGAGTCTGCTAGTGTACTCTTGAGCCAGGATCTATAAATGTAGTTGTGAGGTTCCCGTAGTATTTGGTCCGAGGCTAACATAGTCAGCATTCAACTCGGGTCGAAGAAGCCTTGGAAATATGGAATACACTCACTCCACCAAAAATGAGCTCCAATAGTCAGGAAAGTAATGGAAATATGTCCATTGTAAATTTAAGCACTCTTAGCAAGCCCTACGACAGCGGGATAGGAGTCGGACGACCGGGCGAATATATAACCAGAGCTTGCCGCATCGTTGGAGTGGTTCATCACGAACAGCAAGTCATTCGCGAACACAGCTCCTGCTTCCAACCAGTAAACATCTTATCATAAAACCCTCCAAATGGTTCTTACTATTCTTGTCGCCGGTGCGACTGGTAACACAGGCCGCAGCGTTGTCGAAACATTGTCAACCCTTCTGAAACCCAGCACCAGCTTTTCCGACCACAGGATCCTCGCCCTCACTCGAAATGCAAATGGGCCAGCAGCACAGCAACTCGCAAAACTTCCTGGAGTGGAAGTAGTTGAGAAGAACTGGGCAGAAGTCACCTCGGAATGGTTCATGGAGCAAAACATCGTTCGAACATTCATCGCCCCACACAACCAACCAAACGCATTCTCTGAGGAATCTCATTTCCTCGTCTCGGCTCTCACTGCAGGCGTCAAGTACGTGGTCCGAATCTCGACGACTGAGTTGAACGACCATCCAGACAGCAAGGCCTACTACGCTCGTACCCATTGGGCCATCGAGACCATGCTCAGCACGCCCGGATTCAGCAAGATGCACTGGACGTCGCTGCAACCAGCTACCTTCTCCTCTCAAGTCTTGTACTCTGCCGTCGACTTTGTCAAGCAGTTCCGCAAGACGGGAAAGCAGGATACCCTCCGGCTAATCGTTTCCGAGGACGCACCTGTGGCCCTCATTGACCCCGCGGACATTGGCCGCTTTGCGGCTACTCTTTTGTCTCAAGAAGATACCAGTGTGCACAATCAGGCCAAATATGTTATGAATGGACCCAAGGATATGAGTGGAAAGGAAATTGTGGATTTGATCGAAAAAGAGATTGGAACTAAGGTTGACAATGTCATCTACGCCGACCGCTCATTCATCGACTACATGGTGGCTGCAGCACCCAATGAGTCAAAGAGTGTCATATCGTCCATTAAATATGCTGCGGAAAGGGCATGTGATGGGAACTATTCAACAGCGCCGACGAGCAAGGAGGTGCTCGAGATTGCTAAGCCTGAACGCACGCCCGAGGATATGATGAAGCTTCTTCTATCTATGTAGATATATTGAGTTCTCTTTCCAGCTATGCCGATGAATAGTATATTGCTTTCACCCTACCTATATCCTGCCACTGGTATTACCGCCTGCCTATAATGTTTCTGCCAAGCGGAATCTGTGTCTAAGCGTCCTCACTTGCTCGAAACAAATCGTATTCGGTCTTTATGCGATGGCTTGAGCGTTGGCGATTGGATCGTTGAAGGATTAGCTTCCCGGGTAATTTGTGTTATCAGGCCCTGGTTCGTGTGCTTGGTGTTCCAACATGTTTCAATGCAGAGGAACTTTAGGATAGAAACATTGATGATGACGGCGAAGATGGGGATAGACGCACCTGTAAAGCATGAATAATAGTTTATGGAGGATATCCTTTGCTGAAAGAGTGCAAAGGGCCTGATCAAGGCATACAGGCCTATGAGATATAAAAACGCGACTTACGCCCGTCTTCTTCAAGCTGCATCACAGCAAAGCATCCACAACTCGACACTCTTGCCTTAAACTCCACTCTTCACCATCAAGTCTCAGCCCAACCCAAAAACCCCCTCAACATCAAACATGCATTTCTCCAAGATCGCCCTTGCTGTCCTTCCAGCCTTCGCCCTCGCGGCTCCCTCCATCAAGCGTCAAGGCGCCCCCGGCGATCCCGGCTTTTACAACACTGTCGCCGAGATCTATAGCGGACAGGGTTGCACGGCCGATACGTTTGTCTGGGGT
Source organism: Amniculicola lignicola CBS 123094 (assembly GCA_010015725.1). Taxonomy (NCBI): domain Eukaryota; kingdom Fungi; phylum Ascomycota; class Dothideomycetes; order Pleosporales; family Amniculicolaceae; genus Amniculicola; species Amniculicola lignicola. The sequence continues at coordinate 337,117 of ML977592.1, read as the reverse complement.
GATCCCATCTTCGGTCTCGGGGGACAGTGCCAGTTGCTTGACCGTAATGACAATACGCCCGATATCTACAGTTACAAGGTCGTTCAGCAATACCCTGATTGTGTTGGTGAGTACATAGAATGAAACCCCGGACACGCTCTAGCAACAATATCGCTAATAAATGGATAGCTACTTTGTACACCGATACTGGATGTCAGAGTGTGGGTGTTGTGGCGCCGCTCAATGAGTGTATTTCTTCGGCTGAGCCGTTCGTGATGGCTTTTGTTCAGTGCCCCTTCTCTTGAATGCAAACACGCTAGGTACAGTTACGGGAGGAAATGGCGGGTAGTTGGTTTCAATTCGTTTGTATAAGTGTTGCTGGTTGGGTTGTTTGACGGGATGGCTTGGTGAACGTAGGAGATAGAAGCAATTCATTTATTGCCCCCTTGGTATACCCAATCCATACCATTCAAGCCTATAGTACATAACATGAACGACATGTCTTTGAAAGCAAAACCACCAATGACTCCATCTCCAGTGCGATAAAAAGACAGCGTAATCCTCAGCCCGCTGAACATTTCCTTGGTCATCCCTCACAACATCTGCTCCCTAATGCTACCTCATGAGTTTCGAGCTCTTCTGACGCCCAATTCGTTCTTGATACCTTCCTCGACTTGATCTACGCCATCCTTGGTCTTCTCCCACAGATCTTCTGCATTGTCCTTGATATCGTCAAAGAAGCCCCGGGTCTTCTTGGTGACAAGGTCAAACTTGATGTTCTCGGGCACGTCGTGAAATTCGCCCTCGACGTTGATCCATTCATGTTTACGGTCGTCGGTGAAATCCCCAAGGAGTCCTCGCCTTATCTTGGACTAGAATGTGTAAGTTTGACAAAAGCTGCGACTGTAGAAAGAGCTGCATACATTCGACAAGGGACCACTGCGGGTGCTTATACCCTCAGATAGTCTCACTGTATTGGGGACAAGACTGGAGTGCGGTTCCACGATTGGATATGCGGAAGCGAGAACTACGAGGACCGACAACGTCGCGAAGAAGGAGGAGCGCATCTTGCTAATAGCTGACCTGATGCGATACGAGATCGTGCTTCTAGGGCGTTTTATAGATAAAGAGGGTAAGAGAACGGGATTCAGTAGGATAGTTGTATGGGCTACAGCAGAAACTAGCAGCGCCTCTAGTGACCAAAGTGACACTATGAACCCTCATCTTATACCTTTGAAGGCTATGCCTCTAGAGAAACGAGGGAGACGCTGTGTTTCAATCCATGAGAAATTGCGATGCCAAGTGTCGCATTACAGTGCGTCTATCTCTCAGGCACCTGGATCTGATAGGTAGACAGTGATGCGTTTTAGACGAAAGGCTGCAAGGCGCTACGATTTCTATACTCTATTCTTGGGATCCAATCATTTGTCTTGCGTGACCCATGTTTACGACTATGAAATATGGCAATGCTGTGCCGCAATACGCGCCCACCGCACGTGAAACGAACGCTGCATTCCGAAGCGATGGGGCCAAAACAAGCGGCCATATGGAAACCTCAACTACAGAGAAACACTGTCGGTAATTTTTATGCCCAAAGGTATCATTCACAACTCCATTCTAGACCGCGAGAAGGTCGAATTTGATGGGGAGAAGAAATCATCCAGAGGAAGAAATGTAATTCACAGGCGAAAAGAAAATGGAGAAAAAAAATATAATGGGGAGGGGAAATAAATATATGAGTAAGTTTTTATCAGCCTTGTACGATCGTTGTAGGTTCCGGGCAAACGCATGATAGCATTCACTCAGACACTCAAGTCTAAGTGTGGGGCCGAACAGGCTTTGTTGCCGCTCGGCGTTCCATTAGGGTTATCTGATCCCGCTAACGCTTGCGAATCTAGTTATCTGATGCCCCGAATACGAGGACATGGACCTGTGCGTACCCTGGAGGTATTGCGGGAAGATGGACGAGCTTCTCCAACTCTCCAGGGACCCGGTCTTTAGTTTCATTATCACTGAACCCACATTGGGGTTACCCCTCAGCAACAGTGGCAACACTCTGGTTTCTTAGACCGGGAGTATGAGTCTAGGCGACGGCTCGGGAAGGACTGTACCTGCCTAGCTTTGCTTGAGAACATTCTACGGAAGCTTGAGCCGCATCTTAGCCGTATCAATCTCGATGATCCTGAAATGATATGCTAGGAATGCCTCCAAGAGTACAGAACCTCGGTTTTGTTGCAGTGTCTCTTGATGAGCTGGACAGATCGTGGTCTGGGTGGGTGGAAGGGTTTCGGTTGAGCCAATTATGGGAGGCTTCAGCAATGCAATCTACTATTGATATGATGGGTGTGTGGCGTGTTATATTAATGGGTGGCTTGATGATCTTTCTGTGGTAGACGAGCAGAGTGTGGGGACCATGGACAACAGGATGAAAGACTGGTGCGAAAGAGGAAACGAAAGAGGGGTGGCTTACATCTAGACCACTCCTATAGCACTTGGATGTGGTTCGTTGACGATGTAATCTAAGCATTGTAAACCCCGAAGGATTTGGCCTTCCTTTAGCGAAGCCGTTGTCCATGCTCTCTTCTTATCCATACTTTACATCATAATTCGTGCTCTTTAGACGGCTCTTCTGAATTATAACGTAATCCTCGTTCCATTTCCCCCTGGTGATGACGAGGAAAGTTTGAGACGAGTCATCACAAGTTTGCTAGTGATATTACAATCCAGTGTAGATCAGTAGTTGCAAAATTCAACTGAGGCCGACGGTACATTGCTCGTTTCGCTCACGAAACCTCAGCAAATAATAATCTTTGCTCAATTTCAATTCACTTCCATTACCTAACAACTCCTCTACCGTTGTATTTGTGGTTCCGCGGCGACATGTGTTCGTCGTCATTGCACCACTTTGGTCCCACAATGTGAGAACATTGATCATAGCACGGGTCAGCACAAGTCGCATTTCATCTGGGTGTTTCAGTGGAGATGCAGGCCTTACAGTACAGGGGTAGTACACCAAGACCGCAACCTCGGATAAACATAAATGACCTGTTCGCACGGTCTACGTTCAGCCGACCACGTCCAAATCCTTAATGAAGCGGGGCTGCAACCTGCAGGCAGCCTCGATGTTTTCTGCCGCGGTCGGGTGTCGCTTAAATAGTGACATCAAAGAATAGCCGTAAACAATATGATTTTCATCTGGGTCAAGAACTTCATCTTTATGTCTAATCTCGACTGGTCTAATACCAACGGATTAAAGTACAGCACCACATGGACGTCGGCATTGGGGGCCCAAATACATGGCTCGAATCCTTCAAGGCCCACCAATTTGGAATCTGGGGTGCAGAAGCTCCAGCTCCTTATTTGAAGCTGTCGGGCCCCCCTAAGAACATCGTAAGCCCCACAATCTTTCTCTGCTAACTTCACATCAATTGACCACTATGGCACGAGCTCTTGCTGTAGCTGCAGTCGCAGCTGCCCTCTCCCAATTTGTAGACGCACAAAATCCAGCATGCGCTGCCGTCGGCACCGAAACCTATGATTATATCATCATTGGCTCTGGTGCGGGTGGGATTCCCATGGCCGATCTCTTGACTGAAGCAGGAAAATCTGTTTTGCTAGTGGAAAGAGGGCCCCTGTCCAGTGGAAGGTATAATGGCACCATGAAACCAGATTGGTTGGTGGGAACCAATCTGACACGCTTCGATGTACCTGGTCTCTTCAATCAGATTTGGAGAGACCCCACAGGCGTGAGATGTGAAGATCACGAGGTGATGGCAGGATGGTATGTAGTAATCACACCTCATTACAGCCAGTCTCATGCTAATCGATAAACTAGTGTTTTGGGTGGTGGCACTGCTGTCAACTCAGCACTGTGGTGGAAACCTCATACGCGAGATTGGGACCTGAATTTCCCCACTGGCTGGAAGGCCAAAGATATGCAACCGCTTATCGAAAAAGTTTGGAACAGGATTCCTGGTGTAAGTTTTCGTGGCAGTGCATCTCAATCAACTCTGGCTCACATATCTCAGACTCAATACCCAGGCAGAGATGGCAAGCTCCTCAATCAAGAAGGATTCGACGTCGTGACGAAGGGATTGGCAGAGGCCGGCTTCAGGGGTGTCATTCCCAATGATGAACCAGACGCGAAGAACCACACGTACGTATTAAGTACTGCCCGTCTGAGATTTGTACTAACTCTTTCGTTCTTCAGCTTCGGAAGGCCTACCTTCTTCCTCGCCAATGCTGAGCGTCACGGTCCTCTGCGCACTTACCTTGAGACTGCATCCATGCGTTCAAAGTTCAATCTCTTCGTCAACACTGACGCACGTCGCCTCGTCAGGACTGGCGGCAAGGTCACAGGTGTCGAGCTTGAGTGCTACAAGAACGGCACTCGGGGTGCTGGGCACTCTGGTACCGTTAACGTAACTCCCGGCACTGGCCGCGTGATCCTGTCTGCGGGCACCTTTGGATCAGCTAAGATTCTTCTACGAAGTGGTATCGGACCGAAAGACCAGCTGGATCTTGTGAAAGCCTCTACCCTGGACGGACCTACTATGATCTCTTCTGATCAGTGGATCAACCTCCCTGTTGGATACAACCTGAATGATCACGTGGGTACCGATATCCAGGTTGCTCACCCGTCCATTGTCTTCTATGACTTCTACGAGGCATATGATGCCCCCGCCCCCAGCGACGCGGAAGCCTACATCAATAACCGAACGGGTATCTTAACTCAGGTGGCGCCCAACTTGGGCCCGATGTTTTGGCAAACGATTACCGGCTCCGACGGTATCGTCAGACACATTCAATGGCAGGCACGCGTGGAAGGCCGCACCGATACGGCGATGACCATCACCCAATACGTTGGCACTGGAACAGTCTCGCGAGGCCGCATGGGTCTGCGTGCCAATAACCTTAATACTCGTGTCCTCACTGATCCATATCTCCGTAACGCTGTCGACAAGGAGGTCGTGGCAACAGGAATTGAGTACATCCGCGGCGTGCTTTCTAAAATCGACAAGCTCACTTGGATTGTACCCGCTGCGAACGTAACCACCTCTACTTTCGTCGATAGTGTTCTGCCTACAAAGGAGTCCCGAGGTTCAAATCACTGGACCGGGTCTGCTACCATCGGCACCGATGACGGACGCACTGGTGGCAATGCCGTTGTTGATCTTGATACCAAGGTCTATGGAACAGACAACTTGTTTGTCGTCGATGCATCGATTTTCCCGGGACAGATTACTGGAAACCCAACGGGAGCTATTATTGCTGTCGCGGAGAATGCTGCGAAGAAGATTCTTGCACTCAAGTAAGTGGGGTTCTATCAACAAAGGAAGAATCCATAAACAGCTATGAAGTTGTCTGTCTTGTCTATAGTATACACCTTAGGGCGTTAGCAGGTTGCCTAGGTCCTGTTTAAACTCAGTCAGTTATGTAAAAAATTATTTGAACATCTGTTGTGACAGGCTCTACGCGGAACAACGGCTACCTATCTGAGCTTGTAGAGCATCACTGCGATTCATGTCGACCCGGCGGAGTGGAGCGCTTTCGGCATTCCCCACTTGGCCGATCCGCGTTTCCTAATTTTCTCCTCTATGCATATTTCCTACTACCGCACCTTTACTTGAATTGTGTCTGTATAACAGTCGGTACTGTCACTGAGGTTGGCAGTATATTCCTTGCTAACGGTGGATCCTCTCATCTACTTGCTCTTCATCATTCTTTTTTGGAAAGAACCCTTGAAGCTCAAGCTCAATTCAAAGCAGGTGCTCAATCCCATGCATGCTCCTAGAGGTTGTATGGATATGGCATTGTACTCATAGCGTGCGTACTCGGCAATTTTTCTCGCCACTATGTCATCTATCATATCTACAGCACCTTCTCACCTCCGATGGGACCTGAAGAGGGTGTTAATCCCTATGGTCTAAGCTCATTATAAGTGACAAGACATCCTTTTACGCCTCTTTTTCCCCACCACAAAATACCGCTTGACCCGCTAGAGGCTGAACGGCGCTATGGTGACACATCTTTCGCAATAATACACTTTAGATTCTGACACTACTATCGAGATCTACACACATCATACTAGCCAACTCCTCGCAAGCCACGCCTGAAAATAATGCCACAATCTCGTCCTCCACATGGGTTTCCTCAAGCATACACCTTCATCTTGCTTACACGATTAGAGAAATCGAAGAAAGGAGCACAGACCGCCTCAATACCTCCTCCTAGCTCCCTTCGTGGCCGCATCCGCATATGTCTTCTCCCCATTTCCACCCTTTCCTGCCTTCCCCGCCTTCACCGATGTCGCTCTATTGAGACCCGGCTGCTTTTGGACAGGAAAAACCTCCGTATTCGGTGCTCCCATAGGAAGAACAGTCTGAGTTGCCCTGGGCGCTGGGACAAGAGGATCGGTGTCGTTTGCCTTGGAGTCCTCCCCATTCTCGGCCTCCTTACTGCCGGGTTCCTTCTCCTTCACTTTGGGCTCTGTAGCTTCCACCAACGCTACCGAAACCAATTCAATTTCGCCTTGGACAGCATCGAGTTCTTGAGCCTGGCCACTGGTTTCTTTGATGAGATTGTTGGTCTCGGATCGAAGACTGACGACGACGGTGCGCTTGTGGTCTTGGTCGCGGCCTCTATGTCTATCGTCGGCCGTGACATTTGTGACAGTCAACGGGGCGTTTTGAGAAGGATTGGATTCTTGCGTAAGATTGGCTTTCGCGTCTTCGAGCTCTGATTCCAAGGTGGCGATCTGGTCACGCAATTCTATCACCACGGTCTCTTCTTCCTCATACGCCTTCTTCCAGCTGTCGCTGTCTTGTTCTAGGAGCACGTTGTTGGCCTCCAGATCATCGATCGAGTTGTTCTTGGTTTGAATAACGATATCTTGATCTGCGATTTGGCCTTGGAGGTCGCGGACTTGGGTCTGTAAACGAGCAACCTCGTACTCTGCGTTCTTCTTGGCTTTGCGAAAGGTTTCGGTTTCGGCACGCAGCTGCTTTGTCTTTTCCACCGCAGCACTATCGGCCTTGATGTGTTCCTCTTTGGCCTTGATAGTGTTGGAAAGCATCTTTTCTCGATGTTCGTGGTTCCTGATTTGGACGTCGTGCTTGGCTTGAAGGGTATCCAGTTCGGCCTGCAGAATATCGATTCTGGCCTGAAGGGTCTGATTTTCTAACAACGTGTTAGTTCCTTTGGTAATGCCATCGCTACAACAACATGGACGTAGAGAGCACTTGTTCATACCATTCATGCACCTATCCTTCTGCTCCTTCAGCTTTGCCATCTCCGTATTCTTGAGCATTTGCATTGTCTCGAAATCCTTCCGCAAAGTTTCGACTTCTTCTTGTGATGCTGTCGCATTGTCGGCCTGTGCATTATATGGAGACTGAGCTTTGTTCTCTTCTGACGCCCACGCTACGCCGTGCTTGGCCTTCAGATCTACCATCTTAGCAGAGAGCTCAGCCATCAGCCATTGCTTCTCCTTGGACTCAGCTTCTATTTGCGCCGGGTTCGCAATTCCTTTGACGAGAGCAGTGCCAATGTTCCGATGTAGGTCCCTCACAGTGCTGTAATCTGCCTTTAGGGATCGTTTCTGGAATCGATCAAGATTACTCCACTCATCAACGCACAGCATAATCTCTTCCAGATTCTTGAGAGCTTCCTCGCTTGCTAAATATTCCATCTTCGCCTGCATCATCGTGTATGGGCCGCTCCCACCAAATTTGAAGAAGTCTGGCACCGGAGTGGCTTTGGGTTGGCCATGAGGTGGGCTAGCAAAAAAGATGACCGGTTGAGAGCTTGAGGGTTGAGTTTTAGGGGGCCCTCCACGTATCGGAAGAGGATATTGGCGTCCCATAGAAGGGGTATTCAAGGCGGCGGGCTGCGCGGTAGCGAGGTGGGTTTGAAAAAGGTTCTCGCGGGTCGAAGGTGCGATCGCTTGTTCTGCATGAGGTCCAAGTTGAATTTGACTCTGGTTTACAGGCACAGAGTAGCTAGTCATAGCAGGTGGCACTTGAGGTTCTGGATCAGAATCTCCGCAAATCTCATCGTCGCTGCTAGAGCCATCGTATAACCAAGGGTACTTACTAAGAAAGTGCTCTGCTGCCTTCATACGTTGAGCTCGGAGTTCTGGAGTAGAATCACCCCATATCTCAGCCGTGTCTCTCGTAGGAGAATATAGCACAGGGGGGCCTCTAGCGGCTGCCTGCTGTGTCTTGACGCGCTGTGAAGCTCCTTCGACAGCTTCCGCCCACTTTTCGGCGGTGCGTTTTGTGGGAGAATACAATTGAGGAGCCCCGCTGGAAACCGCTTGCTGTATCTTGAGATGTTGAGGTGGGGGGATTTGGCCATGTGACTTGTTTGGCGAGGTGGCAACAAGAGACCGTTCGATGTTGTAGGTAGGTTTGTCGGGGCTAGACGAAGGAGCAGCAGAGGGGACAACAGCTGGAGCAGCAGAGGGGACGACGGCTGGAGCAACAGCGGGGACAACAGCCGGATGAGGCGCTACGGCACTAGTCTTGCTCACAGCCTGCTTGGTACCCTCGGGGCCTCCAGCAGAGGGGGTCGTGGGAGGCACTTGTTTTGGCATGCTCGTGTTGCCGGATTTGCTGAAGTTGAATTTTGGATACTCCCCAGGAACCTTGGTCGATGCACCGCCCATACCGCTTTCCATCCCGCAGAGAACGAAAATCGGTCTTGTAGTTAGCTGACGAGCGTTTCGGGGGAGATGTGCTTCAGCTGGTTCGGCGGCGGTGTTTGTGGGTGTATTGATCTGGAGAAATGGAAGGAGGGTGGGAGAGAGAAAGAGAGAGAGAGAGAGGTGGGCTTTGGGCGTTGTTTATGTAGTCTGAGACGCGGTATCTGTTGCCTAGGTTCCGCGTTAACTCTCTGACGCGTTCGTGTTCGTGATACCGTGAAAGACCAGATCACGTTCAAGTTTTGCTATCCGACGACAGCCTTATAAACAACAACAACACCCCGCCTAAACAACAACCCCATATCCCAACTCTCTTCTTTTTACTCCCACCACCAACACCTGGTAGTAACCTCCAACCACCCTCACCCACTAAGATGGTAAGGCACCCTCAAGTTTTTGTGATGCAGGCGAAGCTGACTATATCAAGCCGGAATCCACCGACACCCCTCCCGCAGACGATGGGTACTCCAAGTGCCAATTCCACCTCAGCAACGGCGCTGTACGATGTGACATCTCCGAGACCGCGAGCTGCAAACACTGTAGGAACATCAACAAGTTGATCGGCGCACAGATGCGTGAGCTAAACGACGAAGCCGAGAACGATCTTCGCCACAAGGACCTCATATATATGGCGAAGATCCAACTGCTTGAAGTCGAAGCTGATGCCCGAGAGGCGAAGGTGAAGGAACAGATGGAGGAGTCGAAGAAGAAACAGATGGAGGAGGAGAAGAACAAAGCGGAAGAGGAGAAGAAACGGGCGGAGAAGACTCAGCAAGAGCTCAAGGAGCAAATCGAGGTCCAGATCCGCCGTCGGGAAGCGGTGTGGCAGGTCCAGCACAAGAAGCAGATGGACGAGTTGGAAATCGGGTACAAAGCGGAGGCTGATCGACTGAAGGCGGAGGTACGTGTCAATGAGCTGCTTACCGCTGATATGGTCATCTGCTAACAGAAATCAGCTTGCCATGAAAGACGCAGATGCCGCAGCGAAAATGGCAGCGAAAAACACAGAGCTTGCATCTAAGAACTTGGAGCTTGCATCCAAGGACGCAGAGCTTGAAGGCAATAAAACGGATCTTGCAATCAAAGACGAAGAGCTCAAGCACAAAGACATGGAGCTCGGAGCGCGAGGCGCAAGGCTGGCCGCCAAGGATGATGAGCTCGAGGCCAAGGATCGTGAGCTCAAAGTCATGGAAGTCACGCTCATGGCCAAGACGCTCGATTGCGCAAGCCGAGGCACCGACCTCATGATGAAGGAGATAGATTATCGGGATTGGAAAAATAATTTGGAGGAGAAGACTGCTGAATGGGAGGAGGCGCTCAAGCAGCAGGTGAGTTGACTGTTTTTACCGATACCTGGCACTGGTACTAACAAAATTTAGATGGAGAGTGACATCGCCGTTGTGCAGACAAAGCACCAGAAGGAGCTCGTCGATCTGGAAGCGAAGCACAAGGAAGAGGTACAAGATTCCTCGTCTGGCGACTCACTGACAATTGGCCACCACCTAACACCTACTCAGATCACCGCCCTGAAGTCTCAGCAACCAGATTCTCGGGAGGTCCAGGATCAGAGGATGACTGCATTGGCCGCAAGATGCAAGAAAGAGGTAACGTGACTATCATTACCGGTCCTTACCACACTTGCTAACCAATTTGTAGATGCAGGTGTTTGCCGTTAAGGTCAGGGCATATCATCAAAAGGGTATTGCCGAACTGGAGGCCAAACACAAGCAAGAGGTAAGGAAATCCTCGTTTACAAGCCACCAACAGTGAGCAATGAGCTAACATCCGCGTAGATCGCCACCCTGAAATCCCAACTCCTCGCAGAGCCCGAAAAGCTCGTGGATCTGAAGGACATTGCTGAGCTGGAAGCCAAATACAAAGAAGAGGTCCGTCATTTCCCATTTCCCAATTCCCCTTTCCAGCCCCCAACAGTGACCTCCCAACTAACACGCTCCCAGATCGCCTTCCTCAAATCCGAACTCGACGCCCAGAAGCTCTCCGACCAAAAGACAATCACCGACCTAGAGGCTCAACACAAAGAAGAGGTAAGTCATTCTCCTCTCTCCATCCCCATCCCCATCCCCATCTCACCCCCATCCACTAACCCCCCGCCCCCAGATCACCCTCCTAAAATCCCAACTCGAGTCCGAGCAGCTCGACGCCGAAATCGAGCAACTCATCGCCCTCCGCACCGCCAAGCAACAAGAGAAACTCAGGCAAAAGGAGGAGCTGGCCGAGAAGCATCGCGAGCTGAGGAGTTTAAAGGCTAGGCTGGCGCTGGTGCAGAAGGAGGTTCCCGTGCAGTATGAGGTTGTGGAGAAGGAGGATAAGAAGAAGAATAAGAAGAAGAGGGGTTGAGGAGGGATGGTGGTGGGGATGGTGGTGGTGGGGAAAAGGGAGGCTGCATGGGGAGAGTGGTGGGTGTGGGATGAGGGAGGGAATTGTTTCTCTGGATATCTGGGGAGGTGGTTCTATCGGCGAGGATATATGGGGAAGGAATCTTGTGCGGATGTTTAGATGGGGTTGCATGGCTCATGAACGATTGGCGGACAACTCTCTCTTCTCTCTGTAGGGTAACAAATCGACCAAGTCCGTTCTACCTCCCCAGTCCAACTCACCCGCATTATCTGTGTTGCATGGTATTCTCCATTCGTAATTTCCCCAGATTTCTACCCTGCGGCCACGATAGTTTTCCTAGGTTATCACGTCTCCATCCCCGGCTACAAATTCTTCTGTCCACCCAGCAAATCTGACCTTAGCCCATACCAACAAAATACATTAAAACACCACCAAAGATCCTACAAATCTACCAAACCTTAACAATCGTATCATCATTCTATTTCAACTACCACAACCACCTTTCCGCATCCCTCTCCCACTAACCCCCTCATCCAAATCCTCTCCATACCGCCGCCCTCTCAACCCCACCAAAAACCCACTGTATGCCCTCCCTCACCAAGGCGCACGACAAAAAAAAAGAGACAACCCCAGCTCCACCCATGCTCGCTAGAAATGTCTCGAGATACAAACAAGCACAAACAATCCGGATAGAACCGCATCGGCCAACCCCAAGGGGACCAAAACCAAACACCTCTAAAACGCCACAAAACCCCTCCAATCAATCCGAAAGCAATATCCCACACACACACAACCCAACTCTGCTGTGCTCTCTTGTCCCGTACGTGACTCTGTATACTCGCACAACCCATTACTCTGGACAAAAAACGATTAAAACAAGGGGTAGGGAAGGAGGGAGGCGGGCAAAAAGGCCCGCAAAGGATGGTAAAAAGCATGTAGTCTTTGCATCGACCAAATCGATAAGCGTTCTCGTCCAATCTTCCTAGAAAAAGAAAAGCTGATCAGGGTATAAAGAATCTCCTCCTCCCATTTCGTCTGCATCCAACCCAAGGCAAGCCAGACCTGTATTTTTACTCCCTCCTCATCCATCGATGAGCGTCTTCGGCGTCTTGCCTAGAATCTCCAAGCATCTGCGTGCTAGACTAACGACCTCGCCTTCACCGTCTTCGCTGTCCTCGTCATCGGATTCAATGTTTCGCTCCGCAATATCTTGCACCATGGTGACGATTTCGTTTGATTGGGAGATGCGATCTAGGAGTTCCATATCTTCGGATTCTAGGAGCTGGAGTAGTGTCCAGATGGCAATGTGTTGGAAGGTGGGATCTCCGCTGGCGAGGAATCGGCGGAGGTAACCATGGATGCCACCTGCTGGCTCGGTCCAGTTTTGGATGAAGACGGTGTAGTCCCCGACTAAGCATGCATTAGCAGTTTATTGCAATGTAAGACTTCACAACACACCCTTTGAAGACAGATTGCCCAACGCCGCCGCGCTGTTTCCTTGGACCTCGATGCTGTCTGATTCGGTAAGGGGAATCAAAACATCGAATACGCCCAAATCTAGCAGATGTGGCTTGAGATCGTCGCTGAGGGCCAGAACCGCGATAGCGGCAGTCATCTCCGACTGGACGGGCAGCCTCACGTTCAGCACGAGCTGCTTGCACTTTTGCACCGCGCCAGCCTCCAAGACTAACTTCTTGTTCTTATCCGAGCTCGCAGCAAGGTTCCGAAGGGTGGAAATAGCGTGGCATTGGATCTCGTCGTTTTCGGTGGAGCCCAAAAGGTCGACCAGTGGCCGGAGGAATCCAGCTTCAATAATAGGCGATTCGTTCGCGGGGTGGATGGAGATATTTCGTATGCATGCAACAGCGGAGAGAATAAGGGGGAGATAGGAAGATTGCAGAAGCCGGAGAAGAGGTGCCAGACCCTTTGCACGCACAATGTCGAGCTGATATCGCTCGTCTGAGGCTAGGTTCCGCAGCGCCAATGCGGCTTGGCACTGGACCTTTGGCGATGAGGACTCCATTAGCTGGACTAGCGACTGGACCAGGCGGCCCTCTGTCTGCGCTAGCTTCGCTCTGTTGTTCGCATCAACGGCGATGTTGCTCAGTGCTGTAGTGCAATAATACTGGACGTCGACATCGGGCGAGGTGAGGAGCTGGACGAGGACGGGAATGGCACCGGCGTTGACAAGCTGTTGTCGGTTGTCATCTGTGTAGGTTAGCACACCATGGCTCTGCAAACAGGGCGTGGGGGTAGTCCTCGTTATATTACCTGAATGCGTCATGTTGAGCAAGGCGCCTGTCGCATTCCGTTGCACTCGCATGTCTTTCGACTTTGCCAGCCGTGTCAGGGGCTGCAATGCGCCCGACCGTGCGATCTTAGCCTTGTTGTCTTCGTGCGTTGCCAGATTCGTGATGCATCCTACGGCGTTGCACTGCACCTCGACGTTCACCGAGTTCATCTGCTTGATCAGAGGCTGTAGGCCTCCGAGGGCGACGATGGCGACCTTGTTCTCCGCTGTATTCGGTCAGCATGCTGCGGCCCCCAAGGCCATACTGGAGACACGTACTGTTCACAGCCAGGTTACCCAGCGCGGCACTCGCCGCACGCTGCACTTCAATGTCGAGGTTCTGGAGGAGGAACAGAATCGGCTCCAAGGTGTCTCGGTCAACCTCCCGGACATCTACCGCGAAATCTGCATCAGCAACGTTCTTTGATATACAGCCAGGATGACGTACCTCGCTCTGTGATCTCGGCGAAGGTCAAGCTCGCCGACCGCTGCAAATCGATATTGTCGGAATATACAAGGGTACTCAATGCGCGGAGGGGCTCGCCCGAGAAGAAGTCGGTCTCCGCACGCTGTGGCCGTGTGTTAGCGGGGGCTCGGTGATGTTTGGGGGGGAGGGGTTGCAAGTACATTTTCGAGGAAGCCAAGGAGATCGGCGACAGCCTCCCGCTCGCTGTCTGCCAGCACCGGGTCGTAGATGCTGTCTTTCGAGCGGCCTGCGAAGTACAAAGGTCAGCGAATTCATCCCGCAAAAGACGGGCATCGGGCCGGGACTCACCGCCACAGCAGCCGCCGAACAGCTTCGAGCAGACGCCGGATAGCCTCATGATGGTGAGACGTCAAGGCCTCGCGGCCAGCCGACGGGGGGAGTTGAGGGCGGCCTGCAGGGACACGCGGAGGCAGCAGGCGAGACGACGGGCCAACGTCAGTGGTTCGCGCGGAGGAAGAGTGGTGGTGATGGGGAGCGACTCGCAGCTCGATAATATGCGATGTGGTCGTGAACACCGGGACAACACAAGCAAAGGCGGTTCCAACACAGCACACAGCGCATCCCGTTGCTTGGCAGCCCGAGCTCCAGCGCCTGATTGGGGAAGGCGCCGCTCAAGCAGGGCGAGGGCTCTCGGAAAGGCCGTCGGAACGCAGCGACATGGACGTCGAGGTGTCGTCTCGGGCGCGCGTGTTTACTGCGACATTCGCAGGGCCATGCAAAACTGTTTCCAGAGCTGGTACATCGTTATCCCCGGCACACAATCTGACACGCGCGCTGTCCGCGTGAGGCCCCATCACGTCGGGCAAGCCCAGCAACGACGTCATGGCTGGCTGCCGCCCTCCCACCAGCGTCCAGCTGCTCTCCCTGTGGTGGTTGCAACCTGGGAGCCTGCTGTCCTGGCCTCAACGGTGCTCCTGTTCCACCTGGCAGTCGTCTCATCCCAACCGGCCTGGGCTGGAGCGGTGCGCGGGCCGCTCTCTCTCGGCCCTGCATGTGGTCTCGTATGCGGCCGAGTCTCCACGATGGAGCTCCCAGTCTTGAAGAAGCACATCACTCTCCATGGCCTGCCCCACATGTATTCTCAATGTTTGCTACATCTGCTCCTCCTCTCGCGGCGAAGCTGCCATACCAGGATCCACCCCGCACCTTCAACACAACGGTCGCGGACTGCGGACTCGGTGCATCCATCCCGCGGACGCACACCAATGCGATGCTCCCAGTGGCTGCAAACTGTGCCAGTAAATGTCCGTAGACGCAGGAGCTTGCAAAGCATCTCACCATGATAGGCCGGCCGTGGCGTGCAGTTTTCCCCTCACGTGCCAACTGCCCTTTCTCCGCCCGCAGCGCCGCAAAGCGTGGGGGGGCCTTCGCCTACCAAAGACGTGCATTTCTCCAGCGCCTTTCCTCCAGACAAAGACCACCACGCTCGCCATAATTCCATCGCCGTCTGCACGTCACGCCTGCATCCACCCCATTGCACCCTTTTCACCACTGTCCCTCCCCCGCATTTCACGCGTGCACTGCCGCGGCAGGCGTGGCTGCAGTCTGTTGCAGCCTCGCCCGTGAAACCACGCCTCCGCGCATTACTCTATCATTACCCTCCGCGATTACCCTTGCGCCGAGCAACCTCACCCCACGGCCACACTATATAGCCGCTGCCCGTCTGGCGCTCTGAGGTGTGCATCCACACTGCAACTGACCCCTCCAGCCGTTCGCATGGCCCCAACTTCGGAGTCCTCACACACTTTCCAGAAACTCAAGCTCGACATCTCCACGCCATACAAGCCCGTCGCATCGGGCTTTGCGTCCATTTCCCGCGAACACCTCCCGCAAGATGCGCCCGTGGGAGCCTCTCCAGACAGCGCCGCGCTCAGCGCAAATGGCCTTAGCTACCTGAACGGCGGCGGAAAGCACCGGCAAGCAGAGGCATGCACAAATGGCCGCCATGCTGCGCCGAGGAACGGCAGCGTACCCAATGCCACCCCCAGCAGCGACAACGTGGAGGCGAAATTCAGGCATCGCACAACCTCCATAAGTTTTGACCGCGAAGTTACTCTTGACAGCGGAAACCGAGTGTCGGTCGAACAGCCCCTGCCAAGGTCCTTCAACTCAACTGAGGTGCTCTCAGAGACCTCTAATGGTGGAAGCTATTCTGACGAGGATCAAACAGAGACGCCGCTGCAGCGGCACAAGCGCCTCCAACACCACGTTGGTGAATCTCGGTACCCGCTGCTGCAATCTACCGTAGACGAGCTCGCGGGTGACTCCGAGTACAGCGACCAGGTTGCATCTTTGACCTCGGAAGCTACAGCCTCCCCTCCGCTTGACGAAGTACGGACCCCATCCGATTTCGTGCTCTCCCCACTTGCTGCTACCTCGCCAATCGAGTTCCCTCTATTCCCCAACCGGCGCAACGGCTCAACGCGAACAAGAGCCTACCGCGCTGACCTTGCCGAAGGTGACGGTGTGGGGAGTTTGCGAAGAACCAGCCGCCGATCGTCAACACGGTCCGGTCTCTCGATGCCTTCCATGTCCCCCGCCGCTTCCTTCCTCGCGAGGTACAAGGTCGCAGATGGCCCAGTGAAACCGACCGAACCTGACGATGAGGGCCAAGGCTTTGGCTATAGAGGCGAGTACATCATCGGCAAACAGCTAGGGTTTGGTGGCTTTAGCATAGTCAAAGAGGTGACCACCATCAACGACAAAGGGGAGAGGGTAACAAATGCAGTCAAAATCGTGCGGAAACAGTTGAATGGTCGGTCCGAGCTTGAGAACGACCAACTCCAGACACAATTTGACCACGAGGTGGAGATTTGGCGGTACCTGAAACATCCATATATCCTTCCACTGTACAGTGTGTACAGCACGGAGTTCGCTACCTTTTGTATCACGAGATTGAACAAGGGCGGGACCCTATTCGACCTTGTGCGCGACACCCGTAGGAAGAAGAAAAAAGGACTGCCAGCGCATTTGGCGAAACGTTATGCATATCAACTGGCGTCCGCGATGCGCTATCTTCACAACGACGTTATGATCGTCCATCGCGATATTAAACTAGAAAACTGTCTTCTCGACATGACAGTGCCGAACGCGGAAGTGGATGGTGGTAACGTCCTCCTATGTGATTTCGGCATGGCCGACTTCATCGTCAGTGACCATCGCGACGGCCCAGAGCCGCATTCCGTCGGCCCAAACCCGAACATCGGCCCAGCAGACACCAGTACCTCAGTGGCTGGAAGTCTACAGTACGCCGCGCCGGAACTGTTCAACGCCCAGGGTCCTGTTTTTTCAACAGCCGCGGACATTTGGGCTTTTGGCGTAGTCATCTATGCACTCCTCATTGCGCGGCTGCCTTTTGACGACGGAATGGATGCTCGGACCATGAATAAAATTAGAGAGGGTGATTGGGACGCCGATATCATTCGCGAAGCCGAGGGCTTGCAGGAGGGCGGAGTCGATGAAGCTCTTGATCTGCTAAAAGGATGTCTCGATCTCAATCCAGAACGACGCTGGGCCGTCAACGATATTCTTTCATGTTCATGGCTTTCCGGATGCTCTCGGTTGTACGAGCACACGAACCATTCTTGGCTGGCTAACGCTTAGCGGATACATTCGGCTTTCCATTGTGGCTTCGGCTTCGCTTTATTGTTTATGCTTTTAGGTTTTGGGAGGTTGGTCATCAAAATTGGGATACCCCTTCGTTCTCTGCTGGATAGCAGGCGTTGTATGTTTTGGTTGGCTCGGTCTGCTTGCGAAGCATTGCACACAGATTTTACCTTTTTGGTTACTGTGGATACCCCGCTTTCTCCTTTCATGTCTATGGTCTTCATGCTCTGTGTGTTACACGGTTCTGGCTTTGGTGTTCGTGGCACAGCTGATGGTATGACTCAACGTTGTACGATATCTATGGTCTCCTGGCTTTATGGCATGGTTCAGCAGTTCATCGCTCACGTCTGGCGTTGTATGCTTGGCTTGTTGGTAGAGGTAATTCTAGCACTTGGTGCTTTTAATATTATTATATCTTTACCACTCCTAATGACATCACGAGATCAAAGGTTACACCCTGCAAGCCCGGTCGCTGAACTATTTAGCTTGTAGTATGATAACACCTGGCGAAGCAGATGCTCTGTCATCTGGAAAGCCTGTTCGCAATCCTGTTTGCTAGGAGGTGTCCTCATATTCGGGGCTACTACCCAAGCCGCATATACAGTCTCCCGTTTGAGATAGCCGTGTCACTCGAGCCATGATCTCGTCCGGACGATCGCTTCAATGGTCCCGAGAGACATTGTATGCTCACGAGGTTGGGAAAAGCATAGCGCTTGCCCGTTTGGGAGATGTGTGGCAGGGATAGTGCCTTGGCATGGAGACTCTGCTGCATGTTTCCACTACACCACCATCCATCATCCTCCTTCTGCCTGGACGGAGATTTACCCCGCTGCTTGGAAATAACGGCACTGCTTCCCGGTCGGTATGCAAGGCCCATCGCATGCCTTGATCCTTGGACCATCACTCTGCTCCTTCCTCATGGCGCCATCCTTGACTGCCATCATCCAGCATCATTTAATCAAGTTTCTATGGAAGCTGTGATGTAACATCCGACGCACTACGTATTCGCAATTCTGACCCCCCAAGAAATCATGGGAGCATGTCAGTGTGCAACCGTTCGCACGAGGATTGCGCGCCGTCACGGCTCAACACCACAAACGCCTGCATCACGAGGATCGTGAAGTCTGTTAGACCATGCTAGGCCTGGTTTTCGATTGCTCTTCTTCGATTCTGTTATGCGGCGGTGTTCCGATTCTGGAAATGGATCCGCTATGTGGCAGAGATGATCCACTATGCATGGTGGAATCTGACCTCCCGTCGACGATCTCCGGGTAGAGTTGTTTACCGTTTTGTTCACTGATCGTAGGGCGATGTAATCTTTCACTCTTTCTCCAGTCTGCGAGTTGGCCTTCTTGTCTAAATCTCTTTTCTCTGCTGTCTTTATTACCGGCAGTCATTGCCCACATTCATCTTCATGCCTTTGAAGTCCATCACCAACTGATTGCCAACAGTGGGTATTACTATTATCTGACACAATGAGGTATATTGAGGATTCAGTGAGTGAGGAACGACTACCTATTCTAGGAATTCAGCCACTGCTTTTCGGAGTCGTGAAAAACTCCAGAATTCACTTTCGTCAGCCAGGCATTTCCCAAAAGCCCAAGCAGGTGGTGGCACCACTTTCTATTTCGTTTTTCTCAGTGTCCGATTTCGGAAGGTGGAACATTCACAGATTCCACCATCAGTCTGTTTACTGATGATTGCCCAGAGGAAACTAACCCCAGGAAGGCTCCAGGATCTATGTGTTAGTTCTGGACTTTGATTTTTCACTCACTGTGTAAGTATCTCCACGCTTTCTATCGGATAACGTCCGCGAGCCGATCTCATACTCTGAGATGTTCATGTTGTCACATAAAATATACGGACTTGGTCTCGGGATCTCTTTCCTCGCCTACTGCCATGTGCCAAACGTACTGTTACGTACACCAAGGCACCTGCCTGGGTGCTCGTTTGCCATTCGAGGGTTTACTAAACCCCTCTGGAAGGCCAAAGATCATTGTTGTCCCCGTCATGTGGATTGCTCTTGCTCTTAGTACGTCTGCTAGAACGTGACGCGCGCCGAAGGTCGGTAGCTGCAGGCCGGCCGCTTTATATAAAGCCGTTTCCTGCGATGTTTGAACAACAACACACCACCACAACCACTAGTCTTATGACATCCTATCCTTAACCATGCTTCTCCTATTCTTGACCACGGTCGGGGCACTCTTGTTTGGACTGGCTGTCGGCCAGTCAACGTTTAAGCCCACGCGGCCGCCATCAATCCCACTCGCCGTCAAGAGCCCATATCTAAGTACCTGGTTACGAGCTGGTAAGAACGGCGGGAATGGAGGTTACTTACCTGGCCAGTGGCCAACCTTCTGGACGTGAGCATTCCTTTGAGCTGTCGATTGATGGAGGGCACTGATCACAGTTTAGTGGGCAATACATCGGTTGGACTGGCCTCCTGCGCGTTGATGGGAAGGCTTTCGCGTGGATGGGTGCCCCGTTGGATATGGGTGCACCTTTGGACCTGGAATATGCCAACCAGGTCGCTGTCGAATATACGTCTACGAGGAGCATTTTCACGATTGAAGTCGACCAGAAAATACAATTGAAGGTGACCTTTCTATCTCCAATCACCCCGGAAGACTTCAAACGCCAATCCTTGATTTTCTCGTATCTCCAAGTTGAAGCGTCGTCGCTAGATGGGCAGGTTCATAATGTGGAGCTGTACACGGACATATCTGCTGGTACGTATATGGGCGATGGCTTGTGGGCCGCGAATATTCTAACAGTTTTACTAGAATGGGCTTCTGGTGATATCAATGCAGAGGCCGCATGGGACTACGATGTGTTCGAAGACGTGGCATTTCACAAGGTCTGGAGACGGGGTCAAATGCCCTTTGCAGAGTTTAACGACCACGCTGAATGGGGCAACATTGTGAGTCGAGTTCAGCTCTTTACTGGTGAAAACTAACACATGCAGTACTACACGGCTGATTCGGCGTCCGGGCTCACCCATCAGTCTGGGATTGACACGGAAGTTCGCGGCTCTTTTATTGATGATGGCAAGCTTGAGAACCTTCACGACCCGAGATTCCGTCGGATCAGTCAAGACTGGCCAGTATTTGCATATGCCATCAAGTTGGGTCTTGTCGGTCGAGAACCGGTGTCCACCTTGTTTTCTATTGGTCTTTGTCAAGAGAGCGCGATCCAATTCCTCGGCGAAGGCGATCAGAGAATATTACCTTCTCTTTGGAAACACTACTTCAGTGACGGGTGGGAAGCGGTATGTATAAACTTACTCTCTTGTAAACTGCACTGACATTATCTAGGCAGCATTCTTCCACAAAGACTACTCCGAGGCGCAACAGTTCGCCACTGATCTGGACAACAAGATTATCAAGGATTCCATCAATGCTGCCGGACAAGACTACCTTACACTTACATCTCTCGCTACCCGCCAGGCCTTTGGGGCTGTGCAACTTGTGGGCACAGAGGACAGGCCGTATTTGTTTTTAAAGGAAATTTCGTCCAACGGAAACACGCAAACGATAGACGTGATATACCCAGCCTCTCCGATATTCTACTACCTGAACCCCGAGCTCATTCGACTCCTTCTGAGGCCTCATTTCGAAAACCAGGAGAGCGGGCATTACCCGAACAAGTGGGCGATTCATGATCTAGGAACGCACTATCCAAATGCTACAGGGCATGAGGATGGCGAAGATGAACATATGCCACTCGAAGAATGTGGCAACAACTTGATCATGATTCTGGCGTATGTACAGCGTACCGGAAACAAAGACTACATCAAGCAACACTATCCGATGTTGAAACAGTGGGTGGAGTACCTCGTCGAAGAGAGCTTGTACCCTGACCATCAATGGTCCACCGATGATTTTGCTGGTAAATTGACGTGAGTAGCCGGGCTTGCTGTGTCAGACCATATGCTAACAGTGCTCTAGTAACCAAACCAACCTTGCCCTTAAAGGCATAATCGGCCTCGAAGCCATGTCGCACATCTCCACTCTAGCAGACGAGTCTGCAGATGCGGCCAACTTCACGGCCATTGCACACGACTACATCAATAAATGGATGGACCTTGGCATCAATCACGCTGACAACCCTCCCCACTCTATTCTAAACTACGGCAATTGGAGTACATATGGTATGTTCTGCCTCCCTTGTTTCATGCACCCACTAACCCGAACCCCAGGCCTCCTCTACAACCTCTACAATGACGCTCTCGTTCAAACACGACTAGTCCCCCAAAAGGTCTACGACATGCAATCCGCCTTCTACCCCACCGTTCGTGGCACCTACGGCGTACCCCTCGATACCCGCAACCGCTACACCAAATCCGACTGGGCGATTTTCGCAGCGGCAGTGGCAAATAAAGACACGAGGACGATGTTCATCAAGGATATCGCGCGGTGGGTAGGAGAAACGCCGTCTAGTAGGCCGTTCACGGACTTGTACATGGTGGAGGGAGGAGATCAGCCAGACGGTATTGATTTCAAGGCGCGGCCGGTTATGGGAGGCATGTTTGCGCTGTTGGCGTTGCAAGAGGGATATCGTGATTAGAGGGGTTGGGTTTGGACGGTCATTTTACTCTTGGATAGAGGACTTGGTATGGATATAGGAAGATTAGGAGATGCATGGTTCAAGAGGTGGATGGATTGGGAGATGTTGGATGATGGTTGTCGTTTTTATATCTAGGTTGCAAGAGGTTTACTAGGGGTATAGGGTGGTTCTTTTATTTTTGGGGTTTTGGGTATACGGCTTGCTAGATGGATATCAGAGGCAGTGCGTTATACTTGGTTATGGCTCTCACATCTTTCTTGTTGTGTTTTGGATATCTGTGGTTTGATCGGTGACGTTGGGGTACGGAGAGTTGACGTGTTTTTCAAATGCAACAGAACTTTCTAACTGCTAAATGTTTGAGTTGGAAGTTATTAGCCTGGCTCTTAGCACAGCTTGTAGTCATACAGATGTTACATCCACTGAACCTTCCAAGATTTGCACAAACCTCCCCCACATTCATGCGGCAGTTTTACCCGACCCGCGACCTCCCCAAAACAGCAATCCTAGCCGCTATCGATAAGCCCCCACCTCGTCCAAAATATTTTGACCCCAGCTCCAGAGGTCAACCTCACCTCCGCAAAATACGCCCAAGAGCTCCGCATTGCACGACTACCCACCACAATGCCTCCAAAGGGTCGCGGAGCTTCTACGCGGGGGAGAGGACGCGGACGAGGAGCTTCGAGTGCGGCGTCAACGCGTGCGAGCGCGTCTGCTACCGCGCAACAACCTGCTGAAGGAGATGCGATGGAGAGCGTGCCTGATGTCGCGCCGGGCGTTGTGGCGAAGGTGGAGGATGCCGAGATGGGTGCAAGCGCTAACACACAAACTACGGCGGCAAGTGCTGGGGAGAGTCAAGCTGAAGCATCGACTGCTGCGCCCGCCGAGCCCGCAGCTCGAGTCCCACGACAACGTCTCGAGACGCTGAAATCGACGACTCCGGCTTCGCGATCGACTTCCCCGGCTGTGCGTGGCCGTGCTACCGCTAGAGGAGCTAAAAAGGCGGCTCCGAAACCTACGTTCACCGGCCGGCGCAGTAAAGAGGAGCGAGATGCGAGGGAGAGGGCGGAATGGGCAAGGGAGAAGGAGAGGAAGGCTGAACATGATGCGGAGAAGAAGAGGAGGGAACGGGCTGAGGCTTTTGCGAAGAGGGGGGGTGCGAGTACGAGGGGAAGAGGGGGCTTCAGTGGGGCTGTGTCTGGGCCGTTTTCTATGGGGAATACTCGAATGCCAGACCGAACGCCCCGTTCGACTGTGACGGGATCCCACGCCATTATTGTGAAGCAAGAGAAGGGAGAGAGTAGCGGTACTCGAGGTGGAGGGGCTGAAGGAGGAGGTAGTGGTGGTGGCGGTGGGCAGTCTTCGAGTCGGTCACGCAAGAAGGAGGATTCCGACCAGGATTCTTCATCTGATAATGATGATATAGAGTTCCCTCGAAAAGATGTCGACAAAATCTACATTTCATCGGATGACGATGAGCCTGATAGTGCCGAGCGTCCAGCGCAGCCGCGGCGATATCGCCCAACAACCGCTACCAATTTGCCCGTGCGAATCGGCCGTAAAGATCACCCAGATCGCATTCTATCTCTCAATACTGAAGCGAGTGTCGAACAGGCCGCGAAAACACTACAAAAAGCACCATCCTCTGGTAAATCGTCGAAAGGCACCAAAACTGACTCACGCAAGGGAAAATCCAAGGCCGGAGATGTGGAGATTACAGGCTCAAGCAAGCCATTCAAGGGCATGTGGCAGGACTCCTCCGACTCTGACGTGCGCGTAAAAACGGAAGACTTGAGTGACGAAGAGACGCTCCCTGACGCAGAGGATATCAGCAACGTCTCTCTGGATGCATCGAGCAAAGCAGCAGGAAAGCAACCTATCGCAAGTCCAGAAGCGGAGAAGAAGCGACGAGTCCGAGTCAAGGGACATCCGAGTGCACACCAAGTAGACGCAGAGGAATATCCCGAAAAGGCCCGTCTCGCCGAAGACCTGCTCGCTCTCAAATCGGAACTCGGACCAAAAGAAGCTTCTGGCGACATCAACATGCAAGACGCCGAAGCAGCCAAAAAGGCCAAAAAGGAACGCGACGAGAGCGTCTACCTCTTCCAATTCCCGTCCAAATACCCAGACTTTGACTTCAAAGCCGCAGATGCCTCCGCCCCTGGAACCACACCCACACCCACACCCAATCCCTCCCTCAAACTTCCCACCGCCAACGACCAAAAGTCCACCCCGCTAGAGCCCCTCTTCACCTCCTTCCCACGCAAAGAGCGCTGGCTCAACCAGGCAAAACCCACCTCCACATCCATCCCCACATCAACCATCAACCCACAATCCAAATACATAGGCAAGCTGATCGTGCACGAGAGCGGCTGGACAAAACTCGTCTGGAAGAAGACTCCCCTTGAAATCGTACCCGCACAGGCTTCGACGATGCTGTTGGATGTGATGGGCGCGGCGTATGAGCCTGCAGGCGTGAGGGTGGTGGATGAGGAGGCGGGCGCGGTGGCGAGTTCGGGGAGGGTCAGGGGCAAGTTTTTGGCGGTGCCGGATAGGGATTATATGACGAGGTTTCAGAAGGGGATTTAGAAGGGGGGTTGGGGGTGGGGAGATGGCGATGGATGGGCGAGGAGGAGGTAGGGGTTGGACGGGTGGATGGGTGGACGGGAAAAGGGGTGGGATGGGAGATGGACCCGCATTTAGGCGTTTGATATCATGATTGGGCATTTGTGGTGTTATGGTGGTATGCTCAGGGGGGTTTCTTCAATCATAGTACGAGGTAGATGACGTCTAGGTATAAAGTATAGCTTATCTGCCATCGGATGAATCATTTCTCATACACCATGTTCTGTCCCAATCGCACAGAGGGAAATACGTACCACCCTGATGTTTATGTACTTGGTGCTGTTCTGTTCGGATTTGTTTGTGAATATGGCAGATTGGAATTGTCTGGTTGTAATCTCAACCACAAGCAGTGCAGATGAGATGGTGGATTTAAAAGAACGTGGGTTTTTTTGGTATTTTTCTATGAAGGGTTGTATATAAGAACCGTGACGCCTCAAGCCAAGAGAGAAGAGGAAAAAAGGGGGAAGGAAGTTTTTTTTTGTGATTTTCCTAGGATGGGGTTGAGGGGGCTTGATGCCAACCCCGAAAAGGTACGAGGAAACAATCGACAAGGAGAAAGCATTCATTGTCTTTTTTCAGTGTTGATATCTAGGAGCCGTGGCGCCGTAAAGTCTACGAAAAGAGGAGGTTAAGGATTGCGAAAAACTTGTTTGGGTGGGTTTCATGTTTGGGGGGGAGATTATGTGTTGAGAGAAAGAGAAGAGGGTGACATCGTTTGAAAAAGATGGGGTTGACCAGATACAGTGTCTGAGTATGGAGAGAGGGGGAAGATGGAAGAATTCCCTGGATTTTGTGTGGATCTAAAACCACAAGTGGATGGCGCAGATGGGAGTGAAAAACCCCCGGGGGTTAGTTGTCGTTTTGGTCCCTGGAGGAGCCCGAGGGTTCCACGATTGGGGTTTCCTTGATCAGTTTGAATCCCCAACGATTCAACCTGTTCGAACCAATCCATGCTTTTTTTGGCCAAACATCTTGGAACATTATGTGGAAGCAGATGTCGGGTAGAAGTCGAAGCAGTTCACGTCGCCAAGGGTACAATTCCCCGAGCATGCGATCTTCTTCCTGGGAAAATCCGAAGCTCTCAGGGTCCCCAGTATACTCGAAGATCCCCAAAAGATTATCCTGCCTATATTTTCCCTCTCGATATCTATCCATAAAGTATCCAATGCAAACATGGGAACTAGTCACAACATCCTTCGGCTGAGGCAGATGGGACTCTTTAATATGTCGAGCAAACTGAGCTCTGTCGCTCGAGTGTTCTCCACAAACTGGGCATATGAGCCTCATCGTCACTGCTTCGTATCCCCATTTTTCTATGGCATCGCGGTGCTCTCTGCGTTGGTTGACATTGTGAGAGAGTAAGTGAGCTTGCAATTTATCGTGCTTGACCATCTTCTTACAGGATCCAATGAGGCAACTATGGTTGAACTTCTTGAAGTTCGTCAGTAGATATGCTGGTTGGTACAGGCGAGGAATGCCGGAAATGAGATGAATTTCCTCGTGGACTCTGAGCAGATCCAGGGGGTAAGGCCCGGGATTGTCACAGCCTTCGTTTGGGCACACCCCCAAATCGTCGATGGAGTGGTTTTTCATTAGGTGGAGCCTGAATTTGTCGCGTCGAGGGTAGCTCTTATCACAGTCCAACATGGGACATTTTCCATCATCGCCTTTGGGTGCATGACAAGCCATCACGTGTCTTTCAGGCTCCGCTTTCCGGCCAAAGCCAGTGCGGTTTGGACAGCCTCGATGCTTGCATTTGAGTCTTTTGGACACATCTATTTGCCTGTCTCGTGGTCAGACCAAGACAGCAGTAGGGAATAATGGTATCACTTACTTAGGTCCCTGAGGCTCTTGACTTAAAAGATGCGGCTCGGGGTACATGTTGCTGTCGGCGTGTACCATCGGGTGCGGAAGTGGCCTTTTTGCCCTCTGTCAGTCACACTGTTTTTTTTACTCACAAGGATGCCCGGTCTTCGACCAATCCAACATCCTCCTCTTGCGCATTGACCCCAGCTGAGTTGCCCTCAGGGTACCGTGTTTGTCAGCGTGGCGCACGGCCCGGCGTGACGCACACTCCTCGGCAAAATCATCAATATTCAACCCCCCATATCTCCACCAATATGGCTCCTATTGATGAGGCATTAGCAGCGTTGCAATCGCTGAAGATAGGAGAATCTCCTAATTACAGTCAGGTTGCAAAAAAGTATGGGTGTAGTCAAACTACGCTGTCGAAACGCCACTGGGGTGTGCAGGGTACTGTGACAGAGAAGGCTGAAAATCAACAACTACTCAACAAAACACAAGAACAAGAGCTGGTACTATATATTAATGAGCTTACCTTACGAGGGCTACCTCCTATACGCCAAATGATACACAACTTTATATTAGAAATAGCTGGGAAACAGGCAGGTAATTGATGGGTAGATTATTTTATTAAGTACTACGACATAGATCTTGTATCAAAATGGGCATCTGGGATAGATATACAAAGGAGAAGAGCTGATTCTGCGTTCAAATATAGACTATATTTTAAGCTCCTTCAATGGAAAATTGACCAGTACAAGATCAATCTACAGCATACATACAATATAGATAAGAAGGGATTCTTGATTGGTATACTGTTAAAACAGAAGAGGATCTTCTCTAGGAGATGATTTAAAGATGGTTCTATAAAGCAGATAGCTTAGGATAGTAACTGTAAGTAGATAACTATAATTGCGTATATTTATATAGATAGGACCTCACTTACGCTAGCACTAATCTACTAAGCCCTTACTAGAAATATACAGGATACCTAGTTACAAGACTTTAATCCTATAGTAAACAAAGCCTTTTTTACCTTATCTCCAAGTAGCTGGATAAATAACAAGCTTAGCCAATAATAGCTTGAATAGGTGTTTAATAGAGAGACAGAAAAGAAGGCATGATGCAGCTACTAACTACTTATACTTAATAGCTATAGATCTCACGTTATAATAGGATTCATCAAGTTCTGTGATAAGAATAAAATTCTCCTAGCTATATTTCTACCTTATACTACTCATAGTTTGTAGCCTCTTGACATTAGTATGTTTAAACCTCTCTTAATAGCTTATTCAGCTAAACTGGCTAATTATATATTTAATACTTAAGGACTATTATCTATTATAAAACGAGACTTTTTCTGCCTCTTCAATAAAGCCTGGGCAACGTCTTTTACACCTAAAAATATACTCTCTACCTTTAAGAAGTGTAGCCTTTATCTATTCAAGCCTGAATAAGTTCTGGAGAAATTTCAACGCAAGGAGGAGGAGAAATTATCCTCTAGTAATTTAGCTACTTCAGTACTCAGTGCTGGAGACTAGAGAAAGATTGAGAGGCTTCTATAGTAGGTAGTTACTAATGTGTACAGCAAGGGCTCACAGCAGCTTAGTTAGACAATTCACTCAATGTCAGTGCGTACTATGCTCCTGGAAACCGAAAATACGCGCCTTAGAGAGGCTCTAGTAAATGAGAAAAAGAAGCGGCAGCGTGGCAAACCTCTCCTACTTGAAGCGCCTTTACAATATAATAGGGGTGTTATATTTTGGTCTCCACAGAAGGTACAGTAAGCTTGGGAGCGGCAGGAGCAAAAGGATACTAAAGAGGAGGCTCTATAACACCAAAAGGATGTAGAGAAGCAACTACGAGCTGAGAAAAAGGCTGAAAAGGAGCATATGCTTGAGGAGAGGAAGAGAACTCGCGCAATAGCAAAGGAGATCCAGCTCTAAACAATGGCTGAAAAGCAGGCCCAGAAGACTGCAAAACAACTATCACAATTATAAAAAAACTCCACCAAAAACTACAGCAAATAGAAGAGGATTACTATTGAGAGCTCTACTGATGAGGGGGAAGTAGATGAGGCGTTGGAGACAGAGATATCTCTCATGGAGATGGGTGCTGCTACCCCTGCTCATTCTCGCCGGAATAGAAATATTAAGCTCCCCAAGAGATATCAGGAGTAAATAGACTATACAAAATGACCATTGCGAGCCTCTAATTGATACACCAAAAAATTGAGTGTATATCTGATTTGTATAGAGCTCTAGAGCTTCAAAAGTAGTTGGTGCGGATCTCTGAAAACTGTGCGCCACGCCGGGCCGTGCGCCACGCTGACAAACACGGTAGTCATGCATGAACATGCCCCACAATTCGTTGTCGGTGTACTCGACTAGGATCTCGGCGGAGCTCGGTTGGTTCATGCTGTTCGATTTGCGAAAGTGGCGCCTGCAGGTTGATATGGAGGGCAAAAGGCTGGGCGGGGGGTTGACCAGAAGGCAAGGGTGAGAATGCCAAGGGTGAGAAACGAAGAGTCGTGATTGGCGGAGGAATGGCAGAACAGGGTGGAAAAGACGATGGGAGGAGGGAGATACTTATGGCTCGACTCTTGCTTCATGCTCTGATCGTGCCACAGTTTACGCTTGCCCGACCGATCCCTTGTCGAACTGCCCCCTCAGCTTGGCACCACGCATCTGACTTGACGTTACCAACGCTGTCCTAGATTATATTGCGGACGCCAGGCTTCGTCCTCACAAATGGCTTCATTTCCAGTAACCCTTTGTTGCGCCAGACGCTATAAGCTTGCTCGAGAGCCGTTACCAACCCGTGCCCCTCAAACCACATCCTCGCCATCAAATGAGAATTCTCAACAAGGCCATGCGAGCCGCAGCCCGCTAGCTGCTGGCGCTATGCCACCATCGGGTCCCCCTGCAGCCAGTCCGGCCAGCTATCCCTCGAGTGGATCCTATGTTGAACGATTTTGAAGTTTCGAATCCGCAAAATTTTCAACACAGACGTGTTCCTACAAGAGCGTGGTTGGTTGTCCGCTGGGCTTAAGTTGCCAATACTCAATGTCAAAGGCCCAGTGTCCGTATTGTATTAGTGCTACTTTCACAAGGGACAAATGGCTCCATCGTTTCTCGCAGAGTGTACCCCGAGTTGGGAGGAATTGCAAAATTTCGAAGAGTGTTGGAACAACCATCTTGGATGTTGATCTTATTATTTACCTCAGAGACCCAATGTAGCTGGTTTGAGTTCATGAAGTAGCGCCCTTTGTTCAGTTCTACAGGGACAAGGCTGCCATCACTAATCTGCACGTGTGACCGGGAAATAACATAAGGCCCAGCCTCGTGCCAACACATGTTCGTGCAGCTCTCCTCTCAGCTCCTTAACCTACTACGCCGCGCCCACCACATCCACTATCTTTGCGACGGCCTTCTCTCTACTTCGCCAAATTTTAAGTCTCCATAGAACACAATGCCGAGCACTGAACGCCATCTCAAGGCAACGACACTTGAGAGCTCCAATCACAGTTCGTCCATACGGAAATACAATCCAAAATCCGTCAAGACTAGCACTGATGGCGAGGCTGAGCCTATGCTCAAAGCCCCATCGTCCCCAACAGAGAAATCTGGCCAACAACGAATAAAGGCTGGCGATCAACGCAACGTCAAAGCAACCAACCCTCGGACTGTCCAGAACAACTCCCCGATGTTGAGAACAAAAGAAGATGCCCCTAAACAAAGAGTGGAAGGTGATTGGATGTGCATGGAATGTGGTGCCTGGAACTCACAAACCACGCCCGACTTTTGCCCAGTGTGCGGCAACTCTGAGTTTTAGAGATTTCAACCTGCCCTGTTTTAAAGAAAAAGTATTCTACCATCCATACGCTGTAGCCTGTAGTCTGCCAGATGTGTTGGTGGCTTTTGCATCACGAAGATTGACACAGTAGATAGAAACAATGAGTACTGACTTGGAATGTTGAAATTGACGACTTGGGTTAGATGATGGACCTGTGTTGCTCTAGGCCTGGTGCGCCTATATGCCTTCAAGGGTTCATTGTCACCATAGGTCCAGACATGAGATATACTTCCAGTCCCTAGCTGGAGCATACGAAAATAAAGGCATGTGGGGAAATGCTTCAAAATTGTACCACAACCTTAGCATCCTCCCTCACAATAACCTGCAACCTCTCAATAGCTTCCACGAGCCCGCCCGGCAACGGCCCGGCCTTGTACGCATCCACACACTTCTCCAACTCCTCCACCGTATCCGGTCCCACGATAACCCCATCTCCATCCTTCAACTCTGAATGATTTACCAACCACCGAATAGCAATATCCGCCAAATCAATACCAAACTCCTCCGACTTGGACTTGAGGATCTTGACCGCTTCATGCATGGACGGCTTATCATACCAGTATTTGTAAAAGGGGCCAAACTTCATGTTGTTGTCTGTGTGTTCGAACCGCGTTCCAATGAGATTGGGAGCGGAGGAGAAGGTTGCGATGCCGGAGAGAAAACCGCCGGCTAGGGGGCTGTAGGCCATGAAGGTCATTCCATTCTGGCGGACGATTGGCATGACGCTGTCTTCGTGGGCGCGACATAGGATGTTGTATTGCCCTATTATAGACCAATCAATGACGAGATGTTCCTTGCTGCTACTTGATCTTGCAATAAGAAATGCTGACTGACCTTGATAAACCGTCGGCTTCACAAGCCCTTCTTCATCAGCAACCTTAATCCACTCTCCCAGCATCCCCGCATCCAAATTTGCAACCCCCAAAGCCGCAATCCGTTCCTTCAAAAACTGCTCATGAAAAGCCCGTGCCTGTTCCGCCACTGGCGTCTTCCGATCCGGCGCATGAGCGTACAAAACATTAACCTGCACATCCAGTCAGCCCCCTTTCTCAAAAACCCCCCTTCAAAGCCACTGGCTTACCTTCTTCACTTCCAACGACCCCAAACTCTTCACAACAGATTCCTCCACATCCTTCGCATTATAGCAACCCCCCTCCATACGAAACAGTGCTTTGGTATTGACATCAAACCTCTCCCGCGCATATCCCAATTCACCAATCACTTTCTCCGAAGCGCCTGGTGCGGGGAGAGGATACAAAGCAGCCGTATCGATAGTTTTGATGAGGTCTTTATGTTTGAGAACAGCGGCTTTGAACTCAGGGGTTGAGTCTGTGGCGCCTTGACCCCAGTTGCCAGCTCCGAGAATGAGGTGGATGAGCATTGTGATAAGCGTCTTGGAAAAAGTTTAGAAATGTAATTGAAGGGTTACAAGAAAAAATACAATGTGTTTAGAATGGGGAGAATGCTTTGGATATGAATGATGGCGGCTGTAGGTGAGCGGTCTCTGTGCCGCAGTGTACATTAACTGTGCCTCACGTTCATATAAGATTATGGTTTCTAAAGCAACCTGACCTTTCGAGAGAAGTCGTTGGTATATAGGCAAAATCAAATGTAAGCATACGCCTCCGTGGCACCTAGTTCAGTGTTTGTACCAATGACTACGCATGGGGATCCGTGATTGTCTCAGCTGGGTGATTATCAAGCCAATCAGCTTCCAGCTTACCAAGCGAGATACGCAATACAATGAGTGGAACCTGGCTTTATAGACTCTTCATGTGCTGGAGAATCCTAACTGCTGTATCCCAATCCGATCAGCTGGGTGGGAAGGAGGCGTAGCTAACTTACTAACTAGCTTAAACTGCCGACTATCTCTCTGGACCGACATCATTTGCCATACTTATTCGTCACAAGGATGTTCTGACAACGCAATACAGCAACATTGTTATCGAGACAACGCACCATTATGGCACCACCATTTTTCAAGTCGGAACTCTTATGTGAATAAGATTGAATTGAACCTTCTATAGAACTCCGAAACTCCCTATTTAGAAACACAACCAGAACACGGACAACTTATTTTTGGAGTTTTGTGTGTATAAAGTCGTGACAGGGTAAGGGAGAGAAAGAGCATTCATACGCAACAAGAGGTGAAAAGCAAAAACCCAGAACATAGAAAGAGGAGAACATTGATATGAAGCCCAAAAGGTCTTGAAGCTGCGCAATTGTCTTGTAGTCCAAAGGCCAGCGATTTTTTCATATATCGGCCCACTCGCGCTTGTTGAACTGCGCATGACAAGGAATTTGGGTGAAGAGAATAATGTACTCCTTCTAAAATACCTTTGCTTCTAGAGAGAAGAGATATTAGCTGGAGTTACATCAAATAGACCTGAATAACGAATGAAGGGGAAGGAAATGAGATAAATACCTTCCTCATTGCTACTCTAAGTCCTTGGCGTCGTCTTGATATCATTAAAGACTGGATAATAATAATATTGGAAGTTATAATCTAAGCGAAGAATCTGCTGACGGTAAGGCAAGACTGTGCTTATGTCGACCAGCAGCCTCGATGGAGGGCATTTGCACTTGGAACAACCATTCTGTCGCTCTTTGTGCCGATCCCACCAGGAATTCCATCTCCTGTTAGTAAGTTGAGGGCACACGCAGCAGCCGTAGAGTTCATGAGCTTCAGTATTTGCAATGGAGAGATGAGTCTCTTGCAGGTGAAATCTCAGCACATCCAACTGCGACTCAAGGAACTGTGCCGAGCAAAATGGGCACATCAGATCAGTAGTGACCGGGTCCCGACCTAGTGCTCGCATTGCATCTCCGCTTGCCTTGCGCTCCGCAGCCCTGTGGCCCTTGAGATGACGAGTGAACTGCTTTAAATCACATAATTTCTTACAAGAGGTAATGGAGCAAGCAAACTTTCGAAACCTCCACTCACAAAGAGCGACCAGGACCACGTTGTGAGAAGTCCAGTGGATTCCTGCATGAATCTGCAGGAGGTCGAGAGGAAGCGGAAGTCTGTATTGGCAATCCGCAATCGGGCAATGTGTACTGTCGTCCAAGTCGTGAAATCGTAAAAGGTGCGGAATTACTTTGTCTTTTCTATGAAAAGCCTTCTCGCAATTCACCACAGGACATGGATAGCTGGGGTTGTGTATGTTCATGTGCCTCTGTAGTTCGTATTTCCGTCCGAAGGTGCCACGGTACGTACAACCATGATGTTCGCACTTGAATCCATTGGGATCGTCTTGATTCCTAGCACTGATTAGACTGACACTACGTCTAGATGGGTTGTTTTCCTTACTTTGCGCTCTTCGACTTTTTTGAACGATCTTCAAGGACAATCGCTCTACTTTCAAATCGGAACTCATTATTGTGAACAAGGCTTGGCAATTCCAGGGGTCCAGAATGGGTAGACCCATCAGAGGTTACGTCATTGTCCTTGCTTACTGGAAGAAAGCTGGATGGCTTGGTATCAGGGCGTGGCGTCTCGTGAGGGCGTAAGCCATATGCCACCGAGATTCTGATATTTTGCCCTCAGTCAGCCCCTGTCTTTTTTTTTACTCACCCGGCCGCCTCGCTCGAGGCGTCCAATCCCACTCCGTCGTTCCAAAAGTAGGTGTCCTCCCACTCTTGCAATGCCTGTCTGGTGGCTTCGTTAATGTCGTACTGGGGAGGGGGCTGGGAGTAGTCGTATTGGTCCATACTGTCCGGTGGAGAAGGAGGATGCTGGAGGTTGACGTGGCAGGGCAAAGTCGATAAGGCTGGAAATGCCAAGAGAGGTCCAAAGAGAGCCTGTGGTTGGCTGAGAGGTGGCGAGAAACGGTGAAAAGGTGTTTGGGGGTTGGCCTGCTCTTATGTCTTGGAGGTGTTGTGGAGGGACGGGATCTGACCAGGGTTGGGACGAGGGCAATTTTTCTTGGCTGCAGGTGTTTGTGTCCCGCTCGTGACTGGGGCTGCCGAGGTTCTGCGTGGATTTCGTGCTGAAGACGAGTTTGGGTCGAATGACGCGGACAGTTTATGGTGAAAGCGTTGGTTTGGAGGAAGAACAAACAGAGACGAGAGAAGAGAAACGAGGCGTGAATTTGGACATCACTCCCCTTGAAATAGATGTGGCGTACGAGGACGCCCGTACGGCTTCTTGTCTGAGTAGGCACCCGCAAACCAACATACTTACAACCTTCATTGGAGAGGCCTACACGTATGGAGAAAAAATCTATTTCGATCATTTCCAATCCAGGAAGCCCACACAGCCCACTCTCCTCTACTTCCAACAGCCCCCACATTTCACCATCACACAATGCCACAGAACCAGGCTGATAAAATGATGATATATATTGATCTGATACTGTCTACGTGGTATCCAAGTTTCCATCCATGGCTCTCCACAGTCTCTACTGTAGAAAGCATCTCAACGCCTGGGTATATAATCTGCGCTCAATAAGCGCCGAAAGACGCCTATAACCAATCCTTTTTCCGTGCTGGTATCTGTGTACCAAACCCCAACGCCATTTGTTCGATGCGGTGTGCATAAAACCACCGCGCGACACGAGACATCGCGGTACCGTATAAGAAAGATGTGCACCAACGGCTTGGCAAGTCGTGATGAACATAAAAGTGTCCTCCCTCCAGACCTCTCTCCCTCCCCCTGCACAATCAATAGTCGAAACCACCTCTCACTCATCCTCATCGTCATATCCAGGCTGAACAACCGCCCATCCGGCCTGCCACCTCTTCCCCTCAGTCTCGCCGCACATCCTCAGCTCCCTCGCCTCTTTGCCCTCCTGCCAACGCCTCACACGTTGATCATCACCGATACTGATCAACGTGCCATTCGTCGACCAAGCCACACTGCCAACCTCAGCGTTATGCCCACGAATAAGCGGTGTTCCATGTTGATAGATCGGAATGGTGTCGGCCAACAAACTTGGGAACCTGCCACCCGAGGTACGAGACCTCAAGCGCGAGGAAGGACCCAGACTACTTGCGACCGGTAAATCATCGTCGTCGTCTGGTCTACGCGGCTCTTTCTTCAGGAAGGTCTCGTCCGTGGGGAAGAGGACGGGGCAGCCATCTGTGCTGCCAACGGCCAGCATCTCGGGTTGATCTCCATCGGCGCGGCGAAGTGCTGACTTGACGTAGAAGGAACCAGCGTGGAACTTGCGGTGACGGAAGCCGTAGAGGGGACCGAGGCCCTGCTGGTCGACCTGGCAGTATCGTTGCTTCGCCGTAAAGGGGATTGAGAGCTCTGGAGCTACTCCAAGGATGAGGTGGCTGGTCGAGTAGGCGTAGACTGTGTTGTCCTTGCTCAGAGCATATAGACGGGTTGCATCCCCGTTTAGGGTCAGAGAATTGACTGCGAAGTGTCTGTGTCGGGTATGAGACTCGGGCTGTCGCGTGGTAGACACTGGAAGCGCTGGGCCTCGGAGGGAATATCGACCACGAATGTCCCAGAGTTTGATGGATGTTGAGACATCTGAAGCTGTGAGGAGGAGATGATCTCGACCATCAGGTAGGAAGGACAGAGATGTCACTGAGGCTTCTCCACGCCGGCTAGGACCATCGTTCTTCTGGAGAATATCACTGGATTGGTTAGCTCACGAATATACCATGATCGATTGGATAGACTTACGAAAGAGAGACCTCGGCGTGAGCTGCAGGCATGCTCCGAGTAGAACTGGCATAAGGTGCACCCGGTCCCCACGCCGAATGAACAGCGGTAGAGCCCTTACATCGCAAATCCCAGATATGAACAGCGCCGTCTCGACTAGATGTTGCTATGGTGTTGTCATCATCAGGCTTGAAGCGAACTTGTTTGACTGAGGATAGATGCTTCGCGAGTATAGCAACAGTCTGCTGCGTGCGCACGTCAAGAATCTGAGCGGTCTGATCCCCGGAGCCAGTCGCCATGTACATGTCGTCATGCGAGAACTGCACATCCATGATGGCATTCTGATGCGCTTTGAAGGTCATGTGTGCCTTGCTGAAGTCTAGGGCCGGGTCTGTATCCGAGTCAAGGAGAGTAATCCAGCCTTCTTCATCTCCGACGGCAACAAGGGTGTTGTCTAACGAATGTCAGTACACATGTCCAGGGGTGTGCCCAGCATGAATACATACTGTTGCAACCTGTCACGCATATCGGCGGCGACGTCCGGGACAGCTGATGGAAGTCGCTTGAGCTGCTGTAGAAGTTTGCTGTCTGGTCTTGCGGGAACGTGCTGTGGTCTCGGGCAAAACCGCGGCCAATGCCCAAGCTACCACCGAACGAGCGTTGTAGTATGCGGGAAGCACTCCCCATGCCTCTCAGACGTCGGATTGCCGTTGGGAACACTGGGGCAGAAAGCTCCTCGTCAACATTAGCTTCGGGGTCCTTAGGCAGTGGGGGTTCATCCTCGAGGATAGAGAACGAAGGGGGCGTCATGTAGCGAGGGCGTTTCGAAGGCGATGATTGGGCAGGCGAGCTCTCGGGGGAGAGGTATGGTCCTTTTCTCTTCCTGTCCTGGAATTGGGGCGTCTTAACACCCTGCTCTTCCATGTCTTCTGCAAAATTGACCGTCTTCCGAGGGGTAGTGCGAGTCTTGGAGTGAGGGTTGCGATTTACCGCTGTGCGTGTGATGTCCTGGAGCTGGCGAGCAGAGCTTGAGCGCAGCTTGGCATCCGACGCTCCATGTCGCGAATTCCGAGGCGTGAAAAAGCGCGTGAATCGTTTGGGCGTGATGGGTGGTGGCTTCCTCACTTTCCGGCCACCTACGCTCGAGACGGGCTGTGGAGGCGATGACGGGACAAAGTCTGAGACTGCGTTGTCGAGCCCACAGGGGGCGCTGCGAGGGGACGACATTGCGGCGTAATGTCGATGATGCACAATGGAACAATTGAGGATTGGGAAGAACAATAGAGGGAGTGAAGGCGAAGGAGCGGGCAACGAGCCTAAGTGGAAACCGAAGGCGAGGTTGGAAAAAGCACGGACTCGAACGCGAACGCGGTCTCGAGACTGGACGTGTAGCGCTAGTCCCAAACAGAGCTTAAGAGGTGGGTCCAGGCGCTAGGCCGTGGTCGGTTAAGACGCCAAGATTTCAAAAAATGCGAGAACATCTCGAATGCTGCGCTAAAAATTATATTTCTCCACCAACTCTCCACCACAATGGCCGGCTTCAAGCGCAAGGTCGACTACGGCGCTGCCGCCTCGAAAAAGGACAAGGGCCCTTTTGTCCATCGATCTGCAAAACGGCAGCGAAAATCAGATGTCGATGAAACCGAAAAGCCTGCCAAAACGCCAGTCGCAAAGCCGGAAAATGCGCCGCCAAAGTCCATACTGAAGGAGGAAGAGAAATCGTTCCCCCGAGGCGGAGCAAGCCTTCTGACGCCTTTGGAGCACAAGCAGATTCAGATCAAAGCGACCCAGGACGTGCTGTTTGAGCAGTCTGGGACGAAGAGGAAGGGTGGAGATGATGGTTTCAGCAGCGAAGGCTCCGACATCGAAATAGAGAATGCTCCGCCGGCAGGAAAGGATAAGAGAAAGTCCAAGAAAGGCAAGAAAGGGCAGGCCAAGGAGGAAGAAGAAAAGAGGCTCAAGGTAGAAGGATTAAGCTACAAGGTAGGCATCTTCGCGCTGGCATCCAACCCAATCTGATGAAAAGCAGCGACTCGCCATTGGACAGATGATGCTAGGTCAGATCACCGACGTGTCCAACGAAGAAATCACACTGTCCCTGCCGAACAACCTCACAGGCACCGTAGCTCTCACTGCCGTTTCCGACCAACTCACCGCGAGGGTGGAGAAACTGCTGGACGACGAACCTTCCAGCGATGTCGAAGGAGCGGAACCTGAAGACTCTGACGACATCAATCTAAGAAATATGTTTTACGTGGGGCAATATCTCAGGGCGTGTGTCACTTCCATCGGCCAGGATGCTCCTGTAGGCGGACCGACAAAAGTGCGCAGGAGAATTGAGCTGTCTATAAATCCCAAGTTGGTCAACCGCGGTATCGAAAAGTCAAGTGTGGTCGCCAATGGCATGCTACAAGCCTCGGTCATCAGCAATGAGGACCATGGCTTGGTAATGGATATGGGTCTTGATGAACCAGACGTGAAGGGCTTCCTTGCAAAGGGCGAACTAGGTCTAACAGCGGTGCACTCCAAAGTTCAAGAGGGCGCGGTCTTCATGTGTGCGGTTTCTGGTCTCAACTCGGACCGAAGAATTGTCAAGCTGTCAGCCGATCTCCAGAAGGCTGGAAACCAAAAGAAGATGGCATACCTTGACAAGGCCCCAACGATCGACGTATTCCTCCCTGGCACTGCTGTAGAAATACTCGTTACAGACTCAACAGAGACTACCATTACTGGAAAGATCATGGGTTCTCTGGATGCTACTGCGGACATCGTCCACTCCGGTGCCATTGGAAAGGGCACTGACCTGTCGGAAAAGTATAAACCAGGCTCCAAAGCTAAGGCCCGAATTATTTGCACGTTTCCAGATGCCGAGCTTAAGAAAGTCGGGGTATCTCTCCTGGACCACGTCCTATCTCTGTCTGCCCGCATGTCTGGCAAGGCCAGGGACCAGAAAGCACCTCTAGACGTGATACCAATCTCGAAAATTGTTGAGGAGGCAAAAGTGATAAGAGTTGAGCCAGCTGTTGGGGTATATTTTGACCTGGGTGGAAAGGGGCTTGTCGGATTTGCCCACATCTCAAGACTCGCGGAAGGAAAATCTGACAACCTCTCAGAGCTCTCTGGACATTACAAGATTGACTCGCAGCACCGGGCACGTGTTGTTGGCTACAGCACCATCGATGGCAGCTTTCAAATATCTCTCGAACAGAATATTCTCGATCAAACCTTCCTCCGGCTCGAAGATGTTCCCGTAGGCTCCATCGTCAGGGGCAAGGTCCAGAAACTCATTTCAGACAAAAGCGGAAATTCCGCTCTCCTGGTTAACCTTTCCGATGGTATTACCGGTCTAGTCACAGAAATGCATCTTTCAGATGTGCGTTTACAACACCCTGAAAGAAAATTCCGCGAAGGGTCTTCTATCACTGCTCGAGTCTTGTCCAAAGATCTAGAGAAACGCCATCTTCGATTAACGTTGAAAAAGTCGCTAGTCAACTCAGACGTGGAGCCATGGACAGACTACTCTCGCATTGAGGAGGGCGCCACCGGTCCTGGAACCCTCATCGAGATCAAACCAAAGGGAGCACTAGTACAGTTCTTCGGCGATGTAAGAGCATGGCTTCCCGTAGCTGAAATGAGCGAGGCGTACATTGACGATGCCACCAAACACTTCAAGAAGGGCCAAGTCGTGAACGTCCATGTTCTCTCTGTGGATCCTGAAGAGGGTCGCATGCTCGTTTCATGCAAAGATCCTAGTTCCGTTGGAGCAGAGAAGGATGCTTTGTACAAGTCACTCGGGCTGGGAGACATTGTTCAGGGCAACGTCATCGAGAAATCCGCAGAGGCCGCAATAGTTGACCTCGGGCATGGAGTCAAGGGTACTTTAAGACTTGGCCAGCTGACAGATGGGTCGGAGAAGAAGGATGCTTCGACGATGACCCGCATCCGTGTTGGTGGCCCCTTGGAAGATGTCGTTGTCATTTACAAACACGACAAATCTCGGACAGTCGTCCTTTCAAACAAGCCAAGCCTCCGCAAAGCTGCTCAAGCGAAGAAGCTTATCACGCGCGTCGAAGATATCAAGGCAGGCGAAACTGTCCATGGCTTCGTCCGTAACGCCTTGTCAGACAAGATCTTCGTCGAGTTTGGTGGTGGTGTTGTCGGCCTGCTCTTCCAGTCACAGCTCCCTGATAAGATGGCACAAGCTCCGGGCTTTGGTGTGCGGAAAGATCAGTCCATCGCCGTCCGAGTCACCCATGTAGATGCTAAAAAAGGACGGTTCTGGCTCTCGATGCGATCAGAAACCGACGCGCCAACCGTTAAATCGAAGGCAGATGAATCTACTGGGGAGGCAACTGTCAATGCTCTGGACGAGAATATCAAGTCTACCACGGACATTGTTCTTGGCACCAAAACCACAGCTCGCATCCGGTCTATAAAGAGCACCCAACTCAATGTGCATCTCGCAGATAATGTGCAAGGGCGCGTTTCTGTCGCAGAAGTCTTCGATGACTGGGACGATATCAAAGACAAGAAGAACCCTCTCGGCCAATTCAAAATGAACGATATCATTGACGTTAAGGTTCTTGGCATGCACGACGCCCGAAACCACCGCTTCCTCCCCATCTCCCATCGCCAAGGAAGGATACCTACATTCGAGCTCACCACCAAGAAGTCAGGACTGGCAAGCGAAGCTGAGGTTCTTTCACTCCAAGACATTGTTGTGGGATCTTCACATATCGCCTACGTCAACAACATCGCTGATCGGTATGTCTGGGTCAATATCTCTGCTAACGTTCGTGGCCGCATTGAACTTAGAGACCTTTCTGAGGATCTGACACTCTTGTCGGATATTGAGGAAAACTTCCCCGTCGGCTCTGCCATTCGTGTACACGTCAAAGCTGTTGATGTCGCCGCTGGACGATTGGACTTGACAGCTACCTCAGCCACTTCGACCAAATCTTGGACGCTAGAAGATTTGAAGGAGGGTCTCGTTCTCCCGGCACGTGTCACCAAGGTCCATGACTCGCATATTGTGGTACAAATCACTGACAATATCGCCGGACCAATTTATCTTGAACAACTCGCTGATGACTATGACCAAGCTAAGCCTTCTAATTACAAGACTGGCGAGTTTGTGAGGGTCTGCATTATCGAGATCGACCTCCCAAATAAGAGACTCAGCATGTCTCTGAGACCATCCCGAGTTCTGAGTTCGTCTCTCCCGGTCAAAGATCCCGAGATCCGCGATGCGTCCAAGTTGGAGGTTCACCAAGTTCTCCGTGGCTTTGTCAAGCGCATTAGTGATAGTGGGCTGTTCATCCGTCTTGGACCTCACGTCGACGCATATGTCCGAGTTACCCATCTATCAGATTCGTACATGAAAGACTGGAAGTCCGCTTTCCAAGTTGATCAACTGGTAAAGGGAAAGATTATCTCGAAGAATGCGAACCAGAAGAATCCTCAGATGAGCTTGAAGAAGACTGTTGTCGAGCAGCCATACGTCCAACCCCTTGAGTTCAGCGACATGAAAGAAGGACTGGTCGTGACAGCCAAGGTGCGACATGTTGAGACCTATGGAGTCTTCCTTGTTGTGGATCATTCCCAAAATGTCAGCGGTCTATGCCATGTATCCCAAATCGCTGATAGCCGAGTTGAGGATGTGTCGGCCTTGTACAAGGAGGGCGACATCGTCAAAGCGAAGATCTTGAAGGTTGACAGCAAGAAGAGGAGAGTCGACTTTGGCTTGAAGTACTCGCAAGTCAAAGGGCACACAGATGGAGACGTAAAAATGGAAGATGCTTCGAGTGCAGACGAGTCGGAAGAGGAAGCTGTTGATACGAGGAGTATCAAGAGCGCTGACGAGAGCGATGAAGAGACCGGAGAAGCGGACGATATGGATGTGGACACTGAGCCGGTGTCGAAATCAGCTGGGGGTGGGCTGAGCGCGTCTGGCTTTGACTGGACTGGCGCAAACCTCGATTTTGATGACCAAAAGGTCGCTTCTGACGACTCTGACGACGAGGCCCCGAAGAAGAAAAAGAAGTCAAAGAAGGCTACCATTAAGGAAGACCGCACGGGCGATCTCGATGCTTTCGGTCCGCAGTCTGTCGCCGACTACGAGCGTCTTCTCCTTGGGCAACCCAACAACGCTGAGCTCTGGGTTCGGTACATGGTTTTCCAGCGTGAGCTAAACGAGATCGATAAGGCGAGACAGATTGCCAGGCGTGCACTCGCAACCATGAACCAGAGAGAGGAAAAGGAGAGACTGGATGTCTGGACCGCTTTGCTGCATCTCGAGAACGACTTTGGCTCCATGGACGTCATCGAAAAGACCTTCACAGAGGCCTGCCAGTTCAACGACGCCCGCGAAATGCACGAGCGCATGATCAAAATCTACATCTCGAGCGGAAAGCTAGACGTACGTACCCCTTCCCTCTATCCACACAACCCAGACACGCCACTAACAATAAACAGAAAGCAGACACCCTCTACCAGCAAATGACCAAGATCAAATCCTTCACCCCAACCCCAGCCCTCTGGCTCTCCTACGCCACATTCCTCATGTCCACACTGCAACCGCCCTCGCCGACACGAGCCCGCGCCCTCCTCCCCCGCGCCACCCAATCCGTCCCCGCGTCCTCGCACCGCTACCTCACCACCAAGTTCGCGGCCTTGGAATTCAAATCGCCGAACGGAGACCCCGAGCGCGGCCGCACCATCTTCGAGGGCTTGGTCAGCACATGGCCCAAAAAGGGCGATGTGTGGGACGTGTATTTGAGTCTGGAGGAGGCGCATGGGAGTGAGGAGGGGGTGAGAGCGCTGTTTGAGAGGATGGCCAAGGTGGGCGGGAAGAGGAAGAGGGTCGAGGGCGTGTTTAAGAGGTGGAGGGAGTGGGAGGAGAAGGTTGGGAATGCAAAGGCGGGGGAGAGGATCGAGGCGTTGGAGGGGGAGTGGAGGGAGAGTAGGGAGGCGGCGGGGGAGGAGGATTAACCGATCGTTGACGGGTTGAAGGATTTGAGAGGGGCAGTGGTGTACTCGCATTTTGGGCGTTAGATATTGTAGCTTGGAAAAGTAATCATTCATGAGTAGAGTTCAAATCGTGGTACCTATCGTGCACCAAGCGTTTCGTGATCGTGCTTCCAACCGGGAGCCGTATTTGTCTCACATTCACACCATCCCGTAGTCAAAGACTCGTATCATTCATAGACTACCTAATGTAACAGACAAAAGCCCCATCCATCCATCAATCATCCACCGGTGCTCCCACCGCACAAGCTAAGAAACAGGCAATCCAAGACAAGACAAGAGAGTAGAGTTACCAAGTACCAACTCAAAGACTGTCACGTATCATTTTTTTTCCCGCCTCCAGAAACCAATCCTGCATGTCTTTGCCAAGACAGCATATTAGCGTCACAGACCGTGACCTCGAGAACAAGCTGTCCACTAATAAGGCCT
This sequence comes from Amniculicola lignicola CBS 123094, assembly GCA_010015725.1. NCBI lineage: Eukaryota > Fungi > Ascomycota > Dothideomycetes > Pleosporales > Amniculicolaceae > Amniculicola > Amniculicola lignicola. Next base: position 293,775 of record ML977592.1, on the reverse strand, counting down.
GGGAGGGCCCTGTCCTGGGTAGCCGCCCTGCTGAGGAGGCCTCTGCTGACCGTACGGCGGCTGACCCTGGCCGGGATACTGCTGGGGAGGTGCTCCGTACTGGCCCTGGGGAGGGGGCGCACCGTATTGACCCTGAGGAGGAGGTGCTCCGTATTGACCTTGAGGAGGTGCTCCGTATTGGCCAGCAGGTGGTGCTCCGTAGCCTTGACCTTGTGGTGGGTAGCCCTGTTGCTGAGGCGCGCCGTAACCGGGAGCTCCACCATATCCTTGAGCGGGACGGTTCGTCTTCTCATCCTTGCTGTCGTAGCTGGAGTCGATAGCGCCGAGGAGGAGTTTGACAATCCAGAGATCCGGAGTAAGGTCGACGGGTGGGTTGGCGCGGGCCATCTCTTCTTGCTCGTTTTCAAAGTCTGCAGGGTGTTAGTTATGAAATCAATCATATAGGCCAGTTCAACATACTGGAAGTGCAGTCAATCATCGGTCCAATGGTAGGATCCTCGTCAAGCTTTCCGAGGAACTTCTTTGCCGACTCGTCGTTTCCGACCTGTGCAAATTCGAAGGCGAGGGCACCGCGTCCGTACTGCGGGAAACGCTGCTGGAGTGTGTCGAAGCCATAACGGATAGTGTCAAATACAGCGTTCTGGGGCTCGCCGGCGGGCTGGCCGTCAGTGACAGTGATGACCAAGATAGGCTTGCGCAGCTGTCCAGAAGATGCCTTCTGAAGTACTATTTCATCAATGACCTTCTTCCTGAGAGACGTGCCCATGGGGGTAAGACCCTTGAACTGGACGCCGCGCATAATGTTCTCGATCTGGGCCTCGCCGGTCACGCCGTCCTGGAGGGGGCGGCCATTGTTGTCGCGCACGCTCGACAGATCGGTGTTCATGAAGCGAACAGAGATACCGTCTGCGTCGAAGAGGGTAGCAGCGAAAGAAACTCGCTCCAGAATAAGGCGCAAATCCTTGATGCGGCTACCTTCCTCCTCGAACTGCATGGATCCACTGTCGTCAATGTACAGGACAATGTCGTACAAGGCAAGCTTGACGATGTCGTTGGCGACCTCCTTCGCGACACGCCAGCGCTGGATGACCTGATTGATCTGAGCCGCAGCGCGCTGGGCGATCTGGTCGAGGGCAGGGGAGTTGGGTGGGTAGAAGTTGTGGAGTTGCTTCTCCTGGATGCAGCTCACGAGCAGCTGCTTGTAGGCCGCGATCTCAGCGGGGCTGCCACCGACTTGGGCAGGGGCGCCATATCCGGCGCCTTGTGGGGGAGCACCGTATTGTTGCTGTTGGCCTGGCGGAGGCTGGCCCTAAATCAAGCATTGTCAGCCCATGTTCAAGAAATTGCGCAATTCAGGCTCGCTCTGCATTGTCTCGTGATGGTGCTCGTTGAGTACGTCTCCGAGTCGTCCAAGCCGCCGAGGAAAGAATCAAGGTGTTGGTAGGCACGAACATATTGGTTGTATTGGCCTGGGGCTTGTCCGTAGGCGGGCGCGTTCCCATATGGCGGTTGCTGCTGCCCGTATGGCGGTTGCTGCTGCTGCCCCCAGGATTGAGTTTGCTGGCCATAAGGCTGTGCTCCATATGCGGGCTGCCCTGGCGGGGGAGGTGGTGGCCTGTTGTAACCATTTTGCGCCGGGGGGTACGCTGAGGGCGCTCCGTAAGCGTTGGGAGGCGCCGGCGATGGTGAGAATGCGGACTGAGATGCAGATGGATACGGCGGCGGTATTGGGGGATTCGTCGGTGGTCGTGAGCTCTGCTGGTAGGGGTTAGGCGCATGGTTGTATGGTTGATATGCGCCGTAGTTCGCCATCGCGGAGGGGCAGTTGGTGGTGTCGCAGGGTCGGAAAAGACGGATACAGACAATAGCGGGGTAGGTGAAGCCGAGTCTTCGATCCAAGGCAGGCAGCAACAGGAAGAATGGTGGTGGTGGAGGAGGAACAGCAGTCGGGAGGAAGAACGGCAGACGTTTAACTGTGCGCGTCCTGGGTGGCGGGAGGTTGTGGATGATGACGATGCAGAGCAAGCGCGAAAAAGATCTTGGGAAAGGGTCTGGGGGCAAAGAAAAGGTCAGTTGCTTACCGGCCTACCGGCGCCTGGATATGGCTGATATTGGGTCTGCCCAGGCTGCAGCTGAGTATCAGCGGACGTTCTTTGCACGTGGAATTTTATTGAACCAAACTCACATATCCGCCTTGTTGACCACCTGGAGGAGGAGGGCCTCCCTGGGGGGGATACGCGCCTGGAGGCGGACCTGCTGCGGCGAGCTTTGATGCGAGCTAGAGGAGGTACAATGTCAGCCCAACGAGTTCGCCATGACGTTTTGCAGGCTGCGGGGCAGATGGAGGGGCAGTTCGCGCCCCAAAAACTCATGTGATGGACTTACACCCATGATGAGCGACTGGTCCTGCGGTCGGGAGACTTCAAAGCGAGTAGTGTATGGGGAAGGCTAAGAAACCGTGGCTCGAGATTTGGAGAGAGGAAGAGGGGGATTTATCGTCGTGGGAAGTCAGGAAAAGGGCTCACGGAAGGGTCGACGGGTGAGCAAGCTGAAATGAGCACTTGCATCACAGAATGACGCTCAGCCACACGGGGGCCGAAATGAACCTGCAGGCAGCTTACAAGCTTCCGTGTGATTGGATACCCTACGCCCTCTCGTGCGTTGGGCTGTTTGCATGGGTTCCTCGTGCCGCACGATATGCAAGCACGCAGTGAATGTGGCTAAAGCTTGCTGCGCCACGATACTTTAGTGTGATATCAACAATGTTGTGTCTCCCAAACGGCAGAATAGAGAATGAATCTTTGGTGGTGACGAAAGGCCATAGAGAGTGAGGTCATTTGTCGTGTTCTAGCAGACTATCGGCACGCAGTGCGATCTCGAGGTCCCCCACAAATCTCCCGTGTGAGCTCTCTGGGCGGGTAATTGGGAAGGGGCGCCAGTAGGATCATGCAAGAACCGGTGAGTACTGATTGCAAGCTCCCGAGAGACGGGTTAGCGAAAGGGCCTTGATCACAGAGGGAATTTGTATGTCACTGCATTGGCCCCAGCTCTAGGCTCCAGCCTCAACGTCGGCGCCAGGCGTTGTTCAAAGGCCAGTTTCAATGAGCATTAACATTGTCTCAATGGGAAAGATATGGCGGGATCACATCCTGGTTCGTATAGTAGATTGGCAGAGATATTAGGCCAGTGCTGGTAGGTTCGTTCGCCATTTCACGTAGAGGAGTGTCGGTGGTAACTACCACCTGAGCAGGAGCGAACCATATCTTCAGTATCGAGGGACTTCTTCTTAAATATAAAACTGAGGGTGGTAAGCCCGTTGGGTGATGCCTATGAAAGCTGTTGTCAAAGAAGTCCGTTCAAGATGTCAGACTAGAATTTACTCAATTGGGAAATTGGCCCCACTCTCAATGCCGGCACATTGACGCCATTCGTTGCTTGAATCAAAATGGGACTGGATCAAGATTGCGTGGGGATAGACTGCAAGCCACATGCACAGTGTCAAGGGTGGAGGTGAAGACAAGCTCTCGCTTAAGGTCTACTCGACCAGCACCTGACCCCGTTTCTTCCTTCTCAGGCACCACCACTCTCTTGAAATCCTCCTATTGCTTCTAACCCCCACCGAAACGCTACTCAACAACCATAGTTCTTATAAGGGGGCCTTCTCCTCACAACTCTCTTTTCTCGCTTCATCTCGTTCCCTACGAACTGGCATGGAACTGGTAGCGGCCGCCCCAGTGACACCAGTATCAATCAAAGAAAGCAAGTCGTATTATATTCTTCATGGGAGCGCTCCTAACGGATCAGATCTCAACTGTTTTGTACCTCTTGCTGAGCGACTATGACGTCGGATTGATGAATTCCCTGGCGGGGTCCTTGGATTGACTACTCGGGTAATGTCAACAATTCACTCAAGGAACTTCACCAGTTCCCTCATCCTTGCAACGACCTGAATCTCCGTAAATTAAACTGCAGTGTCAGCCATGTGGCTACCACGATCCCAAGGCTTCCACAAGATTTCGTGGATCCACCGTTATTCAAATACGGTCCTGGCTCACTACTAACAGAGGCTCAACGACCCACATTTCTGCCACCCAGCGAAAGAGTTGGCCACCGACAACCAAGAATTCCAAGCGCGAACTAGAACCACACCCTCGAGATACAGAAACGACGGCGTATCCGTCATGGATCCGGGGACGCCTTTTGACGTACGCCTCGAACGACCGACGAGGCGGGCCGTGCATCGCACGACCTTCGACTTGGACCCCGGACTCTTCTAGATCCCCTTGTCTACTAATTAGGAGAGCAAAGCGGACATGGAACTACGAATGGGCTTTTGAAAATCCTGTGGAGGTCCAAGGGAGTATTTACGGTGCATCATGTTGCTTCTGATTTCAGTTCGTATCCTCTCGTGAATACCAAGACGAACATTCACTCATTCAGATCTCAAAAAGACTTGCACTAGAGTGTCAAACCGAACTTCCGTCACGTCTTGCTTCATATAAAGGTGAGCATCTGTGCACAGGGTGCCCTTCCCATGTTAAGCACTCGATCGAGGCGGTTCGATACGAGCACACCCAGAGGCACTACTCCTGCGGCCCCTAACCTAACGGCAGTGCATGACCGATAGTCAGATCAGTAAACCCACAAGGTTGTGCCAAGGTGCTCAGACCTGGGGTAGTATCGAGGTGTGGGATAGCTAACAACAAATGACACACCCTGAATTACTGGCATGCACATGTTTCCTCTTCAACCCTGGGACATTGGAAAATGCTGCAGGGCCAGAACTCATCGTCATTCTTCCTCCGCAAGCATTCAAGTATATGTAAGGTAGGATATTTTCTTCGTCAATCTATCATCTACTTCACTATAGCCAACGTCATCATCTGCTTCAAGACACCAACTCTCGTTCATTGTCCTTCTTTCACTGCCTTCGTTTCCAACCTTCATTTACCAAAGCTTTTGAGATACCCCAACATGTCTCTCTACAAATCTGCCACTCTTTTGGCCTTGGCGTCCTCTGTCATCGCCCTACCGCAGACCCAGAACGCCGATGTCGTCCGTCAGAAACGTGACAACAACACTTGTGCTGTTCAGCCGAAGGGAGATGGTCCCGTACCTACCCCGGATACCGCTGAGGCATTCGTTGCCTACAAGCCATTCAGCGAGGCTGCTTATGCTGCCACTATTCCCAAGGGCTACGTGCAGACCTTCAAGGATCTCCACGCTGCCAGCACCGCCCAAGGCTACCTTGGCTACACCACTCTGGAAAGCTACGACACGAACGCTTGCGCCGCTGCCTGCACCAACACATATGGTTGTTCATCCTTCAACATCTTTTTCGAACGTGCCCCCACTCTCGACCCAGCTGCGACATGTGCCAACCCCCCCAGCACGACAGTGATCAAATGCTCCCTCTGGGGCGGACCCGTGTTCGCCAAAAACGCCGTGAACGACGGTCAATGGCGAAACGACTTCCACGTTGTCATTTCTGGCAGCAACGGCTACATCAACGAGGCCTTCACCAAATGCCCAGACTACAAGTTCCTCTACTACGGCAATGCTGCCATCAACGCCCCCTTGGACTGCGAGGGCAAAGACACATATATGGGCTACAAACGGTTCAATGACAGCCTTCCGTACAACCCCGCTCGATGCGAAGCCGTCTGCCAAGAGACAAACACATATAACCTCGCGCATCCCCCGACCGATGGCTCCGAGGTCAAGCTCTGCAACTTCTTCAACTCGTATGTGCTTAGCAAGAATGGGGTCAAGCAGGGACAGGTCTGCAGCATGTATACCAAGGCTTGGCCGAATGCGTTTGCTACCAATGAGGGTCAGTATAGGGGCGATGACCACTATACGATTTCTTGGAGCTTGGGCTTCGAGACTAAGAGTGAGCCTTGCCATGCTTGCTTGCCGGGAATGCAGCCTGGGAACTCGTGGACGGGCGGCGATGTTTATGAGATCTAAGGGTGTGAGGTGATGTGAGGGTGAGGGGGCACTTGGTTTCTGTTGGCGCTATGTGGAGTGGGTGATTTTGGGATCTATAGAGTGTTGATTTTCTTAGTTGTAATTGTAACTATGTTTTAGACATTGATTGCCTGGTCGTCACGTTTCATCGGTTGAGATATCGCCAATAGTGGTGAGTAACAAAATCCCCTGGGTATTACGACATGTCCTCTCTTTCCCATCTAGTTCTCCCCCACATCCTCCAACACACCCTCTCTTGGTCTCAGCCACACTTTCATCTCCTTAACCCACCATGCATATGGCATTTCCTTCCACTCCTCCACTGGAGGATGTTCGCCCCAGCTTCCTCGCCTATACCCCTGTAGCATCCGAACTACCCTGGGTGAAGCCCTATCTCGCGAATACCACATGCGCTTCCCTTCCATATCCACATTATCCACCCAAAACCCAGCCGGTGGCGTCCGCGAGTGAAACAAATCAGCACAGATCTGCATCAGCGGCACGGAAAGGGGTAGAAATGGGGCTACGACAAGAGTAGATTCGTCAATCTCAAGGAATGCTTGCGGATCGGAGACGATTTCGATTTTGGGATCGAGCTCATGGGGGAGAGTACAGTCGATGGAGCGATAGCGTGGGTCTTGGAGAATGATGCGGATTTCTGGATTGGATGTTGGATCTTCCTTCTTGTAGGCAGCTTCCAGGGTACGGGCAATAGCGATGGTGGCAAGATGTTGTTCAATCGGTGGCGCATGATACATTCGACCTAGGCCCAGACCGACAATCTTGGTAATCTTCGCCGTCTTTGGCGCTGCGAGGGCAAACGTTTAGGATATGGTTTCTGGGTAGATGCTCTTGGTCCATTTGTCCTCTGTGTTACGGACAAGTGTGCGGTATGAGGAGAGCTTGAAAAAGCCCTTTGTCTTGGTCCACTAGTCTTCAGAGTCATTGTTGCCCTCGAGAAAGAAAGGGCAGGGGATATGATCAGCAGTGTTGTTGTATTCACGTAGCTTTCGCGGGAAATAATATCGTCCAAGACTGGCATATCCAGGTGCCAGTTCCACATATGTGAGATAATGCAGAGAGACGTCCGAGCGATTTCTGCTTTCAACTGGGTTCCAGACAATCTTTTCCTTTTCATTGATATCGCGAAGAGTGAGGGGTTTTGCCCCCCCCTCACCTTGAGATTTGAGCGCTTCTTCTCGCATCCGCGCCGCGGCTTGCAGAAGTTCACGTGTCCATATCGGATTTGGATACCTTTTGTCGAAATCCACAAGATCGACAGAATGCTGGTATTTGGTGTTTGTGCGAACATGTTCTTCTGCGGTTAGAGACGGAGGTGGAGGGCTCCCTTTGGCACGACTTATGGCCTGGTAGCCAAGGAGCCCTTTGAGGGGTGCTTGTTAGAGAAAAGGGGTGCATGCATACATCGAGAAGCCTACCAGTTGCGATGGTTCCTGTCAAGGCGCCTACGCGTCGGGAAGCGGTCGAGAACATGGCAGTCAGCGAGTGTCGGGTGGGAGTACAAACATGGCGCGTTGTCGTCACGGTTGGCTATGTTTCGGTTAACACCCTTCCTTGGGACTAGCGCCTGTCTGCATTGTACCTACGACTTTGTTCCTGGGATTAGACTGGCTATAGAACCTGTATTAACCTCGAAGTAGTTAAACAATCTTTAAATAATCTAGTAATTGAGGAAATCGTGAATGTGATAGTGGTTCACAGATCACGGTTGTGCCACTATTTCGCGGTGATGCAGAATGCATGAAAAGTTGTACAGTACATTCGATCCACGTAACCCACCCAGGAATGTTATACGCTTTTAGACGTAGACCTCCAAAACCCGAAGAGTTAAATACCTAAAAGCAGAATCCAGGCCTCCGGTCAACTGGCGGCAGACGGCGTCCTCCACCTATCATTCCTACCCTTTACCACATTCACCTACGCACGAGCTTACAGTCGTAGATCCAGGTCGTGGCCTTGCACCAAGACAAATGCTCCTCCCCCTTCTTGCGCTTCGGGGAATAACTCCAACGGCCATACCGATACAGCATCTTCGAGGCCCTCAGGTTGCACCGCTCATACAAGCTAAAATGCTTCTGGAACGGACCATTATAAGCATCATTATCGAAGAGTAGTGCCGCCGGTCCCGCCCCCTCACCTCCCTCCTCCATGGACATGTCTGCGATGATTTGGAGGAATGGGAAGGAAATTGGGAGACAAATGGCGATGACTAGGGTGTTGGCATCGATTGCGAGAAGGCCGTGGGGATCATCGACAAAGGTGATGTTGCGGGAAGAGAGTGACCTGTATAGGACACGTTCTTTGTGGCGGTACGAAGGGTCTTGGGCAATGATTTCGATAGGCTTGGAACCAGGGAAAACGGTCTGGTATGCTTCATCAAGCGTGTCTGCGATGGTGAAGGCGCCGAGGTGCTGGTACACCACTTTCATGCGACTAGGATCTGTAAGGCCGCCCAGTCCCAAACAGACAATCTTCTTGATTTGGACTGTAGAGTTGTTGCTCCACTGATGCTGGAAGGATTCCTTGAGGTGGTGGCATGCCAGGGTGTTGGCCCATATCCGTTTGGCGTGGTTCAATTTCACGGCCCAGCGATCGATGTCGAGAATGGCCTCTTTGCTATTCGGATCCGCGATCGTGACGGGAACAGATTCGAGAAAGAAAGGTGATGGGATGCACGGAGCCTTCTTACCGTTGTAGGGAAGATTGTTGTAGACACGCAATGTATCTAGAACACCATTCCATTCCCACAAACCAGACACATCGCGTGCAGGCTCGACTCCAACAAGATCAGCCTTTGTATAGTCAGCCGTGTCCTTCTCTCCACCATTTCCGTTTCCTGTCTTGGGAGCAACCGTTACGAGGTTCGCATCGAGAGAGTTGTGCTTGTTCTCTTCAGCGACCAATGCTGTCAGGTTACCATTCGGCGTGACAGCAACATTCTGCTCCATACAATCCCTCACGTGTGCTGTCCAGGTATGGGAAACAAGTTGGACTTGCTCAAAGAGACTCCACCCACCTTCACTCAGCTTCACCTTGGAATAGTGATAGTACTCGGGCGAGAGCTCAATATAGCCCAAGTACCGAATCATTACGTGGAAGGGTGTCCCTTCCAAACTCTGCTTGCTCCTCCAGACAACACGCTCGATGCCGTTTATGTCTTTGAAGGACAAGGACTGCAGTGTGGGGTCGGAAGTAATTGCGTCGCACATTTCCGCAATCCTTTGGAGGAGAGCGCGTGTGAAGATTGGCTCCGGGTGAAGGTGAGTCTCGAAGTTGTAAAGGTTGACATGGCGAGACATCAGGGCGCTTGAGAAGCGTGACTTTGGGGGCATGGCTGCGGTTAGGAGTGGGTAAGAGGGTGAGGGTTAGCGAGATGCGAACATGGGAAGTGGAGGAGGAGAAGGAGGGGTTTTATGCCCTCAGAGGAGAGAAAAGTTAGCGTAGTATAGTGGGCATCAGTGGCTGTACAATGTTAGAGTGTAGAAATGATCTTGGCAGAATATAGTGTCACGCCTAAGCAGGTTGGTCCCACGTTCAAAGCATGGTAGATCTGATAACTGGGGATGAGTATCGATTATCGGCCGTAGTATATGTGGAGTTGTAATATCTAGGGCAATCGTTTAACCTATTTTCTCTCCTCAATCAACAATCCTTCACTGCCATGACACGTAATGCGTATATAAAATGCTGACATTGTGCACGAAATGACATGGGAACGAGCGGTACCGGCAGAAAAGGCTCGATTACTTGCATATACAACTATATACAATGATTCCCCTTCAAATCTCAAAAAGCTCTCTCTCTCCCATGAATACAATCAGAAAATTCGCTGCGTAGATTTGCGTTTCGAGATATGTCCATCGACCAAAGCCAATGTGGCTGCTTCTCCATATCCGGACAGTCTTTTTAGTGGAACTTTCACCCAACTCAAGGTTGTATGTACAATGTCGAATCGGTTTAGTGGCCCATCGTCCGAACCAACCGTGAAGACGTTCGATTGAGAGGCCTGAACCCGAATTGCTCCAGACTAGGCTTTTGTATCCGCAACCATCGACAATCCAAAGAACCCCACCAGTTGTCTCCAAGTCCATCAAAAGATCATACCAGAGCTCAAAATCCAAACAACGAAAGCATTACGCAAGCTTCGGTTTCAAAAACAAATCCATCTTCCAAAGCCAGCAGTTGCGATTCCTCCCCCTGCCCTCTTTATCCGGATATATCTCATCATAAAAGTCCAACTCGACCCGATGGTCCTGGAAATGGAACCTCTTGTACCGTTCCAACATCTTGTTCGCCCGTGGAGATGTGCGATCGAGGAACGTAAAGTTCTTTTGCTGTAAATTCAACGGTTGATTCGATTTGTTGTGAACGTCGCAAAGAATACCCGCGGGACCAACGCTTTTTCCGTCGAACATGTCCGCAATAATCTGCAGATAGGGGACTTCTGTTGGCAGGAAAGGTGCAATGACCAAAGTGTGTTCGTCGATAGCCAGGAAGCCTTGTGGATCACTGACGAATGAAATTCGGCTGTAGTACTTTGGCAGAATCTTCTTTTCAATATAGGTGTAGCAGGGGTCCTGGGCTATGATTTCAATGTCGATCGGCGTTGATCCCGGATTTGCTTCTTTATACCTTTCTTTAAGCGCTGCTGCGATATCAAAAGCCGTCAGGTGTTGTAAGAGGCCGGACTTGTGCCCGGAGGGGCTCTGGAACTGGCCGAGACCAATGCACACAATATTTTTGATCTGAGCCATGCCCTTCGCATTGCTCTTGATGAGAGTCCTCAGCTGTCGACGGGAGTGGCTTTTTTGCCACAATTTCTGGACCACTTGCCAATCTTCTTCTGCCTCAACAAGGCCATCCTCTTCTACGAGGTCGTCTTCTTCCTCGTCGGTGTAGTGGGGATTGAGTGTTTGTGTGAGAAAATAGGGCATCGGTATAAATCGCTCTCCTTTATTATATAAACGAAGTGTTTGGATGCGGTCTTCGAATAAAGGGTTTGCTACAGTAGAGCTTTTCCCTTTGACCTCATCGTAATATTGTTGAGTGAGCTCGACGTAGGTCAGGTATTGAACCGAAGTGGTCAACTTGCGGGCCCTCAACACTTTCCACTTGTTACCGTTGATATCTTTTGACTTTTCTGCTGGGAAAATTCTCGAGTCTTCCTCAACACGTTTTCCAATATGCTCCATCAAGGTCCGAGTGAAGATGGGAGTCGAATGGACGTCCAGGTTTACAGACCGAGTCATATAAGGGAGTCCATCTTCGGTTATGGGTGGGGGAATGTTGTTGATTGTGAGGAAACGAGAGTTGGTGTTGGTAGTCATATAGAAGATATATGGTTGCTGTTTGAATAAGGGGGTTATTCGGATTGGATTGCTGTTCGAATTGGATTGCTGTTCGAATTGGATTGCTGTTCGAATTGGATTGCTGTTCGAATTGGATTGCTGTTCGAATTGGATTGCTGTTCGGATTGGAGTGGTGTTCGGATCGGAGTGGTGTTCGGATTGGAGTGCATGTTCTGCTTGAACATGCGAAATGCCATCTTTTATATTTCAGAGAGAGTGAAAGGTGTCATCTTTACCATGTTGAGCCCATCGTTTTTCCCATATGTGCCGCGTTAGGCCAGTCATCACATATGCTGTTGAGTGATCATACGGCTGGATTGATGGATTTACAGGATTCAACGAACCCACCTGACTATCGCGGTGTCTTGTCCGTTTTTACTCAGCCTTTCCACCTATACTATAGCAAACCCATGCCAAACTTCACTAGGTAACTACACACACTGGGTTTTACACGGATCCGTGATTGGCGTACAGCCGTGCGAGCCTTTGATGGGCTGTGTAAACATCCAGTGAAATATGGTAGTGGGTTCCAGCTCCATGGTGAAAAGAGCGCTTTGTCCAGTGTTTTGTTGGAGTGACTGGAAAGGAAAGGATGCATGTCCATTTTCTCCCATCGTGGATATACTTGACGTTCAGCTCCTTGAACAGCTGTTACATCAATAGTCTGCGTAATCTTGTACGTGTTGTGAAGATACATGTATGAGCAAGAGAAACTATTTCGGAAAGTTGCCTGTGCTGGGCAAAGATAGAAATTGAATACTTGAGGGACGGACTGATGGGTTGACGTTTCGAGGTTCTCTCGAAACGGTTAGCGCGAAGATACTTGACAGGGATGTGATTTTAGGGCAAGCTGGAGGCATCGTCCCGCGTCCGTGAACGCATGTAGTTGATCCGAGGGGTTCGTCTCCTGTTCCTTGCGACCGCGGTGGTACACTTGGGAGGTCTAAAAGTGGGCATTCTAAAGGGTTTTGCGTCGGGTGGGTACCCCCTCCATGGACTCGAGCAAAGGTTTGAGTCTGCTCCGAGACGAAGAATGAGGCACTTCTGCAGATGAATGAAGAAAAAGACGCATCACAAGGGTCGAATCCCACGTCTTTTGTAGATAGAGAATTTTTGGTGGAGTTGCTTTTCCAGTTCTCGAAAAGCAAAGCCCACCCGAAGCTCGGCGAGAGCTCCAGGGTTGGCCGCTACATCATACGCGCTGCCCCGCCCCCGCCAGCGAACTTTTAGAGCTCAACAGCGCATGCATAAGTACGAGTAACACACCACCACAACACTGCACTTTCTTCACCCCCGAAATCTTCACGAAAACCGCACCTCCACACACTTAGCTCAACCCCTTCACACCTCCACTCATCATGGCTCGTCAATTCTTCGTTGGAGGCAACTTCAAAATGTACGTGACCAACCGTGCAGTGAGTAGCCCGTGAGCATGCGCCTATCCACTGACACGCTTCCTAAGGAATGGCAACATCAAGACCATCAAGGACATTGTGAAGAACATCAACGCCGCCAAGCTCGATGACAGCGTCGGTACGTGTCGCCTACAAGCTCTGCATTCTTGATGAGGAGACTAATGGTGCCATAGAGGTCGTGATCGCCCCACCTACCCTCTACCTCCTCCTTGCCCGCGAGCACCTCCGCCCCGGCCTGGAGGTTGCAGCCCAGAACATCTTCGACAAGCCAAACGGCGCCTTCACTGGTGAGATCTCGGTTGAGCAATTGAAGGACAGTGGCATCACATGGACCATCCTGGGACACTCCGAGCGAAGAGTTATCCTCCAGGAAGACGATAGCGTGCGTTCTACAAGAGATTGGTACGGTATCGCATGCTAACTTGAAAACCAGTTTGTTGCGAGCAAGACCAAGGCGGCCATCGACGGCGGCATCAGTGTCATTCTCTGCTGCGGTGAAAGCTTGGAGCAGCGCGAGGCAAACAAGACCATCGAGGTCGTGACTACGCAGCTCAAGGCTGTTGCGGACAAGGTCAAGGACTGGACCAAGATTGTCGTTGCCTACGAGCCAATCTGGTAAGCTCTTCTTCTTCTGGTGTAACATTTTCCATATGCTAATCATTCCCAGGGCCATCGGTACCGGCAAGGTCGCTACCACCGAGCAGGCACAGGAGGTCCACGCCGCTATCCGCGAGTGGCTGAAGAAGGAGGTCTCCCCCGAGGCGGCCGAGGCTACCCGTATCCTGTACGGAGGAAGCGTCACAGAGAAGAACTCTGGTGAGCTGTCAAAGCAGCCCGATATCGACGGATTCTTGGTCGGTGGTGCCAGCTTGAAGCCGGCGTTTGTCGACATCATCAACTGCAAGGGCGCTTAGATGGAGTGGCTGATACTTGATCTTATATGGGTTGGATATGGAACTTGAGATTGGCAAACGCCATCACGGAGACTTAACTTTAGGGACATGGTCATCAATAGACACAGATACATTATTGTCTTGAAGCCTGCCATGTGCATATGCATACAATTGTTGTACATGGAATGTGCATGCTCCCATAACGCGCTCATAATGCAAGTCGACAGCCAGTCTTCCATTCTCATCTCATATCTTGACCTTTGCTCCATGGAAAGGACTCCAGATACCCCTCACGCTCTCGTTCAGACTCGTCACCGGCTTGTTCAACTTCTTGGGCCTCTCTCCACTCGAATTCCGTATCAGCATTGCCTTCTCCCTAACTCCCTCCAGACTCATATTCCGCACACATATCGACTTTTCGCGTCCGTTGATGTAATGGCCGATCATGACGGGGTGCCTGTGCGGTCGCGGGGAGACGGTAATTTCGACCTCTGGGTTACGCCTTGCGAAGGCCGGGAGTCCCGATTTGATGAAGGCATTCATGCCGCGGGAGGAACCGGCCCAGTCGCAGTAGTGGAAGTCGATGCGTTTGCACTGGAGAATGAAGGCACCGACGCCATTCTAGACGATGTTAGGATTGACTTGGAGGACGGGGGCTGGATCAGAACACACCTGAGGCTTTGCCAGCGTCTTGACGGCCGACAGAGGCATGGCGGCGCAATTGGCTCGGAAGGGGATGTTGGACGTTGCTCGAGGTCGACAATGCCAAGGCTGTTCGCTATCCATCTTTTCCAGCCTAATCACGTGAAACCTCGTCGCCTGGCACTAGCGCGCCTTCCACATATTGACGCAACCTCGCGCCTCACCTCCACCTCACTTCATCAACCTCTTCTTCTTCTTCTTCTTCGTCACTCTCTCACCCTCCCTTTTTGTAACACCACTTTACAGCAGCTCCCTTTTATACGTCCTCATCGCACCTGCGCGACGTCGCTTCAGCTGCCACGATGACCGACAGACTCCCGCACAATCTGCTCACCCTGTTCGCGCCGCGCCCATCGCTGCGGTACCTCGAGCCCATCGACCACCCTCCCGGCCAGCGTCGCACCGCGCCCGTAGAGGGTGTCGCCCAGTACCTCGATGAATTGCGCAACTACAAGGACCCGGAAGGCTACGAGCCGACGCTCTCATGGCAGCAGGCGCGCGACAAGAAGAAGATGGATCGCCTGGCGCGTGAGAAGAAGCTCTTGACCGAGGACCTGGCAGCGTGTACGTCTCGCACCCAATATTGTCTACTGATACACTGACACACAAACAGGGGAGATGGAGAAGGATACGGATCCGAAGAAGCGTGGCGACCCCTACAAGACGCTCTTCGTCGCGCGCCTTCCTCACGACATCACGACCGAGGAGCTAGAGCGCCAGTTTGGTCGCTTTGGGGCCATTGATCACGCATGTCCTCCCTTTTATTTGTGTGATCGTTACTGACATGACCAGATTCGCATCGTCGAGAAGGCCAATGCTTCCCCGGATGCGCCATTGAAGAAGAGGATGACTGGCTACGCGTTCATCGTCTACGAGCGCGAGGAGGATCTCAAGGCGGCGTACAAGGACACTGGATACCTCACCATCGGCGGCCGCAAAGTAGTGGTCGAGGTGGAAAAGGGGCGCACCACCGGAGGATGGCGTCCCCGTCGCTTTGGAGGAGGTCTGGGAGGCCGACACTACACCAAGGCGCCCCCGCGCTCTCTCGGTGCCCCCGCTGGCGGCTACGGTGGCCCCCCAGCTGGCCCCGTTGGCTTCGCTCGTGGTGGTGGCCCCGGTGGATTCCGTGGAGGCCGCGGAGGCGGATTCGGCGGCGGATTTGATCGTGGTGGTGGTTATGGCGGCGACCGTGGTGGCGGTGGGTTCCGTGGCGGCTTTGCCGGTCCCCCTCGCGGCGGTGGTGGCTATGGCGGCCGTCCTGGCGCTGGCATTGGTCACCAGTCGAATGGATGGGGTGCTCCCGATGGTGCTCCATCCGGTCCCAGGGGCAGTGGAGGAGGCCGGGGCGGATTTGGCGGTGGAGGTGGTGGTCGCTTCGGTGATGACCGTCGCGGCGGTGGCTCCAGCGGCGCAAACATGGAACCGCTGGGTAGTCGGGAGCGCGGCAGCTACCGTGATCGAGACGGGGGTCGCGACCGCAACGATCGTGACCGCGATCGGGATGGTGGGTATGGCGGCCGAGACTCACGCAAGCGCCCCCACGAAGGCGACGGTGGCTACGACTCCCGCAATTCCCGCCCGAGGTATTGATACCACAAGGTACAGATATCAAAAGGTACACCCCGTCACAAGTCGACATTCCTATTGACTCACAAAAATTCTTAAAAGCATCGACAAAGGTATCATCTTCGACCCGTTGATATCCTCAGCACTAGGGGTAGAGTTTCATGCATCGACTTCTTCATGCCGATTGGGGCGGTAGGATAAAGGGTAATCTCCTTTGTCTGGTTTTCCATGGTCTGCTCTTTTTATTTTGCCTGCAGGTGGTTTGGCATCTCTTGTCTGCGTGGGGTGAGCAGGTGAGTATGTAAGTATCTTCTCTTTTTTGTTTTCTTCCGCCTCTGGAACGAAACGAATGAGACAAGGTCGACAGAATCGTATGTATAGTAAGTACTATAGTTAGTAAGTACAAATTGGTGAGGACTGAATATCGGCGGCTTCGGCCTGGGTAATAATTTAACATATCGGCTGTGCATGATTTGAGAAAGAGTTGAAGGGTGGGCCTCAAGCCTGTATACGTGAGAAGACATGGGTTTGATATGTCCTTGCTCTATGCCCTAGAAGCTTGCTATTCGCTTGTTTGTCCCAGGCCTTAAACTTTGGATCATTGTCCTGTCCATGGGCACGAGTGCGAAAAGCAATATGTTACTTGTAAGCATGTGGAATATGGAAAGAAATGGCTTTCTCCATCCTTTGTTATTCTTCCTCGGTTGAATTCTGCGATATTCAAGTGTTTCGACTCTATTATATGAGTGGAGATGATATGCTGGTGTGATTTGGGGTGGGACTAGCTTCCAACAACGTCAACTTCCAAACCTCGCTTTCTCATCCACCTCATATCATCTCAATCCATCTCATCCGCAAACCAAACCAAACCATCCCATTACTCTTCTTCTCCAGCCACTCCAGTTCAGTTTGGAACATTTCTATTCCCATCTATTACACATACGTCCCTAAAGAAAAGTGAAGACAAATCAAACCAACAAATGGCAGACTCAAACATACAGCCACCTCCCCCATCATCCCCACCAAAACCCAAAGTCCACGGCCTCGCCCTCACACCCCTAACCCAATGCATACACTACTCCACCCCGCTGGACATCATCGCCATCAAGCACGCTTGCTGCGGCAAATTCTACGCCTGCATTTCCTGCCACAATGCGCTCGAGTCGCATACTCCAGAGATATGGAGTAACCAGCAGAGAGGAGAGAAGGCGGTCTTGTGTGGGAAGTGTGGACATGTGGCGAGTATAGGAGAGTATATGGAGGGGGGGAGTAGGTGTGGAGGGTGTGGAGAGGGATTTAATCCGGGGTGTAGGGGGCATTGGGGGATGTATTTTGAGGTGGATTGAATATCCACGTTTTGCTAATCACAGGTTCACACAAAGAGTTTGAATCATATTCTCTGAGGTGGTATATATCATTCTTCCAATTCCCACTATGCACGATCCCTCTACTCATAAATTGTCTCCCCACTCAGCATCTTTCCTCCCTTTCGAATTAAATCTGCCCCTCAATACTTGAACGGTAAAAACCTCCCTCCATTCCCAAAGTTAATCTTCAGCCCGTCACTCTCCAGCTCCACAAAATGCGCTACCCGAAACTGTACCTTCTTCCCCCCCTCTTCCTCCTTCACCCCTTCCTCTACAAACTCCACATCTACGCAAACCGCATCACACTCCCTCATCATCTCCTGTCCCAGCTTCCCCATCCCCCTCATATACCCTGGCACCCACTCCAAAAACACCTCACAGTGTTCCCACTGTCCTAACATCCCACGGAATCGCGCATCAGACACGTCCCGCGGATGATCTTTGTCTTTGAGGGTGGAGAGGTTGGGACAGATGAAGAGTTTGCAGTGGCGCAGACCCCAGATGAGGTCGCCGGAGTGCGAGGTGTTTTCCCAGCCGAGGGGGGAGGGACAGGCGTGGAGGCCGGGCGTGTAGGATGTACACGTGCGGTTAAAGGTTCGAGGGCGGATTCTAGGGGTCTCGTTTGGTTTCGTGGTGGGGGCGAAGGAGACGGTCTTCTTGGTCTTCTTGGTGGGTTTGGATGGTGTTGGGAGAGGAGAAGAGGGAGAAGGAGAGTGTAATGGCGGCAATGGGGACACCATGACATTGACACCCCCTTGCCATTCCCGTCTCCCCGCCAGGAACAGTGACGAGTTGACCTTCTCCAATCCCCTCACCCCAACCCCCACCGCCCTCTCAAACGAATACTCGCACCCCTCCGCCTTCTCCAACATCCCCTCCGCAGCACCCACTTTCCCCGCCTGCATCTTCCTCTCCACCTTCCTCGCCAACACCTCCTTTTCCTCTCCAGCCCTCTCCCTCGCCATCTCCACAGCATTAACAAGCCTACTCTTCGCATACCCCCAAATAATCTGCAACTTCGTATACCGATGCATCGTCCGCTCATCTCCATTCGTCGGCGTCGCCTTCCACACCCTATCCACCACCAGCATAAACTCGACATACATGGCCATCAGACAAACAGGACAATACCTGCACCCCCTCGAACTCGTAACCTCGTCTCCGGGATGCCGCTCGTGCTTGCACGACTTGAGGACCTCGTACTCGGGCTTCTGGAGGATGGTGAATTCGTGGTATTCGAGGGGCGTGGGGAGCGGCGTCGAGGGCGCGGTGCTGTATTCAGCCAGCGAGAAGGGCTTTGGTTTGAAGGGGTTGGAGATCCAGGAGCGGGGTTCGGAGGCGCGGTGTTGGACCCAGTACGTGTATGTTGCGTAGGCTTTGGAGTCCGTGATGATGTATGCGGCGGAGAGGTGGGATGTCTTGCTGCTGATGGGTTTGAGGCCGTTTCTACCAGGGTGGAAGGTGGTGTTTACGAAGTCGACGTGCGTGTTGAAACCTTTCCAGTGCTTTTGGATGTCTATGTGGAAGGGGGAGCGCGTCGTAGTCGTGGTGGTGGAGGGTTTGGAGCCCATGGTTGAGATGAAGGTGGGATTGGCGTCCTCGTCTAGATGGGTGTGGGGGTCTAATATCTACGGGCGTAAAGGCGTGAGGGGGGGGTGGTCGATTAGGGGAACATATATGCCATGTCTAACCCAGGCGAGTGAATTCATGGCCGGTATTGTTGCACAATGTATTCACCTCGGGACGGATGTGTGAATCGACCTTGGCACGATGTTCATATACAATGCCGACACCCAATCACTACTGAGGGTAGTATGAGACCTAGTTTCTCTGGCAGAGCGATGGCGGTGGTTTGGAGTGGGTTTCGTAGAGGTGGGCTAGCTTTTCCAGAGTCTAAGACAGCAATTGAGCGCGGTCCAAGCATATCTGATTCACGACAAACACTGACGGCGGGAAGAGCCAAGACTAGGAACTGTTGGAGTTGGGCGATTGGTTCTGTTCCTTTCAGTTCTCGTGTCCTTGCAACTGTGGACTTTCACTATCATTCTTCTTGGCTTCTGGCTTGAACAATCAGCAACTTCTCCAAGACATCTATGTTTCAACCCCCAAACTTGTCTCTCGGCACGTTATGAATTTGATGATGCATATAGAGCTCCTTCAGTCGTTCTACTTGGATATTAAGTGCAAAATAATACCCGGTTTCGGTGCTATGGTGATGGGCCTTATCCCGTGCTGTGGACGACCATTTCCTTCCAAGAACACATGAGGGTTTGGAGGGGTAGTAGTGTAGAATATATACGTATATTGGAGAAGGCCAATAAGGCACAATCACCATGTCGTTTGGGGAGGGAGTGGATTAAAGCGGGCTTTGCAGAGTTCAGGAGTGGAGCAATATGCATACTCTCCTGCACGATGACCTCCTTTCAAAGCAATGTCTGCCCACCCGTAACGGAAAAAAAGGTTGGCACTTTAACTTCGCAGCAACAACGACCTTGTCTACGCCATAATGTTTGCGGTACCACTTTTTATAATATGCCGCTTGGGCATTAGGGACGTTAACTGTGGCAAGGCCGGCTTAGCCGTCCCCGCTACTGAAGTAGACGTATAGCCACGTTATCAAAAATAGAACAACGAATAGGAACATTAAAAGGAGTGAGAAGTTCATGCGCCCAACGCCCCCGGTGAAACTAGACAGGTATCTCTTATTCAAAATCCGAAAAGTCCTCGTCAGGAGAACGACAACATATCCCGCAAAAGCTAATACTCCCCGTTTCTTGGCCAGCTATAATCGATGCGGCCAGCGAAGTTGCAGTTGGCCGTAGTCGCTGCTCTGGAGAGAGCATTTGCCGGGTCCAGCCGAGGGCACAATTATCAAGCGGGTTGCCGATTCCCTCTAATTCTGCAATGTACTCTGGCAGAGCGTCAGGATTTGTGCGAATAAAAGCTTGTTGCGATCCAGCCTCCCTGAAGAATCCATCCATGTCCTGAACAGTCCTGCCTTTGAGAACCACAATCATCTCCATGAAGACTACGCCGAGACTCCAAATGTCAGACATTATATTCCGCGGTTCATATTGAGCAACCTCAGGCGCGCAATATCTGGGTGTCATTCCGTTTACCATGCTCACGGTCGTGCTGCCGTCTGCATCCGTAAAGTCAAGAGACAGGCCAAAGTCTGCGAATAAAACCTTCCCGTGGTCTACAAGAATGTTGGCTGGCTTGATATCCTTGTGTCGAACTTTGTGCTCATGCAGGTACTCTAGTGCAGTAACCAAGCAGCCAAAGAAGGTCCGTAACTCAGGACGATTCGAGTCGGTGACACGCGCAAGGTAAGTGCCCAGGTCCATTTCAGCAACAGGAGACATGATTAGTGCAATGTATCTGGAGTCCGTATAGCTTCCAACAAGGTCGACGATGTGGTCATGGTGTAGGCCTTTCAGGATCTTGATCTCATTGATGAACATCTGGATGTCTTCTTTCCTTCTTCTCTGAAAGGCTGAGCTTTGAGGTACCTGCTTCCTGGCGTACTCCTTGAAGCTAATCAAGTTAAGTACTCTGTCAACCTGTCCGAATCCACCCGCCCCGAGGACTGCTTTCGATTCAAAGGGGGGCGATTCGCCTTGCTTGTAGTGGCAGTGCTTCCCTTTCTCTCCTTTCTCCAGATCCATAGATTTTGTTAGGACTAGGCTCTGGGCTCTAACAAATGAAGATCGAACAGTTGGGAGTAAACAACCGGGGAGTCCGCGTTCAGTGACAGGAAACCAGTAGTCAGAGAAGCCGACGTCGATAAGCTCATCAAGGAGGTTTAGATGACCAATCGTCCGGAGAATGATATATGTACGTGGAACCTTGCTCCATCGCTGAGTTGAGTGATTCAGTAGCACTGAGATTTCGGTAATTTCAGCGTCCGTGTACAGGCCCTGGCTACCGTGCCGTGCTGAGAAAAGGCTGCTCAATCGATTATTTACGGCTTGCCGACCGGTGTTGTTGGCCGGTAACAGTGGGGAGGAATTTAAGCGCAATTTTTCTAACAAGCGTATAGTGGCGCGTGTATCCTTATGGTCTCTCCCAATGGTCGTCTCTTGCCTACCTGCTACGTGTTGTAGCACCTCCTCAGCCTCACTATGCTTCTCCTGCTTATAGAGTACTAGTCCTAGCAGGTACTTGCTATCAAGCGTGTCTCTATCGTCTTTCCCAAGGGTTGTCTCTTGCCCACTTGCTACTTGTTGTAGCACCTCCTCAGCCTTACTGTACTTGCTCTGCCGGTAGATTACTAGTCCTAGCCAGTACTTGCCATTAAGCGTGTCTTTATGGTCTTGCCCAAGTGTCTGCTCCTGCTCGCGAACTACTTGTTGAAACACCTCCTCAGCCTCGTTGTACTTCTTCTGACCGAAGAGTTTACACCCTCGTTCATGCCTCTGTATCGTATTCGTCTTCAATCTAAGACGCTTCCAGTCCATGTTACCATCTCATAACACACTGTGAATTCTTTACCATTCGTACTAGGGTGTACTTCGTACAGGAAGCGCCGGCTTTACACGAGGTTGCGGTAGCTCAGCGACTGAAGCTAGCAGGGTTCGTTTACGGTAGGTCGACCAAGTATCGGACTACAAGTGCGTAGACTAGGTGAAACGCCGACAGAATTTAGTGCTATGAACAAAGCTTTACCAGTCAGCTACTTGTACGTATAAAGACTAGGGTGCATTTGGAGACACACTATCGAGTTACGGCCCACCACGCACTAAGGTTTGATTTCGTTGTGGTGTTCTTTCGTTATCTCTGATGGAGCTTTTCAGGTTCTGGATGAACAGGCAAGTGTAGTCAAAGGCGACTCTCTGTATTCTTATCAACGAGGTTGGAAAGGCTGAGCAGCAGTGCTTCAGCAGGCCCGTGTTCGGATACGGAAATATCTTTTTCCGGGAATAGCCCCACTCACCTTTGTAGAGCTGTATGCAGCTCCTGGATAGTGCAGAGTCTTGTCCATGTACACCACGAAGAATCCTTTATTCCCATCCAACATCTACCTAGAAGTCAGACCTGTCCTAACTTTTCCTCTCCAGTTCTGTCCCACCAGCTTTACATAGATACATAGATACATCATGTGATCTCGAAGCACTGAAGAGCGCCATCCAGACATCTCTCCTCTGCGAGAAAGAAACAGCCCTAAAATAGAAAAATCAACTTCCCAAAAAAACGTGCCTCTGGAAGGCCATCTTACAAGCATACATCTCCCTAAGCCACGCTTGCTCGCTGCTGGCTACTTCCTTGCTTCTCGCTCAAACCATCGCATAAAATCTGACGTACAGAAACGAAGAAATATCTCCTCTCAAAAATCTCACAGAACTCGCAAAAAGTCATTCCATCAGGGTATAAAACCACCTCCTCTTTCTCCCCGTTCATTCATTCATTCAGCCATCCTCCACACCCCAACCTACACTTCACTATTCCACGCTCATATACCACCGGGTGGCACCTAACCACCCCCCGGCGGTCCGCCCATAAGCAGAATATCCAACATATCCAGCCCGCCAACCTCAGGCCCCATCGCCGTCTGCGTGATATCTGCGCCCCATTGATTGAGCAGAGGATCCAGAGGCAGCGTCAGCCAATCCTGATCGCTTCCAAAGCCGCCCAGGCCTCCTGGAGTCCCAGCACTATTTCCATAGTGCGGCGTCTGGTCCCAATTGTAGCCGTTGGAACTGAAACCCGGTGGCGGCATGATGGAGATGGAGTTGGTGTTCGGGTCGTACGGCTCAGAGGAGATGCCCCAGAGCGTCGGATTGGGAGTTGCGCGGCCGGAGGCAGAGACGTTGATGCCGAGGGAGGGGGAGCCGGGGACGGACGTGCCTTGGCCATGGTAGGGGGGCATGCTGCCAAAGGGCGGGGCAAGGTGGCCATGCTGCTGCAGGGGATGGGGAGGGGGCATCATGGGCGTTTGCGCGCCGGGGCGGGTCGGTGAGTGGCTTCCTGCTCGCGAGATACCGGTGGAGCCGCTGGCAGCCATGCGGACAAAGCGGGCACGGATGCGGTGAGTGAGGGTCTCGACGAGGTCGGCAAATCGGTTTCCGACATGGACATCGTCAACGATAGAGGTGCGAAGGGCATCGACAGCTTTGTCGAGGAGGCCGAGGGAGACGGCTACGTCGTCTTCGGTGGCGCCAAGGGCGAACGTCTTGAGTAAGATGATGGCTACAGACACGATTCTGAAAAAGGTACGGACAGGTGCGTGCCGGAGATAGTCACCTGGATACAGGCCTTCAACAACCACTTTCAAAACATTACGACACGCATCAATGACTTCTTTAATGTAGTAACGGTCGTTGCCGTACCACTTGGTCAGCGTGCTGAAAGGAATTGCGCCGCCGTCACGTGAACTCGATGATGTGGTCGCCCCGTTCGGCTGTGCGTGTGACTGCAGAGGTGTGTTGTGTGTGCATCGTTCAACGACCGCCTGGAGCGCAAGGGAGTTCAAGTAGACTCGCGTGTACTCAAATTCGATGATCAGGACATGTCGCAATTGGGTTGGTACTGGAAATTGTCAACATCATAGCTACACAAGAAGGAATGAGGGTTATACCGTCACGGGCCTGATCAAAGCAACGCTTCCAGTCCATGAGCGGAGTCTGGAATTCCCTAAGTAGCTCCTCATACCTGCCCGACTTCAGCAGCTCTCTAGTCTGTCGGCGGTTGGCGAACAACTTGTGGTTTCCCATCTCCATAATCTTGGCAATCCGATTCCAGAAGTCGAGCACCAGATCTTGCACAGCGTGCCGATTCTGCGTGGCAACCGACTCATACGGGCCACGATTTCCGTCAGGAAGTATGCCTTTGTGCATTGGCGGAGGCTTGACCTTGGAAATGCGCTCCCCATACAACTCGTTTGGCGTCTTTTGTGTGTGAAAGTCGTCCTCGCGTTGTATCTTGGGGAGCATGGACGTAAGACCGAGCCGACCGCTTGTTTGAGTGACGTAGATGATCAGGAGGTCTTTGAGATGATTCTTGCGCCGGTAATACGCCTTGACAGTGGCATGCGAGAGGTGCTGGTTCGCCTCCTCAAATTCATTCTCGCTCGTATCATCAAAGACGCCAATCTCAAACGCCAGCGACATGGCGTTGCCGAGGAGCATCCAGCACATGCGGTCGCTCCTCCAGCAAGGCTCCAGCCAGCTGTCGATGCGCTGGCCACCTATGCCTTTGAGCATCTCCGAAGAGAGGTCCTTGCTGTCTGCTGCGTTCATGTCGAACTCGGAGTCATCCGGGAGCACAAGCTCATCACCGTCAGTCCCTGGAGGAAAGTGAAGGGCCCGCGGATGCCACTCGGTGAGCAGCATCAGGCTCTCGACAGTCCCCAGTGTGCGAAGGCCCTTCCTCGACAGCGGGTTGACGTCGGATCCGGGCTGCTGTCCAGCTCCACAGAAACCGCCTCCGAACTGCTCTTGGCCATATATCATGCGCTGCACCATCCCCTGGAGATATTTCCAGAACTTCTCATGGATGAGATACGACCGGGATGTGGCCCCAACACTATTGGGCTGCGCAAATCGCGAGGAGATGGTCAGCAGGGTAATGACAAGCAGCGGCTCCTCTTTGAGCAGCTTCGGATGTGACGCATGTTCTCGATAATCTGGTACCACGATCGGTGTCAGCGGCGAGAGGAACGTGTAGAAGTAGTCGATGTAGGCGATGGCCTCCTTCGCCGTGAGCCAGCCCGCGCGCACAAAGCGGAACTTGGACCACGCCTTGACGGCTTCTGCGAATGCGAGGTCGTTGGTCGGCTGGGGAATGGTGGGGGGATACTGCTGCCCAAGGGAGGGGTCTACGGACGGGTCTGCACCGGCCCGCGCCTGCTGCTGGCGGCCGTCGAGGCTGTGTGTGACGTTCGCTTGCGGGCTGGCAAAGTTTGTCTGCGAGCCGGGCGTGCTGCTGGGAGCCAGCGCCGGCCGCTTATGACTCGACCCGCTGCTCGTCCGGTGGTGGTCGATGTCGCCGTTGCGCCCCGCCGCCTCGAAGAGCAGGTTCAGCGCATCGTGGCCGCTGAAGACCTCCGCCGTCTGCAGGATCGCGGCCGTCTTGTTGTTCGCCGTCTGGTCCTCCTCATCGTTGTGCTGGCCCAGGCTCGCAGCCGGACGCCGCAGAGGCTCATACCGTCCCACGGAGCCCCCAGGCGTGAGGGGTCGCGAGACATAGGCCGCGGCGCTGTTGGCGCGCTCGATCAAGAGAGGGTCCGGGGGACGAGCAACCTCATCGAGGCGCGACCGCTTGCGCCCATTGCGCACCTCGTAGTCGTCGACTTCGGCGTCTTCGTACTCGCCGCTGCCGTCCGTCTTGCGCTTGCGACGCGTCGCCGAAAAATAGCACTCTTTGCTCTCGCGGCGGCAGCGCACGCACGGCGGGTCGTGGGGACTGTCGACGGGGCCCAGGTCGCACCGCACCTTGCGACGGCGACACGGAATGCAGGCCTGGTATGTGCGGGTGTGGAGCGGCTGCTGGCCCGCCGACCGTGGAGCTGGCGGCGACGCGTTGGATGCGCTCCCCGAGATGGTGGACATGGTGGTTCGGCTTGCGGCGGTACAAGGCTTTGATGGTGGGATGGTCGGGGTCGCAGTAAGGGTCGCGGAGGGGGGCTCAACACCGGCAACAATGTCGCATTGTCCGCGGGATCGCAGAGAAGCGAGGACAGGCGGCAGCGCCCGGGGCCAGGCGGTTGGCGGTCGAGTTGCGCGGTTCTTGTTGATAGTCGACTTGCCGCTTGTGGAGTTGTGGAGAGCTCGGGCTGGCTTTTGAGATAAATGCGGGGGCAAGCCTTGATCTCGAGCTCCGGACGTACGATAGCTGGGGGAGCTGCCTCACGCTGCGTGTCTGGCATCTCTATCCTTTGCTCACCGCGTCACCTTTGGGGCAATGGCCATTCGCTGACTCCGACTATCTGCGACAGGGCACCCTACCTGCTGCCAGCACCTCGTGACTGCCTCGTGCACTCGTTGAGTGGCGCGGCGGAGGACTCTTGCGCTCTGGCCAATCACGGCGCGGGAAGGACGCCCAGCAGCGCACTTTTTGCGCTCATGGTCGGGTTCAGGCCAGAGGGAACGTCGAAAGCCAAGGACTCAGGATCAGCATATGCGCAAGAAAGAGTGAGAAGTCTGGGTTTAGGCCTCGTGGGCAATGGCATCATATTGCGCCCTTCTCCGCGAGTGAATCCTGGGGATATTATCCAAACGGGTCGCTCGAGAAACATCTTGGAACATACCAGCCCCAAGCACTGTGTAACATTCGAGCTGTGTAACCCAGAGACAAAACGAAACAGTGAACTCCTCTCAGATACAGCATGACCAGTTACAAAGATCCAAATTACAAGCCGTCCGCTGCCTCAAGATCAATCAATACCTCCTCCTTTTGCGCCGGCCTCGGTGGCAGTGGAGGGGGAATCTCTCCAGCATCCTTTTCATCATCCAAAAAGTCCTCCTCGAAGCTACCATCATCTTCTCCCAGCAGCCTATCCTCCTCAGCCAAACCCCTGATCGTCCTCTCCCGGGAACCCCTAACCTTCTTGACAACTACTACAATAATCCAGACGAAAAGCACCGCGCCCATGAGAATCAGCCAGGACATGACCATCGAAGCCCCGGCATCCTCCCAGATTTTCGAAAGCACATGGATCTTCCTCGCCCACGCATGCCTGCCTGACCCCACGCGTCCAAATTGATCAAATCGCTCTCTCCAAATATACCGGTACCAGGGCGCGCCCCCAGAATACAATCCCACATCCTCACATCTCCAGCTCGACTTCGTACACAACCTCTCTTTCCCCTCCACCGCACCCACATAGTCATACGTATCCTCCCAGCTCTTCAACCGAATATCCGTAATCGCATACGCCAAATCCGGCGCGTCAGATTTCCCATGCTTCGTGTCCGTCAGCGTAACATGCAGCACCATCTGCTTCTCCATCTTAAGTACATCGCTCCTTGAATGCGCGCCAAGACCCAGGACACGGAGTTTGAGGACGGGCACATTATTAATATAAGACTTTGAAGCCGGGTCGGACCATACAAGACGATCGTAATCGAGCGCCAGATAGCGGAAACCTAATGTCAATCCTTCCCATTTGCGATTTAGGAGGCCGGCTTCGGTAATCTGCGCGAGATGGTCTTTGCTGATATTGGCGGGGACCTGGTAGGCCTCTATCATGGGGGGAACGTTTGAATCCGCAAGTGGAAGGATCGCTTGGTGGTTTAGAAACAGCGTCTTCTTATCCGGGGATATTGTGAGGTTGAGGAGCAGGGCGCTGGGAAGCTTTGCCTCTACGTAGAACGGCTCTGCGTCTTTGTACAGTATGGGCGCTCTGGCTTTGTCCATGATCCAGAGGGGGTATCCAGGCGTATCGAGCTTTACGATAGCGCTTCGTTGCGATTCGAGCCATGTTATGTGAGGAGCGGATGTCGCGGCCGCAGCAGCGAGTGTGAGGAGTTCTAAACCAGCGAAAAACAATACAGAGGGAGAAGGCATGGCGACAGCGAGTGACTGAACTGGTAATAACGACCAGAGAGAAGGGGAGAAAGGGAGAAGAGGGGATGGACCGGGAGGATGTGAGGTCTCAGATTACGGTGCCTGATGGCGAGGGTTGCAACCTGCAAGCATGCGGTTGCAGGGATGCGATGATACGAGCTAGATAATTGGCTAAAGATAGATTTAAGCTCCTTGGTAAACGAATTCGCTAGTCGGGTTCAGCTCGCTCCCGGATGGACGGGACCCTGCAACTGTCAACCCAACACCGGGAGAACCATCGTTCGCTGTGGAGCAGCCTAAATCTACTAGAAGTGCGAACTTTTGAGCACATGTCCAATCATGCTCTAGATATTTCTGAGCAAGTGTGCAGAACTTGCCATTTTAGTACTTGAGCCATTCAGACACCTTCAACCTCTCTGTGACTGACCTCAGAATTCAACCCCCGCAAACACTCCATCTCCAGTGTCATAACAGAACGCCTTGATATATCGTACCCAGAGACAGAAGCCCTCGGAACCTACATTCTAGAACAAAAGCCCGCCGGATAGATCACCTCACCATGTCCCTGGGCCCATATGCAAACTACCCCGCAACACCCCACCTCTTTCATCATAAAAGCATCTAGACATCCGTCACCCCACCTGCACCCTTGAATTCTTCTCCAACTCCCCCTCCAATTCCCTCCCCAACACTGCAAAATGTCCACCGCGCTCGAAATCAACAACGCACGCTTCAACCAGGAAGCCATAGACTGGGACTCGAACAAAAAGCACGTCGAAAGCGTGGCAAAGGCTTTTGAAGCCATCACACGCCTGGTTCCTGCATTCCAGGATGGCACTTCGAAAAGTACGTAAAGGGACATTGCTGTAGCATAAAACGAGTGAGTCTAAATGTGCATATCTAGACCTCGACGTCCTCGAAATCGGCTGCGGCACCGGCCTCCTCTCCTTTCTCCTGGCACCCCATGTACGCTCTCTAGTGGGCGTAGACACCTCCGACGGCATGATATCCGCCTTCAATGCAAAAGTCGGCGCGCTGCCCGATGACTACACTGTCAATCTCGCCGCCGTAAACGTGCTGGTCCAGGAAGCAGACGATGTCCATGTGCAGGGCGCCGCAGCAGCGCTCGCATCACGGCGGGGAGAATCGGGCCATGACACCCCGTATCGATTCGATTTGGTAGTCTCACATTTGACGCTTCATCATATTCCTTCCATGCCAGGGATATTTTCCACGCTATTGCAGTGTTTGCGGCCGGGCGGATGGATTGCGTTGACAGACTATGAGGATTTTGGGCCGGAGGCTATTGCGTTCCATCCAGAGGATAAAAGGCCGGGCGTGGAGAGGCATGGGATTAAAAAGGACGAGGTCCTGGAGATTATCGATGGTACGGGGTTCAACAAGGTCCGAGTTGAGGAAGCTTTTGTGCTGCGGAAGGAGGTGGAGGCAGAAGACGGAAAGCCAGCGAGGGAGATGGATTTCCCCTTTATAATCTGTCTTGCGGTGAGGACTTGAGACTGGGGGGCGAGGGCGAGCTGGCGTTCAAAAGTCTTTCATAAGGTCGTTGACAGCTTTGGCGGCGAACCGCTTGCGCTGTGCTTCAGGCATAGTCTCGCCAAGTTCTGAGCAGTGTTAGCAAAACTTGTACAATACTATAGATGTGGAGAATCCGACCTTTGACAGCAACCATCTTCCTCATCATACTCTCCAACTCCTCCACCCTCGCCGCCTCATCCTCATCGTCCTCTTCCGTCCCCCCAACCGCAGCCTTCAGATCAAACAACTCCATATTCATCTCCCGCTCTTCCGTCTCAAAATCTCCAAACCCCTCCCCCTCCTCCCCTTCACCCACCCCCTCGGCATCCCCACCCTCCCAATCATTCGCCTTGAGCGCCTCCTCCACCCTCTTAACCCCCATCTCCTCCCCAAACTCATTCTTCCCCGTCATCTCGGCATCGACAAACTCAAACCCAAACTCCATACACAACTCCTCCCACTCCTCACCACTTTTCACCAAATACGGCGTCGTGCTCTGCGGCATCGCAACCGCCAAACACACCGCATCGCCGCCATATCCACACGCGCGTTCAATCACATCTGCGATGGCTTCCAGCGCCTCCCGTATCACATCGACGTCTGCCTCTTTGATGGGTTTCCGGAAACAGAAGATCCATGCGCCGAGCACAGTGACGACTTCTCGAGCCTCGGGTTTTGTGAACTCGGCCCGCCATTCCGACACGTTGGGTATCTCGTCGATCCATATTGGGAGCGTGGTCGTGTAGTAGCGCGTTGTGAGGGGCCAGGTGTGGGAGAGGCCGGCGGTGGTGTGGGATGTGGGTTCGGGCGCGGAACCGGTTAGGTCTTTGGGGGTGTTGTTAGCGGTGATGCACGCTGGAGGGCGTGATGAATGCACCTTTGAGCAGTGTGAGGACTCCAGAGTCGGGGGCGCCGAGGGCGAGTATGCGGCGGGGATGTTCGATTTCCATGCTGTGTTGTGGTGGGGTGGAGGTGTTGCGGAGTTCGGAGGTCTTGGCTTGAACTTTGGGGATGTGGGGGTCTTTCCAGATTGCTGAAAATGCTGTGAAGTCGTGAGGGAAGGTTGTCTCAACTGCTGGCATTCATATGTTGTGCGTGTGTTTAAGAAGAATCTGGATGTTAACACGAACTAGGGAGACTGAGTCGTGCATTAGTAAAACCTTCACAATCATCTGAAATCGAGTTGACAGTCATCCAGATCGCTAAAACAGCAGAAGCACGACATTAGGAACTCAGACTCTGATGGCTTGGAACTCTTGTGGAACGTATGGTGGTATATTTTACCAAGCTCTTACAGCCTAATACATCGCTCCATAATTGGGCTCTTCACCGTTTTGCCATCCCACATGTTAGCCTAAGACATATTTTCTCATGTCTTTTCGACTTCGGATATCAATCTGCCCCCAGCCAAGCCTATTCAATCGCCGGGCGCCATGATAGCTCATATCCTGTGCTACTCCCGAGAAGAGATTCCATGGATCCATGGACCATAGTTCAATCACCATGCTGTCTCTTCTAGCCCCGTGTGCCACGTGCGCCTCTTGCCCTGTTTACAGTCGCCCGACCACGTGCCAGACCAACACCTCGGCCGCGGGTACCTCGTGAGCGGAACATGGGCGCATTCCTAGTCTCTGGTTAGCGAGCTTGAACGTACAGTCTGTCAGTGTAAAAGCGTGTACCTTAACATGTCGGGGACGATGAAGTATCGGACGTGCGAGCCGCGGATGTAGACTTGCTCGAGATGTGAAACGCGACCGTCGCGTGCCGTGACCGTGATGTCCTTTAGTTGGACGTTCATGTTGTCCTCGGCTTGGAGAGGTCAGATACTATTCAGGAACATGACCATAGGCAGGGGAATAGAAAGTGGTATGGACCTTCGATGAGTTTGCCGCGGTAGACATCGCCAGATGTGATCTCGAGAGTGACAATGTGGCCCTATGCACGCGCATTAGCTTGGTTCGTTGGTACAGAGCGCTGGCGGTGGCCTACAGTTGCCTCGTTTAGCAGCTTGATCGGGATGCCAATCGTGCTCGTCATTGTGATGGGAGTGGTCGCGTAGCTGTGCTAGGAAGGTTGGAGAGCAACAGCGAGCGCGTTATGGTGGGGTCGTGACGTGGGGTAAAGGCGAGTTCGTGATGGTGGGAAAGTTGAAGGTCGCGGAGGTTGAAGTTATTCCGATGTGAAGCTTGGACCACATCTTAATTGCACGTGTGCCTTACATAATCCAGACTACCACTTCCATGTTCATATCAACGTACCTCCCGCTTCAACACAATTGAGATTAGATTTTTCACCTTGCCTTTTATCCAATCTATCTGTCCGTCGCTTTCTTTCTCATTGAGCAAGTTGATCCAGAAAATCAATCAAAATACCTACTCATCTGCAGCTAAATTTGTCGTTCAACCTTTCCAAACTCTCCAACCTTTCCAATGAATATATCAGGAACCCTCAACGTATTCAAGCTAATCAGAGACCCCACTCTATGTCTCCCCCAACACACAGTATCAACCTTTAACCACCTCCCCATCCCCCTCTCCAAAGCATTCCCCCCAAAACCCGGCCAAAAGCCCGTAGAAATCAAAGCCGTCGTACTCGACAAGGACAACTGTTTTGCAATTCCCCACACGAATGAAGTCCACAAGCCATATCACGTAAGAAACCCGTCCGCCCAATTCCCCGTTTAGTCTACCATGGAATCGATGAGGTACCTATAATTGACATGGCCACGATGTTAATCAACCCTAGAACAAATTCCAAGAACTCCGCGCCGCCTACCCCGGCTCAAAGCTGCTCATAGTATCCAACACAGCCGGCACCTCGTCGGACAAGAACCTCGCCGAAGCCGCTCTCCTTGAGAAGAACACGGGTGTAAAAGTCCTGCAACACTCGACAAAGGTAGCTGCCCTACCCTATTTCGTTCCCAACCCGACCCAATCCCATCCAATCCAATCCAATCCCATCCACTCCAATCCAATCCAATCCCTCCACCGATTCCTACCCGCCTATCCCTATCCCCATTATTTACCTACCCCACCCTCAAATATTCTAACACCCCCACCCAGAAACCCGGCTGCACGTCCGAAGTCCTCTCTCACTTCGCCACACACCCCGACTCCGACATAACCTCACCCTCTCAAATCGCCATCGTCGGCGACCGCCTCTTCACCGACATCATGATGGCGAACATGATGGGCGCGCATGGGTTCTGGGTCTGCGATGGGATAATCCCGCGGAAGAGTTTTGTGAGTGTTTTACTGTTGATTATTCACTATTTACTATTTACTATTTACTATTTACTACCGAATATCGATGCGGAAGTGCTAGTGTGCATGGTTTGGGGGGGAGGGAAAGGAGAAGAAGGTTGAACGAGGCTAACGTGGTGTAGTTTGCTCGGATGGAGGATAGACTAGCTGGGTTCTTGTTGAAGAGGGGGTATGTCGCTCCGGATCCACGGGGTGGGGGGTTTGAGTAAAGGATCGTAGTACGAAAGGATGGACGTCAAGCGTCCAGTGTAAGAGTAGGAAGTGTACTGTTCATCCCATGTATTGCCACCCAGTCCAGCCAGCCCGATTTGACCGATTCAACCCCATTCTAATGCAAACGCCCGATATACTGTAATCATACAATTCATCCTACATATACATACCATTTGCAGGGTTTCGTTAATACTGCTGCACCTCTACTTCCACGTGCGCTTCCTTCCCCTACCCTCTCCTCCCCAGCTTCCACCTCGCAATCCTCCCCTGAATATCGTCCCACGAAAACTCCTTCCTCACCAACCCCTCTTGCTCCCCCTCCTGCACCACCACCGTCGGCGCCCCGCTCCCACCGCCCACATTCCGCACCTCGCCCCCATAAACCTGTCTCGCAACCCTCCTCAAGTCCTTCACGCTAACCTCCTCAATCTTCCTGCACATTTCCCTGACGCCCACCTTCCGGCCATGGACCTGTACCTGCCTGCCCAAATCCTCCAACTCGACCATTCGCGATTCCAGGTTCATGAGGAGCGACGAGCGCAGTTGGTTCTTCGCGCGCTGTACCTCTCCCGGTTTGAGGGCCGAGTATCCTGTTTCCTGGCCGAGGGCTGAGAGTTCGCGGCAGAGCACTTCGAGCATTTGGGCGATCATTGCAGGGGAACAGGATGCTGCTATGCCGAATAGACCTGAATCTTTGTAGCTGTGGTTGAAGGCTACGCAGCTCTCTACCCAGCCGTGTTGGTTTAGGACGTTTGTGTAGAGGCGCGAATACATGCCCTTTCCGGGGCCGCCGGCGCTGAAGGATCCGCCACCACCGAGGAGGGTTTGCAGAGTTGCGAGGGCGTAGATATCTGGAGACGAGATGGGGAGGGCCTCGAAGGCGAGGTGGATGTGCGAGAGGCGCGGGAGGCTGGGGTTGAGTGGGGGTGGGATCGGAGGGAGGGTGAGGAAACCGCCAGTGTAGTGGGACGGGATGCTTGTGTCGATGGGGGGGAAGCTGAGGGAAGGGTCGAGCGAAGCGTTTATGGAGGCGTTGGAGGTCGCGGATGTGGAGAGGTTCTTGAAGAAGGGGATCTTGGAGAGGAGTTTTGACGTTTGCGGGGGTGCGCCCATTGGCGTGGGGTGGGAGGCTGTAAAGGACTGCTCGTACGGGCTTGCGCTGGATATTGTGCTGTTGTCGCCGGCTTGCACGAGAGACGGGCCGGTGCCTTTCTCCATGTCGCCAAAGTACTGGGTCGCTAACCGGACGGCTTCTCCGTGCTGTACGCCAGCAAAGGCTACAGTCAACCGCTCCGGCTTGAAGAACTCTTTTCGGTATGCCTCGACCACGGCACGGTTGATGTACGGGAGTCTCTCTTTAGGACATAGCAGGGGGTTCCCCAATGTGTTGTCCCTGTATGCCGCCATGTGTACGAGCTCTGGAAGAATCAACTCTGGCTTCGACCAGATCTCGCCAATCTCGTAGTCTGCAGTCTCGAGCTGCTGCTGGACCTCGTCTTCGGTGATCAACGGATCGCGTATCGTTTCTGCGAGGAGGCCCACGGTGGTAGGGACGGCCGAGTTGAAGGTGGCGGACTGGTACATCAGCGATTCGCGCGACGAAGCACACTGTATATTGCCGCCCAATGATTCGAGCTTTTCGATCATCGCATCTCCCGCCGTGTGTTTTGTCGACTTGAACGCCAGCCGGTCTATGATGTGACTGACGCCCCGCAGCGCATCGTTCTCGTATCTTGATCCCGCGTCGACGTAGACTCCAATGCCCGAGAATGGGCCGGGCAGAGCTTCGGTTGCGACTCGGAGGCCATTTGGGAGGGTGGTGATTTCGTCGAGCTCAGCTGGGTCCTAAAACAGGGCTTAGATTAGCAGGCACAAAAAAAGTTGGGATCAAGCGGCCTACCTTGTCGATGCCCACTACAGTTGCCAGGCCCCTACGAGCCGCACATTCTGTGGGAGTTTTGGACGAAACTGATGTCGATTGGAGCCTTCGCGAGAGCGGGCGGAGGGTGCGCGGTCTCAGCATTTCTGGATGACGTGGGGAGAGAGAATGTCTGGCAATTCGGCGTGGAGGCAGTTCGGAACCCCGGGACGGAAATTTGTGAGGTTGCACGGGAGCGCTTACATAATCTCGATGCGTCCAAAGTTTGATGGGCGATCCCCGAGGTTGGCGAGGCGAGGCTGCACTTGCAGGCTGCACGCTTCATGGGGACAGCGGCCGTGCATGAATTGGGAGAGCGGCAAGGTGGAGACGGAAACGCTTTGCCAGGAAACAAAGGCAGGAAATGCAGGGAGAGGCAAGACGCGGCTTCTGCTTCATCAGAGCATCAGCCATGTTTGCAGTCCACCTGAGTGTAGTTGCGACGACCTGGTTGAGCGGGCGAGATCCTCAACACGCGCTGCACACGAGGCGCCGTGGAGGAAGACCGGGCTGCACCACCCTTGGACAGCCCGCTTCACACAGTGCAAGAAATGCTCTGTCAACAGGACACTACGGTCCGCGGTCCCAGTAGGCTGGCCTGCGGCGTCCGCAGGTGCTCGCCGCGACGATCCAGCCAGCGTCAGGCGCCATGTGTAGGGCCATGTGTAGGGCCATGTGTAGGGGCATGCACATGGCTGATTCCGCTCTCTCCACCGGTTTGCCTCTTGGCCGCCAGAGCCCCCAGGCCCATGCCGCTGCTCGCTGGCCCCATAACACCCTCGCAGCTGCCGCGGACCCTCGAGCAGAACCACGCTCTGTTTCGCCTGCCCTCGCCCGCGTCGCCCGCCGCCCTCACAGCCCCGTGAAGCCGGTCGTGCGGTGTCTGCAGCGTGCTGCTCCCAATGTTCACGACGGGACCCCCATCGGCTGCCACCGTCTCTGCGTCGCCCGTCTCGACCACGTCTGCTCCCTTGCCGCGGCCGAGTCGACTGCGAGGCCTCTCGTACATCAGAAACAACCTGCACGGGCTCCACTCGCACGCAGCAGCCGACTCCTCACGTGCTGACGCAAGGACGACCCCGGATCCCGTGCCGCCAACAGCACCGAAAAGCAACCACCGCCCGCGAGCCACCACGGCCGCGACCGCGACCCCGCCAATTCCCCCGTTGAGCGTCGTTCCCAGTGCGGGTGCTGCTCGCGGCGGCCTCTCGAGAACACACACGGCCCCCGAGTCGTCGGAGCGGCTGTCGACCGACCCCTCGTCCACGACAGCAGCCGAACCCTCAACCTCAACAACCACCATGACCAGGAACCGCGCCGAGACGACTGCGCCGCAGCTAACGGTGCGCAACCACTCCGGCCCGATTCCGACATCGACACCGTCTGCCTCGGCCATGGACGTCTCCGGCGGCCAGCCCGACGACGCACCCGGCAAGCGACACCTGCCCTCGATACGCTTCATCCCGCACCAGGACCCGCGAGCCGGCCGCCCGTCGCTGCAGTTCCCGACCATCACACGCACGCTGCCCGACGAGGCCGCCATCATCCGCGTGGGCCGCTACTCGGAGCGGGACAACCTCCCAGACATCCCCGCAAACGTGCCGTCGGCCGCCGCCGTGGGCTTCAAGTCGAAGGTGGTGAGCAGGAAGCACTGCGAGCTGTGGTGCAAGGAGTCGCAGTGGTACATCAAGGACGTCAAGAGCTCGTCCGGCACCTTCCTGAACCACATCCGCCTCAGCCAGCCGAACGTCGAGTCGAAGCCGTTCAAGATCAAGGATGGGGACATTATCCAGCTGGGCATCGACTTCCGGGGCGGCGAGGAGATGATATTCCGCTGCGTGAAGATTAGGATCGAGTGCAATAGGGGCTGGCAGCAGGCCCTGAATACGTTCAAGTAGGTGTGGTTGACCTGGGGTTTGAGTCACGCTAACAGCCCGCAGCAAGCAAACACATCAACGACTACGCAACCTGGCGAAGAAGAAGGACAGTGACAGCGCATCGACACATAGCTCGGAATGCTCTATTTGCCTCATGTCGATTGCAGTACGTATCCACGCCTTGTTTATACTGTCCCCTGCTAACTCCACCTAGCCGTGTCAATCACTGTTTGTCGCACCCTGTTCGCATGTATGGCACTACAAGTGCATTCGCCCGATCCTGAACGGGCCGACGTGGCCAAACTTTCTCTGTCCCAACTGCAGAGCCGTCACTGACCTGGAGGCTGAGGTGGATGATCCTGGTGATTTTGAAATCTGGGACGACGAGGTCGCAGAGTCCACCCACGAACCACAGGCTAACGGGACAGAAACCAATGGGGACCGGCACGTGACGCCGCGGACCTCTACAGGTCCCCTGAACCAGGTTGAGACCAACGCCACGCAAACCAACGGACATGACCTGGCACACCTGCAGAATGCCCTTTCCAACATCACCATTGGCTCCCAAGACCAGCCCGCCCCTGATCCAGCAACGCCGCACCGTTTCCTCTCTGCCGCTCCCTCGTCCGTCACTCAACCCGTGTCCATCAACCTGGGCGCCGCAAACGACAACCCTGGCCTGTCTCCCCTTTTCCGCAACGGATCCGCCGGTCTTAGTCCCGACCAACGGGCGCCCGAATGTCCAATGACGCCGCGAAACGATGCAGGCCCTTTTGTTCTTGACGGTAGTGCTGGAAGGGCGTCTGCAGCACGTTCAAGAGAGGAATCACCCAGCCGCGGCAACACCGACGCACCGCTTCCTCCGATCCAATTCAACTAACCAACCCACGACCGCGTAGTTGTGAAGAAGGGGCCGTGTATCCATTACCAATAATACATATATCATCCCGGGCATTATCAGGCGTTTGGGTCGAAGCAGGCGTTCGGAATGTTGTTACGCTGTCACGGTCGGTCGTTCATTGTTCATCGCTGGGGGTCGGCATGAGACTGTCTGGTTGGGCAGGCAGGCAGATACTGGGGGCTTGCTCTCTGTTGTCCTGTTGGCATGGCTGGTCATTTTCGTGCATCGTCATCTATTGGGGGTTTCCTTGGGGGTTGGGAGGGTCTATATATCGGTTTATGTGGTTCTTGCAATATCATCGAGTTCTGTCGCTGATTGATGGTGTTGTACGTATTAAT
Organism: Amniculicola lignicola CBS 123094; assembly: GCA_010015725.1. Lineage (NCBI taxonomy): Eukaryota > Fungi > Ascomycota > Dothideomycetes > Pleosporales > Amniculicolaceae > Amniculicola > Amniculicola lignicola. The sequence goes on along the minus strand of ML977592.1, from coordinate 255,941 downwards.
GGGGTTGCTTGATATGAGGATACGCTGGCGTAGAGGGAAATGGAGGCAGAATATACAGATCTTTTCAGGCAATGGACAAGTGCTGTTAGGGTATCGTGGTTCCCCCTTCTGGTGTTATGTACTTCCTCACTTATCGGTATTTACGACGACATCTGACCCACACTAAATACAAGAGATGCCCGCTGCTCGGAACAGCTTCGGAATCCCAACCCAACGCTCCCAACGCTCTCCCCCTGACTCCATTCCTCCCCTGCCCTCCCCTCCCCTCCTCACTCAACCATCATCCACTCTACTCAAACATCCCACTATGCGAACTCACCCCAGTGCCCTGCGCCTGAATCTTCCACTCCTCCAGCAAGACAAACACCTCCTGCCTGGTGTCTTCAATAATACCTTCCATCTTGATGTCGTTCTTGTCGTAGCCAAAGGGATCTTCAAGCTGCACGCCGATGCCTTCGATGCCGTAGAGGGTAAAGGCGACGAGGGCGACAATGGGGATGGCCCACCAGCCGAACTCGACGACAGTCGCAAAGGGCAGGATGCAGTTGAAGAGGGCGAGGACTTGGCGTTGGTGGATTCTGGGGAGATGTGTTAGTATGGGTGGATGCTATGGAGGGATGTGGGAAGGGATGTTGGAGGTAGGGCAATCTTACAAATGCGCAACTGGAATGGGTGTTGTTCTGATCGTCTCCATCCTCCCATACGCATCAACCAGCGAGTTCAACTGCGCCGTCATCTGACTCGCCATGGGCCCATTGAACCAGCTCCGATCAATACCCCGCCTGATATACCCCTCGAGCAGCACCGTCAACTGCAGTGGCAGTCCCAATCCCTGGTCCTCATACCCCATCAGCCCGTCCGGCAACAGCGTCACATACTCGGCCTTTGGCGTCGCCGTCCCGCTCTCCCCACTCGACCGTGTACTCGGGCGAACAGGGCGATCTTGAAAGCGGTCTGCGTCCACCAAACCCGCAGGCGGGATATTAAACTCGGCACGCAGGTTGTTCTTGACAGCGTAGAGCACAGCGATAAGCACGCGGATCATGCGCTCTGTATCCGCAATTTCAACGGCGGATATCTTTGCGCCGTCCTCGCCGCCCCTCCGCGCATTCACTAGAAACACGCGCGCGAGGTTGCGCACGCTGGTCCCGATGGTCGTGAGACAATTCCTGCCGGTCCAGAAGCGGTCGTAGGACGTCTGGTTGCGGAAGACGAGCATGAGGCCGACGACGATGGACAGCGAGGGGATGATGGTGGGCGGGAGGCCCAGCGAGGCATGGGCATGGCGCGTGAGGTAGACGACCAGGGCCGTGAAGAGCGAGTGCAGGATTACGGGGATGACGACGATGCTGTGGATGGAGCCTTTGGTGAAGCGCAGGACGAGGGGGAGACGTCGGGGCTTGCGCCGAGAGGCGTGGGCGAGGGGGTACGTGGGGCGGCGGGAGGGGGGTTGAGGGGGCATGGTGGTGGAAGGTCTGTATGCTCTTGGACCCTGGGGGAATGAGGAAGGAGGGAGGGAAGAGGGGGTGGGGTGGTGAGGTGTTTAGGGGAGAGGGTGGCTGGGATGGGCAGAAGAAAGGTGTACTATCCTCGTACCGTACGGTGTCGGTAAAGGAACCCTGATGGAGACGCCCGCGCCTTGCTTGTTTGAGGAGGAGACAGATCTGGGGCGTGGAGACGAACAGGGTCTGAGCTTGGCTGGCCAGAGCTTCAGGTTTAAGCGCAGATGCAGACGCACGTCATTCGTGTAACCTTTCGACAAGAGCGTGCGGAAATAATACGAGGAAACATGCGGTGTAGTGTTCTTCTATAACTAGATCGCATTTGGCGGTCACGAGAGTATGGGGCATCCACGTGGTAATGTCCCACTTCCACGCGCGAGCACATGCCAGGTGCATGTTCAGAGGAGACGTGAGAGGTAGAGGTGGACCCCGGATCGATTAGCCTACCTCGGCCAAATCGAGCATGCATGCAGGTGCAGCCAGCGTGTTAGTTACTCATTTATCAAACAAACACCATGCTTTTTTAACCCTCACACTCTCGACTTTCAACCTCTCCCTTCAAGTCTCTGACAGCGACAACCAGCCGGACCATGACATCCCAAATCGCCCAACCCACCCCTCCCGCAAACGAAAAGACAACACCAGAGACACCCCAATCTCCAAAGCATGCTTATTTGAAATTAATTGTGCATCTGAAGCTTTACCGACAGCTCTCAACTCTGCTGCTCAAAACAGACACCTTACTCCTCCGTCTCTCTACCATCCTCTCCAACCCCGCACACACAGACGCCCTACTATGCACACTATCATACACCCTCGAACTCCTCTCCGCGCTGCTCTCACGGATGCTGGCTCGAAAATTACCATCTCTCACTCCCACCGCCACAACATCACCATCAACAAACCAACCCAACCCAAAGAAAGCCGCAGGACTACATTCCCCAGGATGGACAAAGAGAGCAGAAGAAATAAGTAAAGGAAGCAAAGCCCTCGCAGCCCTCATAAGCGACTTCAGAATCTTTGTCCGATTATGGGCATTAATCGACATCTACACCTGGGCGCGCTCCCTCTGGCACTCCCCCCTACCACCCCCCGCACAACCGCCCTCCTCCAAATGCCCCCCCATCCCCCACCACCACCAACACCAACGCCAAAAAGAAAAGCTTCTCCAAAGAATAGCCTGGGCGCAAATCACCGCCTGCACCGCCTTCCAGCTCCTCGAAAACGGCGCCTATCTGAGCAGCAAAAGCGTGCTAACGGGACAAGGGTGGACTGGGGATAGCGGCAAGAGGAGAGAGGGTCGGTGGTGGGTGTGGAGTTCGCGGTTTTGGTTTGCGCATGTGGTGCTTGAGGGGGTGAGGTTGGGGACTGTGTATGCGTATGGGGGATCCTCGGTTTTGGCGTCTGCGCTGGATTCTGAAGTAGGAGTGGCAGGGTTCGATGGCGATGATGATGATGAAGAAGGTGGCGGTGGCGGCGGCGAGAAGGAAGATAAAATGGAAAGGGAGGAGAGGAGTAGGGATGAGGAGAGGGAGAAAGAGCTGTGGTGGCGCGATGTCATTAGTAACCTTGCGTATCTGCCCATGACGATTCACTGGTCGACGGAGACGGGGTTTCTGAGTGATGTTGGGGTGGGCATGTTGGGGAGTGTTGCGGGGGGTGTGTTGGTTTGGGATGCGTGGAGGGGGACTAAGTAGGCCGTGAGAGAAAGAATGATATGTGTGTGTGGGGTCACGGGGGTGGGTGTTGGTCGGACCGTTGGAGTTTAGACGGGGAAGGAATATGCTATATACCATAGACTAGACTATCCATGACATGGGCTTGTAGCGAGGAGGAGCGATATTGGGTTTGGCATCTCTGTGTATTTGGTTGTATCTATGCGTGCATCTACTCAGCCTTCAACCCTGCTCCCACCCTCTCCTCATATCTCATCACCACCACAGCAACTCCAACAACACAAATGCAACACAATGCGCCTAACAGCGCACACCCTGACCCAACACCATCAACAACAACTAAACCGAGGCAGCCCCATAGTTCATCATCCCCATCATCATCAACCCCCCCAATACAAATCCCTCCCCATCCCCAACCCATCCCCACACCAACTATCCGGACTCCCATACCTCTCAATTTCATCCGTCAAATATCTTGCACCCCCCATACCCACGCCCATCCCCATGCCAACTCCCAAACCCATTCCCATCCCAAACCCTCCTCCCCCTCCCCCTCCCGCCCCAAAGCTCCTCGCCCAAGACGGCGCCGCCGGTCCCAGACCTGCTGGATACTGCGGCGCCCCCAAATACCCATTCGGTGACCCCGTCCTCACCCTCCCCCGCACCACTCTCCAAATCTCCTCTCTCGCCTTCAACACATCGAAAGCGAGGGCGCCACTCTGCTCCACCAGCTGATAGAACCGCGCCTTGAATCCCATATCCTCCTGCAACTTGACGAGATTGGGAGGTTCGTTGCTGAGTCCACTTCCGCCATTTCCCATCGCCCCATTCGCGCTGTTTAAGCCCAAGCCTAGCCCTAGCCCGGCGTCGTCATCGTCTGGCATCCTGACTAAGAATTTGCATGCCCATTCGCGCAAATCGGGCGCTGGTTCGCCGCCAACGTACAACTCCCGCAGGAAAGAAATCGGATCTTCATTCGTGGTAGTCTGCGCCTTCATGCGGTGAATAGCCAGCGCCTTGACGTCCTCGAAACCCATCAAATCGCCAAGTTTAAACATGCGGATATCTGTCAGGAGATACGGAACCGGGGATTCGGTATGCATAGGTCTGATAACCGGGGGGCCTTTTCTCCCACTCCCAACCACGGGCTGGATATCAGGCGAGTAATTATCAGTGTGTAAGAGTTCGAGCAACGCAAGGAACGTCTCAGGTCGGATATCTTCATGGACTTTTAGGAGGCGGGAGCCAGCTCTATCAAACGCCTTCCGGATGCTAAGATAATTATCGATTTTGTCGCCTGGAACCTGGACCGCTTTGTCTGTGAGGATGAATTCGACTGCATCGGGGGAGGGAGTGCTTTCTTCACGTAGGATTTCTTCGAGGTCGCCGCGGCGCGAGTTGTAGACCCAGACAGCCGGCTTCTGCACGAAATCTGGGTGCTCCAGCATAGGTTTGCAGACGCCCTCGTACCATTCATTAATATCTGGTTCAGAGATGGGGTCGACGTCGCAATAACACTGCGATCGATAGTGCTTCTGGCGATGGCGCGGTGGAGATGGATGGTATTCGTTGTAGTAGCGTCCGAGGAGGTTGTGGCCAAAGCCGAGAGGGAATGGACGACCATAGTGCCCAGACACTTTCTTGATAGCATTCATAACCTTTCCATAATGGAGGCCATGGGCGAGGCGGTTGTAGTATTCCTCCTTGATCCGGTCATCCTGTCGTCCACATGCGACAAGGAAGTAGGCGTGGATCATGTGATGAATAAGTGTTGCGAGGATATTCTTCGAGTCAGTGCGCTGGAGGAGATTGGCATTCAGTACAATCGAGATGCGCCGGACGCGTGGATTGGGCCCTTGCCCATGGCTGGAAGTGACACCAGATACATGTGTGCCCAGATTTCCAAGATCCAAGAACACGGCGTCCCTCAGGTGGCCAGCAAACAAAATCTGATCAAGCCTGTTGAACGCACGATGTGCCAGCTCCAGGGGGTGTCCAGCACCGCAGAACTTCGCCGCGCTAATGCGCAGACTCTTGAGAGATTCTGCTACATCTGGCGACTCTTCCAGATGATTAATCACAAAGGCCACAGCGAAGTCGAGATTCCAGCCCAAGTTCCGTTCACACTTTAGTCTCTCGTTTCGGAGCCGCTGGAAAGTACTAGAAATCGGACGCGGGATGTTTCGAGGAGCGTAGTACGGCTCTGGCTCTGAATCCGATCCCACTGGATAGTGCGGAAACCCCACTGCAGTGCGGTTACAGTATGGAATGAGGGATGCAGAAGGATCGAATGTCATCAGGAAAGAGGTCGTATGATTGAAAGGGGTCAGAAAGGGTCGCCATACGCGCAAGAGGTTGAACAATCCATTAAACAGCCACCGCGCTGATTATATAGTGCGGCCACGTGAATGATGCTGACGATCCTTCTTGCTGTGTGTTCGGTCAGTGTGGGTGCTGGAAGTGTTGGTCATGACCACGTCAATTAGTCTGAGATTGTTTGCTCCTTTGAATTACCTTGTAGCTAGGACTAGCTGCCGAGCCCCGTCATGAGAACAGGCACCGTTGGGCACGTGTCTCTTGATGGGTACTTGGAAGTCGCCGACCGTACGGGCGAGGCTGGTGCCGCCCACATACTCCTAACCGCAGCCCAGTGACGGTGGTTTACCAGGCTCCCAGGCGTCATACGGCAGTTTGTTCCTAGACGTGACACGAGCGGGCGCAATCGCTACGCCAGAGATGTCACCGATTCTCGGTAGGGCGGGAACCCTTGCAACCGGATCGACGAGGTCGAGCCTCAGACAAAAGGATGGAGAAGTGACGAGCGTGTGGATGCTTGGGGTAAGACGAGATTAGCGACAATGCCAGGAGATGGGTGCACCAACGATCTGAGAACGAGAGCGAGGGAAAAAGTAAGATATTGAATTCGCGAAGCCCAAGATGAAACCCGATAGAACCCCCCACATTATCTGGAGCCAAGACGCAGGGAAATGTACAGTGTGTCACCCAAATACATCCAATATGATGCACAAGTGACGATGCGCGTTGACATGCGAAGGCGCTTGTATAGCAGCTGCTCGCTCCCGTCCAGAGAGTTTGTCGTCAGCCGCGTAGAGACGTGGTGCTTCGCTCTTGAACATCAGCACGGGCCGACGTCAAGCAATACTTAACACGAGCTAGCACACACCACTTAGGAAGTCGTTCGTCACGCCAAAAGCCGGGGTCCGGCTCTAGTATCCGCCTTTAGTATCATATCCTGCCGGCCCCTTGGGGTCATAGACACCGGGTCCCTTAGTATCGTACCCTCCTGGGCCCTTGGGATCGTACCCTCCTGGTCCCTTGGTGTCGTATCCTCCGGGGCCCTTGGGATCGTATGCTCCGGGGCCCTTGGTATCGTATCCTCCCGGACCTTTGGTGTCATAGCCTCCCGGGCCCTGGCTCGGACGTCGGTCGAAGTCGTCACCTGGCCGTCCGGATGGACCTCTTCCGCTCGAGTCGCCGTAGTGCTTTCGCCTCAACGCCGCGAGCCTCTTCTTCTTGGTGTGCGAGTTGATGTATGTGCCGATGATGAAGCCGATGATGTTGAAGAACGGCACCCAGGTGTGTTCGGGGAGGAACTTTTGCGCAAACGCGAGCGAGATCGGGGAGACAACCCAGCTGACCTTCATGACAGGCATGAAGCCGGCCTTGACCGTCGCCTTGACCTGGTGGAAGGTGCGCGCGCCGGCAATGATGGCCATGGAGACGAGGTAGATTGTGTTCTGGATAGGAGAGACCTGCGCGCGTTAGTGTCGAATGGCCAAATACGTCATCTTGCGCCTCGAACGTACAATCAGATTGCTGACGAGGATCTGGAGGATCTTGGCCTTGAGGCTCGTCCTGCCGCGGAAGAGCTTCTGCAGAATAGTGATCAGGACGTGGCCGATGGGCGCGCTGATGAAGGCGCCGTAGATGGCCATCTTGGGCACGCGCGAGGTGAAGTAGTGGCCGCTCTTGCTCCGGTCGTGCGCGATCCACGACGCGAGGAACTCCTGCAGGCCGGAGAGGGTGCCGGAGGTGAGCATCTTGGTGCGCAGTGGGTTCTTCTGGAGCTGCTTGAGATACGCCTGCGCCGGGCGAGTCAGTCTGCGGTGTCACGACGTCAATCGCGCGCAACTCACGGCAAGATAGCCATTCGGGCCTGCGCCCTTGGTGAGGGCCTGGCCGACTTCATGGACAAAGTCGCCCTTCTCTCCCGCGACGCCGGCGGCTGCGCTCGCGGCAGCCCCCGTCGTCGTCTTGATCGTCTCCTTCTCGAACTTAACCGACATGGTGTTGCGCTGCTCAATGTCGCGGGGACAGGCGTGGACGGTGAGCGGGCGCGTTCAGGGCGGGGTGTAGCGGTGGATGGGCGCGCGAGGGCTGCGTGGTGAGTCGTGGGGAGCGAGGTCGAAGCTGATGCGATGGCTGGGAGTTGCCCTGGTGTTTGTTGTCTGCCGAGGGTCTCGGCGGCGGCCAATGAGAATGCACCACACTAGCGGCGGCAGTGGAGTGCTTTTCGGGGGCGCGAGCAGGGACGCGACGACACCTCCAGACGATCAGACGGGCGATAAGGGCGATCGGGCTGCAGTGGCTCTCATGTATAACCCCCGGTGCGCGTCGAGGGAGGGGAGCATTTGATGCGTGCGGCCGCCCCGCGGTGAGGAAATGCACGCAATTTGGGCTGCCACCACCGCGAGGCGACCGAGTCCGCAACACGCCGGTATCCGCACGCCATGGAAACGTGCATGTTCCCAGGAGACCAAAGCCAGCACATGGTTAAGCCTTGCTAAGGAAATCGCAGGCCGCGTGTAAGAGAGAGGATCGAGAAGAGACTGTCTTGACAACATGCAGCCATGTCTGTCAGGGGCAGCCGGAATGTGCAGCCCTATCAATTCGTGGCGCCCTAGGAACCCCACCCCGTCGCAATGGGGAGCAATTCTTCAAAACTGCACATGTATTCACGTGTGGCGGGTTGAGAACATGCACGACAGAAGCACAATGGCGGTGGGCACGGTTTGTATGACAATTACTTCATCCCATCAGTTTTGTGGTCAGGCTGGCAGAGAACATGCCGCTGCTGGGTGACCTCATACAATCCATTCCTGTCTCTGGCCTTTCACCAACATGTCCACGTCTTTCCTTCCTCTCGCTCTTCTCTTTCTCCATCTGCCGTTTGGCGTCATTTGACTTTGTGAATGCGGTGGCCGTTCACGCGCAAGAGTCGGTCTGTACCGTTCCGCCGAGCCACCAGAAGGTCACAACACAACACCAGACCAACCTCACCTGCACCATTGGCAAATCTGGCCGCATTTCCCAACTCCGCTGCGGTTGCTGCTGCTTCCCTAAACTTTTGCACGAAGCAAAGCCACAGTGTGTTCCTTGATTTGTCTGTATCATCACCACTCACGGGTTCCTTCCGTGCGCCCTTCTCAATCAAGGTACAGCGACCATCTTCCCCATAAACAACTGCCATTTCGCCGCCTCCACGTCCATGCACTGACCATGCTAACTCGAAGAAGCCCCGCCGCCAACAACCCAGGAAGTTTGGGTTCTCCCGCAAACCACACCCAACCCATCTTACCCACGGGGACCGCCACCATGAGAGTAGGTTCAGCAGAGATTTGCGCCGTCGATCTAGCTAAATGCATCAAGGCTCGCGGGGCCCACAAGCGTGTCCGCACGCCGAATTGCACGCATATCAATATGGACCGTGTGTACGGCCGCGACCAGTATTGCTACGTTTGCGGGCGAGAGCCCTCCCTCGGCTTCTTGTACATCTGCAAGCAGGACGACCACTATCCCCCTGAAGGCCCTCGGCAACAGCACGGCGCAGGCAATCCCGAGGAGAGCAGCAGCGAATCGGGCCTCCGCGCGGAACTGGAAGAGATTGGATTGAGTCCGTCGGTGATTCGCGCAGCTGAGCGTGGCGAATACACGCCGGCGCAGCTCCAGAAGTTGAAGGTGTTGAAGGTCGAGATGAAGCAGGCCATATCGGACACACTCCAAGCCAGCCAGATCCATGCCTTGGCGGAGCAGCTGTCGAACATTGACGGAGCATCCAACAGTGTCCCGGTGGCTACCGCTACATCTAACCCGGTCAGTTTGCCTCTATCCCACCACCGGAGTGGAGGCAATAAGCTGACTGCAAGCAGACACCCCCAGCCTGCGAGTTTCGTGCATGTCACACCTGCCGTCCGTACTACCGCGACCGCTTGTACACCTCCTTCGAGGTGGTGATGAACGGCAACACCTCGCGGCTCACCCATGACGACGTTGAAGAGTTCCGTCTTCCCACCAAAGACGCATGCATTCTTCGCTTCATTGGGCTCCTCCCCAACCCCCTGCCACCCATCGCGGAAGGCGCGCTGACTTCTGAGCCAACCTCCACCACTCTCCCCACCGATCTCTCCACCGACCTCAGCCCATCCTGTGCGAGCATCCTCACATTCCGCACCACCCAGTCGGACGTGGATGAGCTCAGCAAGATGCGCCGCCCCCATCGCCGCTTCTACAGCCTCGGCTTCAAAGGCTCCGGTGACATTGCTCGTGATCTCGCGCGTCTCGACCCCATGTCCTGGCGCCACGGCCTCAAGAGCGCGATCCAAGGTATCTTCCGACCGAGCCATTGGCGTGAGAGCAGCAGCTCGGGGTCCAACATCACTCTCCCTCTTCCCCGAACCGGCACGAAGCGCGATCTCGCCGAGGGCATCACCAATGACTTTGACCTGCGGACGCTGCGCCGCGTGAGGAAGCAGAAAGAGCGCGCGGACCTTCGTAATGGGGTCATCTCGAAAGGGTTCGAGCAGAGCAGGAACCGCTCGGGGTCGCGTGGCGAAGTGGATTCGGAGGGCTCTGAGGAGTCGATTGGCAACTTTACAGTCTATTCGTGCGCATCGGAGGGGAGCGAGGTGGAAGTCGACGGCGGCGTTGCGTTGACCGAGGAGGCAGTCGAGACGCACATTCCCGACATCTTGCAAATCCGCGAGGAGTCGATTCCGGTTATTAACGGTGTGGACTCAATCATGACGCAGGCCTGAGTGATTGATGTGGGAGGAATAGGGAGGGAACCGAGGACGACGGGTTGCAAGCTCAACGCAATGTTTGGGGTTTGGCGTACCTGGTCAGGCTGTTTATCAATATACCCTGGGATGGCATGGCGTTTGTGGGTTATGGGAAGAGGCATGTTTTAGAGGCGTTGGCATGGGTGTGCGGTAGGCTGCAGTCTTTATTCTTGCACTATCAATTCAAGGGTGGACGTGAAGAGGTGACAGGCACATGTAGAGCCCTGGTGGAGTGGCTTGGCCATACCTCAATTGGTAGAAAAGTGGATGGGATCCAGATAGCTCAAAAGGCTGCAGCGCCATGCATTCTCTCATGCGCCACGCAAGCATGGAAAGCTTAACTTTACAACGTTGACATATGTGGGGCTTTTTGTTCGACGTACAATAGCAGCAATCCGTGCGGATAAAATTGAAATGGCAAAAAGACTGCACAGGAAGGTTGTGATGAAGGACAGAGCAACAAGTTCTGCAGGTGAAGCATAGGAGAAGAATGTCGGTCGCGAAATGGAGTGGCAGTGATGGTGGTAGCGCCTCGCAGCGATCTTGTGCAAAAGTGCTCTACATAGTACCCACCAACACTCCAAAATTCTACCAGTGAGAGCAACATGGCAAATATGTGTGTATCCTAGAACTGTGGCATGAAAAAATCTGCAAAACAAAACAGCAAAAACTGTATTACAGAACCTACTTATTAGGTTTTTGACCGCTTCGGCTGCCTGGCTGGCGATTTTACTCTACTACTACTCTCACCAGCCAGGGTCTTGCGGGTTTTTGGAAACTGTATTACAGAACCTGTATATTAGGTTTTTGACCGCTTCGGTTGCCTGGCTGGCGATTTTATTTTATTACTACTCTCACCAGCCAGGGTCTTGCGGGTTTTGGAAACTGTATTACAGAACCTGTATTTTAAGTTTTTGACCGCACCTTTTTTCTGGAAGACCATACTCTCCCAGGGTTGCGGGGGTTCGAACTCACGTCTTTGCAGCCACGGGGCTTTCTTTGTATGGAAGAGGGGGAAGGGGCCACTGGGCTAAGCTCAGCAAGTTCGAACAATTGGAGAGTGGTCTTGGGAAATATATATACACTGGTGTATTGGGATTGGATATATATTAGAGAGAGGTGTGGGAAGGAGTATCACAACAAAAGCCAACCCCGCCTCACGAAAACTCAGAGTTATCAAACGTGAAAAGACTTGCCAAGAGCTTAATCCAAACTGCAGGCTTCGGCATTCTCTCCATCCGCACTGACCGCGACCGTAAGATTCTCCGCGCCAGCCAATTCTATGAACTGACTACTTTCTTCAGGGGACTAACACCGCCGTCCTCACTTGTAGCACAGCCCAACCTCGTGAGATAACAACCACAAACACAAACACAAACACAAACACTCATCTCACAATGTTAGTAAGCACAGCAACAACCACAGCGACCATATCCTCCTCCCCGCTCCCGCCGCACCTACCAAACCCCCTCCCACCGCCGCTGTTTCACCACCATCCCCTGCGGAGGCAGCAACAGCGCGTCTTGCATCTGCGAGCAGACGACTGTACACGTAATCCCCAGCGCTATGCAGTCCTTGGACATATGCTTAGCCAACAGCATGTCGAAGTAACACAACTATACCCATCGCCACAGTCCGCAGAACTCGCGCACGCAGTGCTACACCAATGCCTAATTTTCAAATACACACGTTGCCGCCCTCAATCGTGGCGGCGCGGCGGCGAGGATGGTCACGGCGGAGACGGTGGGTGTGGGGCCGCCGTTCTACTTGCCGGTCGTTGAGGAGCGAGGAGGGTGGGTGAGCTTAGTGAAGATGCTTTTGTGCATGGTTTCGGTGTTTATTTCGCGGGCTTTGGGAGTGGCCGATGTTTAAAGGAGGCGATTTTGGTCACTGCTTGGGTATTTGGGCTTTCAGTTTGAGACTTGAAATATTCGAATAATATGCCCTGTAGCTGCAATAAAGAAGATAATTGATGCTTTTGATTCTTCGACCACCCATTGGAGTGTCCTAGAGCCATGGTCTTGATTGGGAGTGTTAAGGCAGTCCACAGTAACGATGATGTGCTCGCTCTCGCACAAGTAACCGAATAAGGAAGGGCTTTCAAGGCCCAATTCCGCATTCAACGAGATAATTTTCGCCTCTACTACATCTCCAATATTCTATCTTCCATCAAATCGGCCAACAAAACATTTTCCAAATTTCGACCAGTTCTCGTCGTTGACTTTACCACAAGCCCCCTGTTTCAACCCTCCCTCATTGTGATTGGAGGAATCCCAGCCCTGGCCATTCCTCCCGCAAATAAATTAATCCAAGGCGTACGATCATCCATTCTGACTCTCGCTAATCTGTAAACAGGACAAATACCTTCAAACTAGGATTCCTTCGGTGAATTAAGGGTTCTTTTCAGATGGTTCCCCACATTTGACTAGGCTGCTTGGGGGAGGAGTGTTTGGTGCTACACATCGTCAAGGTACTGAGCACTTTAGGGGAGGAAGAATGCAGGGCTTTATATATTAGGCGTTTAGCCAAATTCTGGGATGTAGTTCTTTTGGACCTCTTATTGCTTTCTTGTGTGCTGGCTTTTTCGATTCTGTTGTTCATACTTTTCGACTTTGGTTCTGCGAAATGTTCATCCCACTCCTCTCCACCGTCTCCCTGCTCCTACCTAGCATTTCTGCTCTCGCCTTTCCCGGCGCAGAAGGCTTTGGCCGCAATGCCATAGGAGGCAGCAAAGGCTCGGTGTACGTCGTAACCAATCTCAACGACTCCGGAACAGGCTCTCTGCGCGATGCTGTCTCGAAGACTGATCGGATCGTTGTATTTGCTGTGGGAGGGTTGATAACTATCAAAGAGCGTATGGTTGTATCCAAACGAGTCTCTATACTAGGACAGACGGCACCGGGAGATGGCATTACGGTTTATGGGAATGGGTGGAGTTTTAGTAATGCGGATGACGCTATCGTACGGTATGTAATCTCTCGCCTAGGTCTCTGCTTTCATCATATGCGTTCGCAGCTATTTTATAGATGCTAAAAGAAATGATAGATACATACGCATTCGCATGGGCAAATCCGGCACTAGCGGCAAAGACGGCATCACCATCGCCGAAGGCTCAAATATGATCTTTGACCACCTCTCTGTGACCTGGGGCCGCGACGAAACCTTCTCCATCAGCGGCACCGAAGTCTCCAATATCACTATCCAGAATAGCATCATTGGGCAGGGTCTCGAAACGCATTCTTGTGGTGGCTTGATCCAGACCGAGGCAGGCCATGGCATCTCTCTATTCCGGAACCTCTACATTGATAATAAAACCCGGAACCCCAAGGTAAAAGGTACCAATGATTTCACCAACAACGTGGTCTACAATTGGGGAGGTGGTGGTGGCTACATTGCGGGCGACTCCGCTGGTCTCAGTGAAGCGAACATCGTTGGCAATTATTTCATCTCCGGTCCCAGTACCTCCGTCACTGCTTTCACGCGCGGAAACGCAAACTTCCACGGCTATGTGGAGAAGAACTTTTACGACAGCAATCAAGACGGAAAACTCAACGGTGTGGAACTCGGCGTGTCAACCACCAACTACGGCGGCATGGCTCTCCAAACCACTAAATTCGACTATCCTGGCCCAGCAAAGATCATGAGCGCTGCAGACGCGGTTACGTATGTGCAGAACTATGTTGGAGCTAGCAAAGTCAGGGATGCGGTTGATAAGAGGTTGATTGCGGAGATGACGAGCTGGGGAAAGACTGGACAGTTGATCTCAGACGAGAATGCGAGTCCAATGGCAGGGCCGGGGACGATTGCTGGAGGGACGGCGTTGGTAGATAGTGATGGGGATGGTATTCCCGATAGCGCCGAGGGCAAGTTTACGAGTGTGCTTGATTGGGCAAATAGTTTGGTGCCCAGTACGTATTAAGAGGTAGTTATTCTTGTATATATTGGTGATTTTGGGGCGCTATGTATATATTCTATGGTCATGGAAGCATTCTCGTGGTTCATTGTGATGCTAGTTGCTGACGATCTGGGGTTGGTAGCAGCCGATAGATCATCCTCTATTGACCAGTACCAGGTTAAAAGTAGCTGTGACAAACAGTGGGCGTAAGTCCGGTCCTACTTATGCCTCAAATTATTGAAATGGTCTAAATGGTAGAATTTAGCGATTTCTGAATGTTGAATCGACTTATCCGTTGGAAGTACAGATACACAGCTTGCAATACCGTGAAGAACATTGCTATACAGCTACTTCGTATCAAATATGCCATGCCTCCCCCCTGATTCAATGGAACACTGATTTTGGTTTGAGATCTGGGTGAATTGAGTCCGCATCCACATTCACGTGATCAGATCATGAAGTGATCAGTCACTGAAGCAGGAAAGCTGTTTCCTGGGCTTGGAAGCATCCAATCCGGAAACCTGCCATTCCACACTCCCACGGTTCACCACCCCAGCAGACGGCCGCACTTTGGGCACGTGCCCACTCAATTGCGTATATGCTTTTCCCTTTTTCCTTGCGCTTCTCTACACCCTCAGGAATTTGCTAAACCGAACCAACCTCCACCTCCTCTAACCGCCCCTCGAATCCACCATGTTGACTGCCAAGGTTCTGGTCTTCCTCTCGGGGCTCATGGTAACTCTTGCTGCTCCTGTTGACGATCCAGTCTCCAAGGTTCCCGAAGGTCTCTCAAATGGAGGTCCAGTTCCCTCGGCTTCGTCCCCACTGCCATCAATTATTCCTCACGGTTCAGATTTCAAGGTGCATCCGATACCCTTCCCTCCGTCAACCAGTTCTTGCGTGCTGACCCAGAACAGGTTACAAACGATGTCATCGGTTCTCTGGATACCAAGACTGCTGCAGGATCCGTTCTCAATGTAGAGGCGGATGCTGACGGCAGCATTTCCCCCGAGATCATCAAGCAGTTCTTGGAGAGTGTTAAAGATACTTCGGCCAACATCCCCTCGCCAGCCTCGGCGAACCTCAACTTCGTGCATGGCCGCTGCTATTACCATGCCAAGGTTATGGAGCTCTGCGACTCAGGCCATAAGTTCCATGCATTCCTCCAAATCGGCCCAATGCGTGATGACAAGCTCGAGATATTTGCGCACCCTAGGGGAGGCAGCTGGGTAGAATTTTCTGACAACGCCGTCTGGACAGCAGCGACGCTTGATCACGATTTCGTCGTGTCCTACTTTCAGCGGGAGTCTACAATGCGATGGATGTACGACCAGTGTCTTTGGTACGGTGATACTGCACCTCCGTCCGAGTGCGGCTGGTGTTTATGCAGCCGGTGGACGAGGGGCCCTCTGGATTGTCGCAAGATCAACGAATGGCAGATGCGGGTAAGTTTTGTTATGTGTCATAGAAGTGGTTTTACTGATTCCGCTTAGACTCAGGATATGGATTGCGCTTTCCAATGCTGAACTGAGCTACGGCACTGGTGCCGGTTCGAGCTTGTTCGAGCGTTCTTATCTGACGTCTCCAAATAGGCGTGAACAGAAACCAAACTCTGGATACACATGGAGAAGTTAATTTCGAAAAATATGGGGCTCATACCGGGAGACATATAGATGGGGATAGGACAGCCCGAGAGCATAATTTATTATGCCATACCGAGTTCTAATTGGAATGGCAATATTTCACCCAAAGGTTAGCCACTGAGGTCTGATTGTTGAACGTGGACGACGGTCAGTGATTGTTGCCAACAGGCGGAGGCTATTCACTTGCGCCGGCGTGCCTTACGTCTCTTACCATGTCGTCGAAAGAACAGCCGGTATATCCTAAGTGACAATTCCTGAAGAGGTGGGTTCGAGTTCGAGCCCGTGGCACATACCCATCTGGGCCAAACTCCAAAGCTTTAGGAGAGTGCGCAAGAACTATACGAAAGTTTTTTGTTGAGACTGTTTACGGAGAACTGGTAGCTGAAATAGCCATCTTGTTCCCGCATTGATCGTGTGTTTGTCCCCTACTTAGGAAGTGAGCACTCATTTGGTATGGAGCAGCAATATCCATTAGCTTCCTCAGAAATATTGCGTCTTGCTTTAGAGTGTTTGCCACAACACCAAGTGAGTGAGCGTATGAACGGTTCTGCAACTGGAACGTGCATGGATTGTCCCTTCCAAGTTCATTCACCGACTTGTCCAAAACTGGCCCACTTCGCGAACTATAAGTATATAAATCAAGCCTGACACTTTCCCTCTTCAATCCACCACACCTCATCCAAAACCCGACGGAACCAACAGTTGGTCCTCAATTTTCCAGTATCTACTTGCCTCTTAGTCTTCACCATGGCCAACAAACTCCCCGCAGCCGTCATGCTCTCCATGCTGGCCTTCGCTGCCATGGCCAACCCCCTCTCATCTAAAGACTCCATCCTTGAGTTCGAGTTCTTCAACCAAACATCCGTAGATGCCCGCGCGGTCCCCTACGCACCCGGCAGATGCTCCTTCCATGGCATCGTCCGTCGAGAGTGCCTCGGGTCCCCCGAGAGCGAGTGGCACACCGCCACTTACCTCGCCATCCCCGCCATCGTGGACAACAGCAAAAATCCCGTCATTAAGCCAGCCCACGGTCTACACGTCCCAACCAACAAAGAGCTTTGGAGGATCTACGGCTTGAACGAGCAACTGCAGGCTATTTGGGGCAGAAAAATGGTCATATACAGGTACGATGATTGTGAGTGGAACAGCAAGAAACCTAGGAGCTCGAGGGATTGCAGCGATTGTGGCAATGGACATTGGACGGCAGGGGATCTGAAATGCTCAGAGAGGAAACTGCATAATGTCAGGGTAAGTCATTTGGTCGGGAGGGGATTTCGGGCGTGAGTCCTAACTTGGCTGCAGTATTCGGATATGGATTGTTCGTTTAATTGCTGAGGGGCAAAGCAGTAGGGCGAGTTGGCTCGATAAACCAGCGAAGGAATTCATGGGCTCGAGCAGCAAGTTTCGGAATAGGGAAAATAGGGCATCGATTGGTCATTGAATGAATGCAACAATATAATTCCTCAATCTGCAGGATCCATTTCTGGCCCTTGCGTAGTTGATACATGCGACGCCCTTTGTGATTTTGAGCACTGCTCTCGGTGTCGCTCGAGCTCTCCAATGACTCCTTGTCTCATTACTCACTAATTTATCGCCTTCTGCCACACCCTTCGAACATCCAAATCGCACGCATACAGCCTTTTGCACTTTGCCTACACTCCAACAAGAGCTTGACCGGCCCCATCAACAGGCGAGAGTTCCTTGTAATACTAAAACCCCTACGACTATTCACGGAACCCACATCATGCTGGCTTCTGTTGGTATTTTCCTCGCCACTGCACTCATCACACTTGCCGCTGCTCTGCACTCCTCGAATACAAATACTACCAATGTTTCTACGCGGATGGTCCACGGGATTTGTCGTTTTCATGTTGAACTCGAGGAACGCTGCAGACAATACAATAAAAGGTGGGCTCTGATGTCTTGGGGAACGGCGACAGACCTTCGGGACCATGCTGGAACAGTCCACACTCGTCTCTGGGGTTTCGATCTTCAGCCATCGCCTGAAGATTGGAAGTACGATTGGAACGTTGTAGAAGACTTTGTCATCAAGATTGATGGGTTGGATAAACTCCTCTACGTGAAGCTCAACAACAACGACGAACACCTTCTCGACTTTGCCTATGATACCTGCCATTGGAATGAGGCTGACACGGACAAGTGTGGGCGTTGTGGTGTTGGGGGTTGGACGCAAGGGAGACTCGAATGCGGAAAGGTCAGGTACCTGCAGGGTTTAGTGCGAGTATGTATATGCCCTAGAACATTAGAAGGCTAAAATGTTGCTACTAACATAGCGACAGCGAAAGAAAATGGACTGTGGCTTCCCGTGCTAAACCGTTAAGGCGATGATCGACACTAAACATCGTCAAATGTACAACAGGGTCCATTGGTTGGATCTGGTGTAACACCGTCCTTCTCTCTTGTTTGGTATGTCCAGCAGAAGGGGCTTTTGGTTCATGTTCTCGGATATCTCTTCTTAGAACTTCATTCTCCTAATGGGGTGAAGGACAGAGTCCAAACTCACAGGCTAGTTTCCACAAGATACAGCACATTCTCTTTTTGTTTTCAAATTGCTCCAGTTGGTTCTCTTTTTGCTTTCTTGGTTCCTTACTTTTCGGTCCCCTATTTTGCGGTGTGTTTCCTGGATTTATTCTATTTTCCAGCCTAGTCTGGTACTGGGCAGGTTGCGGAGATTCTTGGTGTAATTATTTGCAAAATTTTTGTCTTGAATTTCCACGAACTCAGCCAAGGGATGGTGCCGGGACCCTAATGTCTGTTTTGACAGCAAGTACTGGTACATTAAGGCGGGGTTTGAGGTGGGGCGGGGTGGAGATGAAGAAACAGAATAAACTTTGTCGTTGACCTGCACGATTGGGTTTCTGCCTACTGGTTACAGCGCGCCCACATACGGCAATTACTCACCCTAATTGTTCACCAGCTCTCGTGTACTCATGTAGAATCCAGTCATACATCATTTAGTCATGATAAGTCTGCATGTCTGAACTACACTACGATCAATGCATTTTCATAGTAAACGTCACCCCCTTGTTTCGCCTTCACAAACTTTCCATCTGTCATTCCACGCATAGCAATATCTAGCCAACATTGTATAGTCCCCGACAACCGCCAAATAATAGGAAATCCAAACTGCGGTTGGAAGTCAGATATCGATCAGCGTGAGGATAACTACATCTCGGCGTTGGAGAGGATGATTATTGTGGAAAGGAACAATTTCGACGACGAGACTGTATCCTCCAAGTCTGGGTATGACTGCAGATGGCATGAAGAGCCCAAGAAGCCGTCCTGCAGTTACTCCAATATCGGAGCCTGAAAGGGAAATATCGCGTGGATGAACGAAGTATCCAGGTACGATAGGCTTGACTGACGATGCTGCAGAGCCATGTTACGTTCAATGGTAGAGGTGGGACATGGATTGGGCTATGATTGCCGGTCAATCTGAAAGGCTTGGGCAAATTGGGTTACATATCCCATTTCGAAAGGGTGTAGGATTACATAACCATAAAGGGGTGTTTCACAATGGAAGTCACGTGTCGATCATTATTTGTTGGAGGAACTTTTCCTATCTACCGTAGCATGGGCCGTGCCACATTGAGAACACGGAAAGCGATGGTTCAAAGTTTGGTGCTTGTTGTTGGCTGTTCGAATAATGGTGGAATGAAATCTCGGTCCCGGCTCGGATCGTGCGGCAGGGGGGTTGGGAGGCCACGCCCCAACACTTATCCAAGCGCTGAACGTCCTTCCATCCACGGCTGCAACCTCTTGCTCGGCGAGAAACCCAAGCATCCAGACAAACCTACGACCATAAGTGTATCCCGTCAAATTAGTTCAGACGCGACGAGCCGAGGAGAGATGTGGTAGGTTTGGTGAGATCCCCGCCCGAGTTAGTGCCCGATGAGCGCTGATGTGAATCCTAGTGGACATCCTGCTAGGAATCGTCAAGAAACACATGGCCGAAGATCGGGCTGGGTTCAACATGCACACTGCAGGAGATCACAATGGACGAGATGCAGTTGACGGTGAAAAGAATGGCATTCTCCCGATCCACGCAGTCGACGCTTTTTGGCGACTAATCTCTGTGCTTCCTTTTCTTTGCCGTCCCCTCCGCCCAGGTGCGGATATGCTCCCAGCCGTCTTCCGACTGCCCTATCGGAAGGTAGGCGGCCGTCAGTATGCCGCCGTGGGAGATCAGCTTCGAGCAAGGCCGCTGAGACGCAACGCATCTTTCGCAAGCTGTGTCCTTGTCGTCCAAGGTGCACTTCCCAGGCTGGTGCGAGATGACATCGCACTGGATGCAATTGCTATCACCCAGACCCCTGTTGGTCATCCGAGCGTAAGCTTGCCAGGAATTCTTGCCTTTGGCCATGGCATTATTGTCCTTCTCAATAGTACGGCGAGCGATATCACTCAGCCCATTTAGGTTGACCCAGTCCTGGTCTGCACTGTCCCGTACAACAACAGGCAGAGGTCGGACCTTTTCAAGCTTCTTCTGGCGCCCTGGTCCTTTAGGCTTCTGATCTGGAGCGGCATCCATCTCCAGATCAAGATGCATCGTTGGATCGTCGTTCATGAACGGCGCCGGGCCACCACTAGATGAGGATCTGCCGGAAATCAGATTCTCTGCTTGCCTCTCGTTGGCCTCGCCTGGGACTGATACCCGGCTTATCTTATTCGGGTTCGTGCCTAGGGCGGTGCCCTGGCTTGTCAAGTCCCCGCCTGAGCCTGTGGCTCGGCTTCTGGGAAATGACGGACCCCATAAGCTCGACGACAGCTCTGTGGCTATCGTCTGCTCTCCCCTAAATGCATCTCGCTGTTGCAAGAGCGGCGGGTTTGGCCTGAAACTCGTCGAAGCAGCCATTGGGCTGCTCATCAACTCGTCCTCGCCGAACTCAAAATTCGAGAAGTGGTCTTCATCTTCACTGTCATCGTAGCCGAGGAGACTCAAAAGACGTGCGCTCGCTTTATCTCCACGAGGCTTTTGGTTCGGTTGGCTCGGCCCGACTTGCTGAGCGTGGTCCATCGTGCTCTGACGATCATGCTGATTCGCGTCAAGAGTCACCGCCGCCGAGTTCTTGGGAGCCTCCTGCGACGGTCTGCCAGAGTCGTCTTCTGCATCGCTATCCTCGTAGTGATATACAGCCGACAGGGGCAGGGCTTCCCTGCGGCGGCGCTGGCCCAGTAAATGCCAGTCGCCTGCTGCTTTATCAGCTTGCTCAACCCGAAGAGACATTTGCTGGAAGCGGGTTTCGAACTGATCGGCATGATCGGAAATTTGCATGGCAAGCTTCTCATGCGATCCGAGCAGATCGTCATCCTTTTTGAAGAATTTCCTGCCATCAAGCAGCGAGCGGTCAAACTTCGGCCTCCATTCATCGATGTCGGCTCTGGTTTGGTTTAACACGCTCCGGTCTCTCCGCTCGTCCGCTTCCAGTGCGTCGATGTGCTGTTGGGATTCAGCCATCAGTTGCGTGCGAGCCTCATCGTCACGCCAGTTGGTATGCTGCTCCTCCGCTGCAGCGGGGCCTTGGTGCAGCTGCTGCCCGCTGTTGCCAGAGGGCTCATGAGAGGAGGGGCCGTCGATCCCTTGCATGGTATCGTCGTATGGCTCGAAATCTTCCATGATGGTTGATGGAGCAGAGAAGTGAAGGTGCTCCTCAACTGAGGCCGTGTGGTGCCAAGCTTCTGAGGCGACGCTAGCCCACCCTGTCGATGCGAGGAAGGTACTCCAGGAGCTTCCAGAAAGGTGGAATTCTCAAAGACACGACAATTTATGAAAAGGAGAGGATACACCAGCTTCCTAGATCCGTGGACGCACCGCTTTCTCCTAGATGCTCCCATATCTATTTCAGCGCAACTGAATCATCACAGCAAGGTTTGCCCTTGTCAATAAGAGGTTCACATCACCCAAGCATTTCGGCATAGCCATGTATATGACGCTGTCACAGTTGTATTAAGAGCTATATACTTCCTCCAGTCACCTTCATGAACTTCTGAAGGACACCCCCCTGTGTCTCCACCATCCTCCGATATCTTTCTACAAGCTTCTCGAGCTTGTCGATTTTGTCAGCACTGGCCTCGAGCATTTCGTTGAGGGCGGCTTTCCGCAACAGCGCGCTGTTGTATAGCCGATTGCCATGCTTCACCATGGAGACCATCGTCTGGTAGTGCTTGACCAGACGTGAAAAGTCGCCGATTATGCTTGACAACGATGCGTCAAGATCGCTCAATCGGGTTTCAAGCCGCTCGTTCTCTGCCGTGAGACGATCGATCTCATTCTGGCGAGCATGAGAAGACACGACGACCTTGTCGACCCATCGCGCCAAGAGCCCGTGCAGCTTTCGGTTGTGCATCTGCGAGTCGTGCTCGTAGATTGGCCAGTTTCCCAGGCGGAGACCCAGTCGCCCAGACAATGCTTCGATATGTCTCCGGTACAGCCGAGAGATGAACAGCCGTCCGTTTTGTGCCATGAGGCCTATACTCTCATCGACCCCGACGGTGTCTGGAGTCTCGCGGAGTCCGAGATGAGAATATGCTCCCTTGACTGCCTCGCGAATGCTGTTCACATAGGCAGAGAGGGCAAAGACCATGCCCTTGTTCTCACGAAGCTGCGTTCGAGTTGCCCGAAGCTTCTTCTGGAAATAGATCCTTTGCGCGAGCTGCCGGTTTCGGGCATCTTGTGACGCTCGCTTTTGCCGGCGCTCATGCTGGAGTTCTCGAACCCTGCGAGCGAGTTGCCTGTTTGCAGCGGCCAGGTCTGCGTGTCGTCTCGCCATGGCTGCCCTCGCTCGTCTAATCGCGTTCGCGATTATGTGATCTCGGGCATTGAGCATGGTGTTGCGGTCTTCTCGTACTGTGAGCAAGATAGACTTGAACATCCACATGTCGATATGTCTTTCTGCTCTGTGGGCAGAATCCAGCGAATCCTTCTGCCTTGCTAGAGCTCCTTCATGATCGGCATTGAGTGCCTTCCTGAGAGTGCTCAGTGCTGAGGCATGAGCGGTGTCTAGCGACGTCTTCTGCATCCCGAGTGCTTTGTTGCGCTCTTCCTCAAGCACCGTCTCACGGGCCGCCAGTGCTGAGGTGTGTGCAGCATCTAGAGACATCTTCTGATGTTCTAGAGCTTTGGCGTGCTCCTCGACCAGCGACGTCTCTTTTGCATTCAATGCAAAGGCATGGCCTCCATCAAGCTCTGCCATATCATCGTCGTGATCCTCACGCAGAGTATTCTCAAGCTCTCGGAGGGCGCTTGTATGCTCCTCGCACAGGGTCTCCTCACGCTCTCGGAGGGCAGTTGTATACTCCTCGCGCAGAGTATCCTCGCACGCTTTGAGGGAGTTCGCATACTCCTCGTGCAGAGTCTCCTCACGCTCTCGGAGGGCAGTTGTATGCTCCTCGCGCAGAGACTCCTCTTTCGCCGCAAGGGCAGCAGCATGCTGCGTCACAAGCGAGGTTCTCTGAGCTTCCAGAGCCTCATCTCGAGCATCCTTTAGGGTCTGCTCTTGCTCCGCCCATGCTTGAGCATGGGCTGTATTGAGCTCTGCCTCTTTCGCGGCAAGGGCAGCAGCATGCTGCGTCACAAGCGAGGTTCTCTGGGTTTCCAGAGCCTCATCTCGAGCATCCTTTAGGGTCTGCTCTTGTTCTGTCAAGGCTTGTGCATGAGCAGTGTTTAGCTCTGTCACCTTGTTAGACAACGCAGCAGGATTCTCTTTGTCAGGGGACTTCTTCTGAGCCTGGTAAAGTTCTTCGACCTTTGACCTGGACCCGGACCTCTTCTCTTTCTCGGTCTCCTCCTCGAGCTTTCTCATCTCGGCTCGGTGCTCATTTTGAAGACGTTCCTTGTCGTCTTCGAGGGCCTTGCACTCCTGCTCTTTCTTCTGCAAGTCGGAGCTCAGCTGTTCGATCTTGCCTGCCCCTAGGTTAGCATCGTCTGGAAAGACCACCATCCCCTGATACTTACTGAGGAATTGCTGCTTTAGCACCCCCTGCTCGAGCTGCTGGGCCTCGCCCAATTCTTTGTCGAGAATGGGTTCAAGCCCCTTGAGAAACTCCAGACGATCCGGTGGATCATCTGTATCATCCTGGCTGTCATAGGCCAGGTGCATACCAATGCGGAAGCTTTGGTAGGCATTACGATTGTGGTCGTGTGTTCGTTGTGATCTGTCCGCCATTGCGATGGCGGGTGTGTATGAGTGTGTATGAGTGATGGTTTTCAGAGGTACGATGTTTGTTGGGAGGTCCCACTTGCCTCGCACCTTCCTCCTGCTGCTTTTGGCAGCTGCAACACACCCGCATCTCACGAAATATGTCAAAAGAACAAGATCATGGTCATTAATATAAGCTTGATTATCTACTTGCTATCCCCCCGAGGTCCACCTCCACATGCCACAATTCGACGTGAGCTGCGCTCACGTCCTTGAGGGACCGCCCTTCTCATTGGGAACCGCGCGTGCGCGGAAGTCCTCCTTGGCCTTTTTGACGCCGATGCCGAAGCCTTTCCAGTATGAATTAGCTGGAATTGCACTCTCGTACAGCGGAGCGTTGAGCGATTCGCGAGTCCACTGGATCTTGGACTCGCGCTCATCCCACTCTCGTTTGCAATATGTGTCGCAAAGGAACGCCCATGTCGCCTTATAGCCCATCACTTGGCCTCGCTGGAACGGGTGCCTGTTGTCTTGAGGGTTCTTGATCCACGCCCCTTCAGGGAGAACTTCGGCGACCCTGCCATCCTCGTCTTTCACTTTGCCGCTCGCAACAAAGGAATATGCATGTGCGCGTGCGGCCTGGTAAAAGCCAACATCCACAGCCTCGTCGAAGATGCGTTGCCTCGCCTCGCTGGCAAGAGCAGGGTTCTGCACGGCCGAGACAGGCTTCTTGGCCTCTGTCATTGTCCGTGTGACGGCCTCTTGATCGCGGCGGGCTTGTCCTAGAGCATCTAAGCGCTCGAACTCGCTCTGCAAGTCCGTAAGCTTTCTGACTCTACCCGCCTCGTCGAATGCGACCTTCTCCGCTGGTCGAGTCTCGCGAGCCACTTGCTTCTCGAGCTCGAAAATGGTTGCATCACGCTCAGCAAGCTGTTCTCGCAACTTGCTGTTGGATCCTCGTTCCTGTGGATCGTGGGAAGCAATGGATTCCTGCAGGCTCGCATGTTGTGCCTGGAGAAGCTTTAGCGATTCGGTTTGCTTGTGGAGCGAATCCCATAATCTCTGCTTCTCCAGTTCTTGCGCTTTCATGGCAAGCTCATGCTGGCTTTTGGCAAGGGCAAGAGCTTCCTTCAAAGCGGCCACTTCGTCGGACTGGACGGATGCCGGCGCTTTCTTGGAGGAACTGCTTGCCTCTGAGCCCTTTTCTGCTAGAGGCTCTCTGGCCTCTGCGGGTTCAGTTTGTGCTGGAGTACAATGTCCCTCCGCAGATTTCGTCTGTGGCAGAGGCTCTCCGGCCTCCGCCGCGCTGTCGCTCACGACAGGACTGACTGCCTCCGACTTCTCGCCGGGCTTCTCCAGCAGCTGGCTATTGCTGTCGTTTCGCGGAGATGTAGCTCCCGAAGGCTCTTGCTCAACCCCGGTGAGGGAGCGTGGTAGTGGCGTCATCTTGGTGTTGTGATGGCGCGGTGAGAGAATGGTGAGGAGAATTGAGGAGGAGGAGAAATTGAGTGCGAGTGGGATTAAGACCAACGCGGCGGCCCAAGGTTTCTCCGGCCGACGGCAACAGCATGTGACTCACAGGGGCCTAACGCAAAGTGCAGGGGCTGGGGTGTGCATTCACGTTTACTTTTACGTTTGCATGAATTGAAATGGCTTTGCCCTGGGATGCGCCCACCTGCTCGAACTGATCCATACCCTCTTAACCCAGCACATAAGCCGGTATCTATATAGGCAGACTCCAAGATAGATGGCAATAGATTTAGCTCCCGTCACCAGGCTTCGGTCGCCAATTGCAGCGTGATGTAATCCCATTCACTGAGTTCCAAAAGCAGTCTTGCCAAGCCAATAGTCAGAATTGATATGGTCCCGGACACTCCAGAGCGGCTCATACCGTTCTCGGACCTGATGCAATGGTATTTCGGAGAACGCAAGCAGTACCGGGGGCGTATCTGTAAGGAAGTGAACTTTATGACTCATCATGAAGAAGTCGACTCTGGATAACATGCTCCATCTACTGGAGCAAATTATATCGAGGGGTTCATACTGTGAGTGCCACTTCCTCCGCCACTAGTAGTTGCGGAGCAAGCAATTCTCACGGCTGAGAATTTTTGGGTATCTTTATATGGTTTTCTCGAAGTAGGTAAAACACTCCTTAGGGCGACCTTCATGGTCAGGGCCATAGGTATTACAACACTGAGTTCTGTTACAACAGATCTCTGCTCAACTCGAGGAGGCTGAGAAGATGAAGAAAAGGTTAGGATGGACATAGGGTCAGGAGATGGTGGGTGGTCATCCGGCATGGAATGGTACCATCTACGCCATTTTAGTGGAGAGAATGGGTGATGAGGATGTGGAGATTATGGACGAGAACTGGGCTGATACAGAACCACCTTTTCTACAATATAAGTTCTTTAACTTCTTCTCTCTGCACTACGCATATCGTCAAAAACGTGGTTGAATTTTGATTGGCCTAACGTTGAACATATACCTACCCTTCGGCAACTATCGATGATCCAAGTCTGACGTAGGCTGTTTGAGAAACACTGGTCTAAATTACTGTTATGAACTCACCGTTTCACGAATTGAGAGATTCGTGTAGCTCTCTACTGGTTTGCTCCAAACTTCCGCTAGTACATGTGTTTCATCCAACCAGTTCAATTCTCAACTGCCACAAACTTTGAGTCTGTATAACTCCTGACGACCATTCCAATACCAATGATCGACAATCTGTGGTCTACAGAAATTCTGGCCCACCATTCTGTGCACAATAAAGTCGGCGATTCGCTGCAAGAGCGAGCGTGTTGGATACAACCCAGTTATGTACACGTAAGGGGTCCCCGCATGTCGCCTATGATGTTTTGACCGAACACCAATAAAACGATTAATCCCTCGTGATCTCAAGTTCCTCATTTCTTCACCTCTCTCCCACCAATACCATTGCATCCACTCCCCTCAAGCATCTTTGCAAGTCATCGCCGCAATTTGATATTCTTTCTGGATCCAACAGCACACGCATATGCAATGAAACTCCGATCGTTTACTGTCTTTTCGTTTGCGCTCACCACATTTGCAGCAACCAGGAACCTCGATATATCCAACACGACTAACGCCTTTCCCGCATCTGGCACCTGCAGCTTCCATATGGTCGTGCACGAAACCTGCGAAAAGACAGACAACAAGAAAGTACCATGGGTCGAAAAACGGTACGGTAACATTGCCGCACTTGTCGACGGCGCCGGGGTTCGATACGATCCGGGCCCTGGGCACGAAAACTTCCTATTGAGCGCCGAACGGCACTACTTCCACTATGGCAATGTCGATTGGAACAAGTATCTGGGAGTCTATGAAGACCGGAGTAAAAGCGTCTTTTTTGTGGTTGCGGGGCCGTGTTGGTGGTTGCATACTGTGGGGAATAAGTGTGGGCGATGCTATGTGGGGGATTGGACTGCTGGGGAATTTCAGTGTTGGAAGGAGGAGAAGGTTATGCATAGGGTGAGCTTATTGGCAGACTTTGTTTGTATGAGCTAACTTGAAGCTAGTATTTCGGTATGGACTGTTTCTTTCCTTGCTAATGGCTCAGAACGCGGGAGGCCCGGGGCTTGGGAGGCGGAATAATAGTCTTCACTTGCTTTATTTAGCGTAACAGATTGATGCACTACGGTGAGACATCAAGTGATTTCTTGGTGCGTGGGAGAGCCACTAAGGAGCCGTGAGGTGAAAGTAATTGGATGATAGCCTCAAACGGATTTCCCATTGACGAGTGCTCAGTGCACAGTCGTTTGAGCCACGGAGACAACAAATGAAACATAATTTTCCCATTTACAGGGTCCTTCTTGTGTCAAATCTGTCACGGCAGACACTGCAAAGACTGCTGTCTTTAATTATCTCAGCTACTTCTATCCCGAGCTTACAACAAACCTCGAAGAAACCTAGCACCTCCCCACATCAACTCACCCACCATGATGAAGTCCCCTATCTCGATATCCCTGGCGTTCTTGGCCTTCCTGCTTACTTCCTTAGCCTCTCCTCTCCCAGACATTGATGTGCAAGTCCAAAACACCACCACCCCATCACTCACTCCCCGCCACGTCCCCGGCTGGTGTTCTTTCCACGCCAAAGTCTTCGAATCTTGCGACGACTCGCACCGCAGATGGACCACACGCCACCAAATCGGCATCAAGTACCTTCTCGACGCAGCCAAGAACAAGTACCCCTGGTCTGAGCGCCGCTACTACATCGACGAGGGCGAAGTGTGGATCGGCAACGAGGACAAACGTAGAGCCCTGGATGAGTACTTGGTCGTGGAGAAGTGGGGCAACTCAAAGGTTAGCTATCGGTACGATAGCTGTGCGTGGAATGAGTTTGACATCAAGGGGTGGAAGTGCGGGTGGTGCGAGAGGGGGGAGTGGAAGAGGGGGGATTTGGGGTGTGAGAAGAGGGGGCCGAAGGATAGGGTGAGTTTTGTTTGATACTCAATGTGTGCCATGTCTTGTAGGCGCTGACTTGATTATAGATGCATGACATGGATTGCTTCTTTCCTTGTTAATTTGCGGTCGACCGGCCCCCCCTCGATAGACTATGCACTCTTGCCAAGGGGTCGAAGCCATGCTGGTTTGAACATCTCTTAACTTATATCTACCCGAGCAGTTATAATTAGCACACCAGGATGTAGCTATCAGGAATTGATTCGAAAAAAGGCATTATGAATCTCCTCAAATGAGGTCTCTATATGGTTTGATAAATAGCGATGCGGAGACCGTCAACTTATAACTGTATGAATGGGATCCGGTTCCCACCATCGCCCAAGACTGCCACATGCACCATCTCCTCCATCTCAAACGCCATCTAGACGCTCATCTAGATTCAGTCCTCAGTTGGGTATCCCTCGCAAAATCAAACGTGCAGAAGCGACAAAAAGAATACCACACGAAATTATGGCTTCCAAACATCTCACACAAGCTCTACCATCACACCATCTGCTCCCCCACCACGACACCCCCTTTCAACTCAACATCCTTGACCTTCTCCTTTTTCCTCGACCACGGAGCATGGCAAAGGCTCGAGCACTCTTTATTACAATCCCTACACACCCACCAAAGCGGACCGCTCACAAGGTCCTTTGAGCAGCCCGGACAAGTCTTGCACGCATTCCTTTTCGTGTCCAGCAACTCAAGTCTCGACCTCCTCTCCCGTATCTTCAAAAGCTCCAGTGCCGGCTTCAAATTGCAGCGCTGACATACAGCACGGGTGGCACCTCTGTAGTGCTGGCGATGGTCATAAAATACGCGTCCATTCATCCATTTCATGAACCAGCCGGGCTGGGCGCTGACGGGGCAGCAGCTGCAAGTTCCACTGATCAATCTCCGCCGGACGCTGAGATAGGACTTGAAGTAGCAGGACGTGCAAAAGGCGCGGCATACTTCGATATGGTGGTGCACGGGCCAGAAGGGGATGGATGGGTATTGCGCGCAGCCCTTGTGAGGGGTTAGCTGCACTGCGCGATCGTAGGCCTGGTAGGGAGGGAGACTTACAGTGCAAATCTGCTGAGTGCATACCCAGCAGTCTTGCTTGGACTCACGGTTACAAGTATATCTCTTAAAGTGGCCCACTCGATAGTCGTAGTCTTGGGCTGGAAGCACGGCCTCGCGTACACTCTTCGACGTGAGGCTGAGGTTGATAATGTCTGCATAGTGCAGATCCTCCGTGACGAGCATAAGGATGTCGTAAATCCCCAAAAATTCAGACAACTCTGACGGTGTTCCGGCTCCTTTCCCTTGATACCGTCTCTTCGCTACCCTGGAAGGCATGATTTTGACCATGATTCTCCGGGGCGACGGACACCGTTGGATGACTTTAACGACATACTTCCTCGTCATGCAAAGACGGGACTGGAATGCTCTCGGCCATATGTAGAAACACAGTGAGGGGATCCAGAAGAGGGCGATGATCGTGATAATGAAATACCTGGGTATCTCTGACAGGGTCATCAGGAGAAACTTTGTGTATGAGCGTCCTTCGGCCTTGAAACGCTTCGCTGCGTGGTGGAACGCTAGTGAACATAGGACAAAGTTAAGAACCGCAATCAGTGTGAAGAAAAACCTGAATATCGAGTTAGTGCACGGTGCAACGCTCGCTCACGTCGATACTTACGAAAGTGCTATTCCGTACTGCCATTCCTCCACAAAACTCTGGCACATCTTAAACGAGGAAGTTCTCGTAGCGTTGAGTCTAGCTGCAGCATCAAAGAAGCTTTCGTTTGCCCCATCCGGTCGTTGCCAATCATGCGCTCCGCCATTGCGGCATGCATCAATACTGTGTGGAACCCAAGGCGTCTGGTAGCTCGTGGTAATGCCCAATAGAACGGCGACCACAAAGTCTACAAGACCGAAGAGGACTGAGAAAGCTGGCGGCAGCGCAAAAGAAGGGATCCAGACAGCGAAATTCCAGTAGAACCCAAAGGGACCCTATTGTACATCAGTGATTGCTTCATACACCCTCATGCAGGTTGATGGCGAGG
Organism: Amniculicola lignicola CBS 123094; assembly: GCA_010015725.1. Lineage (NCBI taxonomy): Eukaryota > Fungi > Ascomycota > Dothideomycetes > Pleosporales > Amniculicolaceae > Amniculicola > Amniculicola lignicola. Next base: position 225,470 of record ML977592.1, on the reverse strand, counting down.
GCAACGGGCGTGAGGTTAGCAACGTACCCATGAAACAGCAGCGTGTTCGGCTTTTTCAATCATCGGGTTATAGATCCCACCTGCTTGGAGCTCCTTGTGCCCTTTTATCACATTCCAATGGTTGTGGGACATTCCTAATCTGTGGGTGAGCAGCTTTTCAGGTGGAGAATCGGGATACATACCATAATATAGCCCGTAAGGGACGAAGAGAACAAATCTGAGGAGTGCAGAGGGGACATTGGCGACATGGTCTGCTTTTATTGGTAAAAAATTGGGCGAAAGCATCTTTTAGGTGCAGGGAGAGGGCGTACCTTCAAAGAAGCCAGCCATGTTGAAACTGTGCCTCTAACAATGGCGTTCTGTGTGTTGTGTGTGAGTAACTGTCGACTTGAATGATTGCTCTGGGAAATATATCGGAAACGATGGCCATGGATTCAGTTCAAGAGGCGCAGGTCCAGGGAGCGAATGAGCTAAGGACCAAGGTGGTGGCGCGAGCTCGAGGGGCTCAGCACGAGGCTGAGGGACTTTCCCACAGGCAGTCACCGTGTGGCAGGCCAATTCATAGCTTCAACTTGGGCAAGGAAATGCTACAGGCTTCGCCTCAGTCTCGAAAGCGCGTGGGTGAACGATTGATGTTAAAGGTTCGGCGGGGGGGATACGAGATCGTACATCTCCAGCTCAGCCAAGATCCGGTGAAATGAACCTTGCAAGGGCCGTGATGGGACTCGCCATAGCCCCTTAGTGGACGCATTCATGCCCCTCCACAGAGGAAGCAATGCGAATACGTGATTTAAGAAGCTTCAACCAAATGTTGAGGCAGCACGTGTTGGGGCACTGGCATTATTATTTAGGTACTCGACATCCAATGTACGGGGCATGCAGGTTCGTTCCACGGCGCGCAATGCTTGCACCATATCAGCCTGTCCAGAGCGCGAAGATATGCGTGGGCTATCGAGATAGCAACGCCTCCAGCTTAAGTAGTAATGGGGTGAGGTTGAAGCCTTGCCACGTGACCAGCGATGTCATCGCAACCCGTGCGCGACGCGATTCTCCATGGCAACGCGCTGTTTATGCCGCAGCTCACCACCCACCTCCAGACGGCCCAAGACCCATTCGCGCGGGCCCACACAACCAAAATTACCCTCTCTTCTCCGCAATTTCGAACTTTAGCTGCATGACTTCCCATCTTCCCGCCAGTCTTCCTGCATCTCTCCGCACATCTCCAACCGACATCTATTGCCACTGCATCCACCCGCAGAACGCTTCCGACTGCATCGTCCCATCGTAGCCCAGCTCGACACTCGCGATGGAGGCGCTACTCTCCCTCGCGTTTGACAACATTGCCTCCAAGGACACGCAGAAGATGCGAAAGGGGCTGCGGCAGATTGAGGGCATGCTTGCGCAGATATGTCTGTCGAACGGAAAGTCGAAGCCGAGCACACCTGGACACCGACGGAATGCTTCTGCAATCAACCTGGGCGAGCAGCAGCCACAGACACCAAAGAAGCTGGGCGCATTGTCCGAGGACCCCGCATTCAGGGAGTTCTTCAGGCTGCAGGAGGGGTTTGAGTGGAATGGTAAGCTCGCAAGATCGGATAGCTCAGCTTCGTACTGACGATTGTTATAGTCGTAACGCGGGTCGCCGATTGCCTCGAAAAGCTCCTTGGGATGACCAGCAGTAAGCTGGCACAGCACAAGAGCGTGGGCGGCAGCTGACTATTACAGATGGCCAAAACGATCTCCTCATCCTCTCCGCACTCTCAAACTTACAAGGTCTCCTTCTCCTCCATCCGCCATCGCGCACAATCTTCGGCCGCGAGGTGTACATGAACTTGCTCCTGGACTTGCTCGACCCATACAACTGCCCTGCGATTCAGTCATCCACCCTCCTCGTGCTGGTCACAGCCCTCCTCGCAACACCCCACAACACGCGCACATTTGAGAGCATGGATGGGCTTCTCACAGTCACCAGCCTCTTCAAGGACGAGGAAACCACCCAGTCTGTGAAGCTGAAGCTGCTCGAGTTTCTGTACTTCTACCTCATGCCCGAGGCACCTGTTCCCTCCGTCAGCGCTCCAAACACAGCTATGGGCCTTGGACGAGCTCCCAGCAAACTGGTTGGTGCATTTGAACGGCGGAGTAGCACTGTGAGCGGAGACGACGGCGGAGGAGCAGCAGCCAACAAGGACATTCGAAGCCAAGAGGAGAAGCAGCATATGCTGGGGCAATACCTGAACAACGTGGACGCGCTCGTCGAGGACCTCCAGGAATCCGCACCATTCAACAGCGTTGCTTGTTGATCCGGAATCATCACAACCCCAAGCCTACATACACACTCTCCATTCACCGGGCAGCGACCCTCAGCATCTTCCATTTGTCCATTGTTTATTCTTGCGCTTTCTTGTGTATAATCTAACACTGACCATCTTTCTGGCTTTCTTTCCTTAATTCGTGTCCAAGCATCGGCGTTGGTGGGCATATACATTCGGGTAATCCCTCGAGCATCGAGCATCGTGGTCGGCGTTCTTTGTTTACGGTGTTTTATTGTGGGGTGTCTGCATTGCAAGCAGGAGTAGCGTGGATGCGCCCGTTCGTTTGATTTACGCTGTATTCTTAGAGAAGGACAACACTCGTCTGTCCTCAGAGACCTGTCCAATCCATCACCGAATCATCTCAAACAAAGCTCTTCCTGCAAAGCGATGCCTGACAACACATCTAGTGCTGCAAGGATGTTCCATAGTCGCGTGCGGTGGAATAGGCCGCCGCCTCTTCTCGCACAGAAGGGAAGATCTTGCGGTATCGCACCTGCGATGTCACCAGCCCAAGAAAGCGCAGCAAACTGCTCCCTTGTGTGAGCAAAGCCAGCAATTGTTTGAGCAGAAAATCATGCGAGGCTAAGGGCTTGAAGACGAGAGGTCGCACAAAGCATACCCAAGCCTACCGAAGTCTTCTCGGCTGCAGAAATGACGGATAGTCCACTGGCGATCAATCAAAGCTGCTTTCCAAGCTCAAAGGTCGGGCTTATGCAATGCTGCAGCGCTTTTGTCAGCCCATCGACTGATGGTACATACCACGCACACGGGACCCCGAGCCGAAGCTGGGATGTTGACTAAACGCAGACATCCCAAATCCGACAACGACACTGGTTCTTGAAACATCAACTTTTGAGGAGGCGAAGATGCAACACTGCGAAGGACCGAGCTCCACAAGCGACCGCCCACGTGCCCTGGTAGCGCACCTACCCCAACTCAATCCCAACCTCACCCATCCTGTTCTTCTGGTCGCTTTCGAGTAATCTGGCGAGTGCTAGTATCCTGATGAACCTGTACAGCTCAAGCGTCGGCTCCGGAACCGCGGCCTGCCGATGTTGGAAATCCCAGCCGCTTGCCAGCTTCGCATCCGAGCGCATCCGCCACCTTGCCAAATCGACGTGTGGTCGCGTGCCAAAAGATTGTCACCATTCACAGTCCAAGATACGCGAATCGAGACCTCGGAATGTGGCATTCTTGCAGCAAAACAGGGAACAGCTTGAGTGCAACAGCAAGTGCGGATGCGAGCAATTGTTGCACAGTCCAAGAAAATTGAAACACAGAGGGCTGTGTGTGGTTGGTCTCGTCGCTGGCACGGCTAGCAAGCCGTTGATAGACGATGGTGGCGACGCAGGACAAGGCCGACAGGCCTCCCGGTGGGTTGCGGTACGAGTAGTCGGCGGCAGGTCAACACCTAACCACAGCAAGACTAATCCGAGGCAAGTGAAAGCCTCTTGCCTGATCTAATCTACTCGTAAAAGCTCCGACCTTGCCGCTAGAATTTGTCCGCTTCATTCATCTTCTCATGTTTCCTCTTTCCTGGTCCTGATCCTGAAATCCTTCTCCTCTCCTACTGTCACCTTTATCGCCCGAGACTCCCAAGACCCTCTGACTACGTAGATTTCTGAGTGGCGTGGCTTTCTGTTCACGACACGGGCTAAGCTACTTCTCGTACAGAAGAGCTACCCTTGTCCTGTTGACCCCCCAGGATCAAGAGGACTCACCAGGATCAGCGGGATCACATCTACGCCAGTCTGTAGCTCCAATACAAGTAACAACTCCGCTCTACACCGTCCTACTATTGTCTCTTATATCTCCTCGCCACCCCTTCATACTCCTACAAGCTCGCAAATATGGGTGTCGGAGCTTTCCTCGAACCACTAGTGGTGGTCACATTACTTTTCGGGGGCACATGGGTAAACCGAAACACAGAATACCGCATATTTGACCGTCGAAGGTCCTCCTCAGGATTTCCCCGTTCCTCCTCGCGCGATTCTATCGAATCCGCATACTCTAGTCCTCGCTCGAGCTCTTCACTACTTGATAGCCCTCGCGCATCTTCACCATCACTACTCTCCCCGCAAGAACCGAAATGGCGGAAACGAGAGATACGGATACTAGGGTTCAGGAAGGAAGTGGTTTCGCCAAATACTCGGAGATTTCAGGGCTATTTCTTGAGTAGACTGTTGCAAAAGTTCCCGTTTTTGGTCGAGGCGTGGTACTGGGCTCTGATTTACTGGGTACGTGCTGAATCGTGGACATCTGTAGCGGGAACACCCAAAATCTGACGTGGCATAGGTGTATCAACTTGGCCGCGCATTTACAGCCGTGACTCTTGTCGAAGGCACTGTCAATGTAGCCCGCAACCACGCCCTGCAGGTGATCCATCTCGAACAGCGACTCCATATATTTTTCGAGCTCAACGTCCAGCACTGGTTTCTGCAGCACCCGTTCCTGATGCACTGGACGAACCGAATCTACTCCTTCATCCACATCCCAGGAACGATCCTATACCTCGTATGGCTGTACTACTACACCACAACCCGTAACCGCATCGACATTCCCCTCCCGAACAGGAGCGTAGGCGAGACAGACGGCTCCCCCGCAGGCCCGAGGCTCTACGCAGCCCGCAGGCGAACAATGGCCGTCTGCAACCTCCTCGCCTTCATCGTCTTCACACTCTGGCCCTGCATGCCCCCGCGCCTCCTCTCCGACCCGGACGTGCCCGGAAAAATCGGCGACGAGGCGCGCAGCTACGGCTTCGTAGACACAGTCCACGGCTCCGAGGGCGAAAGTAGCGTCTGGACGCAAAACAAGTTCTGCAATCAGTATGCTGCAATGCCGTCGTTGCATTTTGGCTACTCGCTGCTTATTGGATTGACGATTTGCTCGATCCCGTTGGCGTCGCAGCATAGGCGATCGAGAACTTTTGCCCTGCGGGTGCCGACCACGAACAAGGCGTTACGTTTCCGTTTGCCGTCACCGCGCCGGATTGCTTGTCTGGCGATTGGCATCGCGTATCCGACTATTATTTTGATTGCAATTGTTGCTACAGCGAACCATTTTATCTTGGATGCTGTGGCGGGCGCGATTGTTTGTGGACTCGCGTGGAGCGGGAATAGGATTCTGTTGAATCTGCTACCGTTGGAGGATTATTTCTTGCTCCTCGTCAGAATCCATAAGCCAGAGAGGAGAATTATGGGGTTAGATGGGGAGGATGAGGATGATGGTTGGTCCAGCGACCGAGGGGGGGTTGCGGGGAAGGGCGTGGTTGTTAATTAAGATGTGGGCGGCGGAGCGTGGGATACGGTAATGTGTTGATGTTAGTGTTGAGATTTTGCATGAGGAACGCGGACGAAGGATGCAATAATGATCTAAGAGGAATGGATGGGCGAAGATGTATGAAGGCATGATAATGGGACAAGAGAGAAGATACCCAACAAATACACTCAAGCTGCAGAGCAAGAGCTTTGTATCGCAGTACACTCGCTAGGATAGTAGTTGTGTGTGCATAATGATATCGAATAACCAGACAAGCAAGCAGTTGACATGGTGAGAAATAAGGTCTTCAGTACACGCTTCTAAAGCAGAAGTCTTCTACATGTTGGTCAGCAAATATAAACATAGCCGTAAAGTACGAGGCCACAATGCCTACCACCTGCTCCGGCAGGTATTTATAGAAACCGGTATTCCCGCTAGAGTATATCTCCACACGCAGTGATTGGTCCACATTTACCCGAATGCCTGCACAACCGTATTCATAGTGCATAGTGGGCATTGGGAAGGCCTTGCTGGTAAAGCTGATGGTAGACCTGTGCCGTGGAGAGCGAGTTGCCTCCAAAATGGTCCAGATCCCAAAGTTCTGCCCAGCCAAGTCGGATGCCACCCTCACCAACCGGCACCATATCTTCTTAACCTATGCAGTACACCGCCATGCCATCCACCTCGCCCTAATCATCCTGTGCCAGCAACATATACAGTTGGAAGGCAATAATAATAGATAGGGCTGCCCCACCACACACCGCCAAAAGCCAGGAACCAATCCCACAGTGTGCAATCGCTCCTTGTTGCTCCTCGGTGAGTCCTTCTCAGTCTTCACCACCTATCCACCATCCTCACATTGTTCACCTGCTCCCCGACTGTATATTGAAACGCAAAGTCAGTAGCCCCACCCATTCCACCAATACCAGGACCGGAGTCCCCAGGTGGGGGCTGGCCATCAACGTCTAATCCAATATCCTCATTATCGTCCTCTTGATCCTTGGAAGCAGCAGCCTGCTTGCCCAAACTCTTCGGATAGCGCAGTGATCCATTTCTATCAAGCCCTTCCATCTCTTCATCATCAACATCCTCAAAGTGTTGATCTAAATTCATATATTTGGGAAAGTTCTGGAACTCTGGTTGTGTGCTTCCATTAGAGTTGCTTGATTCAGTGGGTTGTTGTTCGATTGATGGTACTGGTTGGGTTGGGTTGGTGGACTTCTCGATCGGTTCGAATGACATGCCATATGTATCGACTCGCCTGTTGTTTACACTTATCGCTGGTGCGGATCCAAGCACTCTCGGAGGCACTTCAAATAGATGACTGGATCGGCTTGTTGGTGGCATAGAGTTAGGTTGTTCAAAATGGTGCATAGAGTTGAGACCTTGTCTATGTTGAGATGCTACACTTGCTGGACGGTTGTGGGCAAGAGGTGGTATGTGTGATAGTGACCTTGACTTCTCGTAGTCTTCAATTTCATGCTTCGGAGGAGCGCGATCCTCAACATCGTAGCCTTCGTGTCGGCTCGAGCCAGGCGTTGATTCCAGACCTGCCACTTGAATGACGGAGTGGCCATCATCGTCATCTTCGCCGTCGCCATACTCGTAGTCATCTTCCATCCTGGCCTCCGGGCCACCGCTGTCGGAAATCTCGGATACGATCCTCCTCCTCTTTGATGGCCGATGCTCATCTGCACCTCCATGTGCGTCGAGTGGTACACCATTATCCACACCATCAATCTCGTCATTTGATGCTGCCAATGTGGAACCAGGCCGCTCGAGAAGTTTCTCAAACATTCCTTGTTGAATGTCACACGAAATGCTCTTATCCTTGCATTGGTCACAAACTGTTTTCCCCGAAGAAGCTGCCACCTCCAACCCGGGATGAAGAACTAAGCAAGTGCTTCCTCGGTTTTTGCAACCGCTGCAGGCTTCTGGTGCCAGGATACCGTACTTGTGTACAAGCCGGCCCTGCGCAATACGAGCTCGAACACCGTCCTGAATCGAACCCCATGTTTTCGGGAATCGATGGCCAAAATCCCCCGGGGGCGCGTTGTTACTGCGGAAAGCGACCTGGTCGGCTTGGTATTGAGCTGATGTGAATGGTGGCAGAGGAAGACGCAAGGGTGCGTTCTCGCCAATGGCCTTCAGGACACGGGCATGGCTAGAGTTGGGGTGAGCCTGGCGGATATGGCGGCGGAAGTTGTCTGCACAGGTGAAACTCCCTGATATGCTGGAACATCCCTCGACCGGACAAATGTAATTACCGACTTTCTTCTCTCGCGAAAATGGACGCTGGTTTGAGTGAGACTTTTGGATTGGGCTGTGTTCTTGGTCCTTGGAAACAATCGTGTAATCTGGATGCTTGTGAAAAAACCCGGTTGGATGTGAACACCCTTTCACGGGGCAATCATAGGTCGCCTTCCCAGCGCTCCCAAGTTCGATGACCATTTGGGAAGCCTCAGGGTTATTATCCGGAGGATAGGTAAATCCTGGGTGTTTGAAGTTGATATGCGTTTGTAGATTGGATATAGTCAAGAAAGAGCCAACATGTGGGCAAAGTGGAACCGGGCACTGGAGAGTCTTTCCAAAAGTTTGGGGGTCTGAGGCCTTGGATTCTGTAGTAATTCTAGCTTCTAAAGCATCATCACCGCTAGTGTATGCCCGGACATATTCAGAGCCTGCGTGTTTGGTCTCAACGTGGTACTGGAGAGCATCTGATCGAGAGAAGCCCAGTGCAGATCGGCTCGTGCAACCTGGAACTAGACAGGCATAATTATTGCCGGTGGCTTTGGGCACAACATCCTCCTCTTCAACATCGTAATCGATCTCTTCATCAGCCTCATCGCGTCCCACGTAGGTCGGGTGGGCTGTCCGAATATGCGCATCCAGATTATACTGACGAGAGAAGCCCTTAGCAGCTTTGCTGGTACAGTCGGGGACTGGACAAGGGAAGAGGAATTGTGATTTAAATTCCTTCACTGATGTGTCAGGAACATCGGGATGCCGCTTTTCCATATGGCGCTTGAATTGGCTTGGGTACTTGAATCCTTGGGGAGCACCTGGGCAGCCTGAGACGGGACAGTACTCCAGGGAACGCTTTTTCGGAACAGCCGTCTCTTCTTGGGCCATATCTGGAGTGCTGAGTTTTGGTTTCGCGTGTCTGTGGTGCTGACCATCCATGACACAAGTAGTACTCTTCAAGCGACATTCTCCACATGAAGACCCGCAATTCACTGAACTATTTGTCGTCACCGCAGGATGGTAAACACGGCATTCGAAACCCTCCTTCACGCAACGGTCGCAAGAGATGGGCGACGGAATCCCATAGTTGCCATATATGAGACGTGCATGGGCGATTTTCTTCCGGTAGTCTTTTCCTATTTCACTCCAACTATCTTTGTGGCCATACTGGCCCTTCCGTGGGTTGGATACTCGATAAGCATCAAAATCTAACGCATGCCGCCCGGGAGTGACACCAGGAGGAAGTGGAGGTACAGTATCACCATCAAGGCGGTCGTCGCCAGGTAAAGCATCTTCTGCTCGACAAGAGTGCCGCTTCGATCGTCTGGGTGTTGGAGCTTCAGCCTCCGAGGACGAGGAGACACTCTCGACTCTGTGGCGTTTGCGAGATTGCCCGCCACCTGCGAACGGTGTTTTCTGGACCTCTGGCTGCTCACGTGTCGTTCTAGGACCCGTCATCTCATCCGTCGTGGTCTGCCGACTGGACGAAAGAATAGGCCGACTCATGCGATTGACAGATGAAGAAACGGCATTGCCCTGCACACTAGATTGCGAACTGCTGCTGATGCTGCTATTGGGCTTGAGTCCAAAGTGGGCGAAGACAGGAAGCTTTCCAGTTTTCAGGCAACTCTCGTCGAAATACCCGCCACTGTTCCAGAGAAACGGCAGGGCTTTGCCTTCACAAACTTCGTCCTCAAAATGGAAGTGAACGCTCCATTGGCTGGCATCCTTGTCGAAGATCCCAAAGGCAAGATCTTCCAGTTGCTGCAACAAGCTTAGTCTTCAAATACCGGTAAGAATGAACGATGTTGGTACCTTGTACGTCTGGACGAGCTTTCCAGGTATGAAGTCGCTGATTGAAGCTGTTTGAAACTGCTGCAAGAGCAGATTTGGCAGCGCCATCAGGGTGAGTTCAATCAAGAGCAGTTCCCGATAAAATGATTGCACCGGTTGGCTTGACGATATGGGCCTAGTACAGTGCACAGTTTCAAGCCCAAAATTGGTGATGGCGCAGTGAAAAAGGGAAGAGAGCTGTTGGACAATTTGTGGAGCTGACGACGACGCCAGCGCGTCTGCACCAAAGAAGGAAGGAGCTTGGGCCAGTTCCTGTTTGGACCGCGTCGAGCACCATCACCCACAGCAGCCGGGTCCGAAAGCGGGGAAGATAAACTGCATGATAAGGAAGGCATCCAAATGCGCGAACCACCAAGTTCTCCACTTGGTCCCACAGAACAGAGCGATCAAGTACAAGTGGTGAATCAAACCCGCCCCTTGGGGGTCACGTGCGACCGCGTGTCTCGTTTTCGGCTTCGATGTGGCCACAAATGTCTCTATTTCTATCTCAAACAATTGCATATACGCCGTCTCCCAAAACGCACTCCCAAAATTCGCTCCCCAACCCTTTTCGCCTCACCTCTTCAGCGTCTTCTGCTTCTCTGCATCCCTGGCCTTCATCTCCTTGACAAACAAACCCTTTCTCCTCCTCACACTATCCTATCAAACAGTCAGTATACACATCCCCCATTCACCCCTTATCAAGACAACTTACCATATACCGCTTCGCCACGTTCTCCTTATCCGCCAACTCGCCCAGGTCCTCCAACTCATCTTCCGTAAAAGGCACCCAAAACGGATCCTCATCCAACATCTCAAAGCCCGTGAATCTAAGCTGCGGACTGGCAGATCCAGAACTCCTTTTTCTGATTTCATCCGAGAAGCCGAACGATTCGGCGACGGGGAGGAGGGCGTTGATTGTGAAAGTCTGACTGCCTGTTGTACTCGCTGAACTTGTGCTTGACAACGTCTCGCTCAGAATCTGCCCTCTCCTCCTCGTGAGCACGGCGTACACACGGCCTAGCACGTCAGTCGACGCCTGGATTTCGCACGAATACATGGCGAGCAGCATTCTCGGACTCCAGTCTAGGAAACCTTGACGAATGGAATCGCGCACTGTTTTGATGACTTCGCCGGTAAGACGTCCCATTCTGTCTCCCGCGGAGTCTTCTTCGGGTGAGAGGGAGACATGGACTCCTTCGAGGAAGACAGCGATGCCTTGGACGGGTTCTGCGCAAAGAGGTCCTTGGGCTGTGGCGAGTTGGAAGGCATAAGCGATGCGGTCAGTGAAGGCGTGGGCAGTGAGCGCGCGGTCCTTTGATGTGGGTTGTGTGGTAGAGTCGAGATCGGATGAGGTTTCTCGGAGACTAGGCTAGGTTAGTGAAATCCAAGGGGCAGTCTTTTGGTTCTTCGTTGTGAGACTTACGCTTTGCTGCAAATATCGCCCCTCGTTGCATCCACTAGAATGTTCGGTCCTACCCTCCTTGGCCCAAAGGCTGTGATCTTATCAATGACCCCAGTCCAGATGTCCCTCTGGCCCTTTGCCTCGTTGAAAGCCTTTTGTAATTGTTCCTTGAATTCTGGCATACTCAGGGCGTGACCGAGCTCCACCTGATCTGCCTCCTCCATCCCATCTTGTTCTGCTACCGTGCCTTCCATTGGCGAGTCTGTCCCAGACCGTTGTCGCTCTTCTTCCGCTCTCCTTTCTGCATATAACCTCTTAATCGTGCCGGAGTTCTTCCCCAGAAAGTCTGTCACGGTCGGCGGAAGCGGACGTACCCGAAGGCGAACTGTGATCTGCTTGCTCGACGTGACACCGATGACCGTTCCCCTGGGTAGATTGGGGTCCTTTGGTGGATTCATCTCGGCTGCCGATACTATGGACTCTCGATATGGCACAATAGGCGCGCCAGCCTGGATCTCGCACTTGGCAAATCGTTCCCGTAGATCTTTCAAACACCTTTCCAGATGCAATTCGCCGGCGGTGAGAATGACGTGCTCCCCACTGGGCAACACCTCGTATTCAACACATGGGTCGCTTTGCACGAGTAACTTCAGGCCCTTGATCATCTTGTCCAGATCGTATGGATTCTCAGGCTCCAAAGCTACACGGACGATGGGTTCGGAGCCCATGGTGACACCAGCGAGATTGATGGACCCGGGGAGCTGAGAGCAAAGAGTTCCCGATTTGAGCACGTGTCCAGCAAGGCCGCCGATACCGAAAACGACACCGGCTGGCACCGACGTCAGCGGTTCAAGGCTGCGACCCATCATAAGGTAAAGCGCCGTGACCTTGACTTTGTGCGGTTCCGGGGCTGCATGTGGTTTCGCCGGTGTGAACTTGGGGCCGAGGACATAGACTTCGTCGCCTACACTCAGTGTCCCCGAGTAGATACGTGCAAACCCAATAAGATGCTCGGCGTCCTTGTCCGTCTCTTCTTTCTCTCCATTAGACTCAACTTCTGCCTCACTAATAGCTACCGAGCCGAGCGCGCCTGAGAGGTCATGGACGTCTGGGGGTTCGCCGTTTGTGATGGCTTGCTGTCGGGCTATCTCCGCGCGTTTCTTCCGTCCCATTTCCCTCGCTTCGTCTGCACTGAGTGCACCATTGCGCCGCTTGTTTTGGGGAAGCTCGCTTGCTGGAATAGCAACCATTTTGCTCACATATGCCACTACCGGCGCATCTTTTGAAGTATCGAAGTTGACCATGGCATCTCGAACTTCCGGGGCGACCAAATCGGCTGCAGGAGAGGTATCGATAATGTCAGGCAATCTTTCGGCTTGTGCTCTAGGCGGAGAAGGCAGAGATTCTATGACGGACACGAGCAGTGCAGTTGATAGCGGAAGCCATGCTGCAAATAGTGTCGTAAGTAGAGCGCGTGGGTCGCGAGAGCGGAGGATGTGGTTCGGGATGGTAAGGGAAAGAGACTTGGTTATCTTCTCCACCATGCTCGGATCGCTGTTTATCAGGTTGAATAAGTATATTGTTTGAGGTATGTACAACGCGGATAGACGAGAACATAGAAGGGAAAAGGAAATCCACGCACCCCTTGCCATTGTTACCTCCCGTGGTAGCCGCGTACACAGCCCATATATTATCGAGAACTAGCTGCACAAACATGGGCTTTAGATGTCGGCCTTTCAGATGCTTGGAGCTCAGAACTCGTTTCGATTTAGGGTCTAGGTAGAAGTCGCCCCAGAGCACCTTTTCGAGGACAGCACGTTTTATACCTAGCTTCCGCTCGTAGAGAGTGGCAAACTGCTTCACTGTGAATGCCCATCCATCGATGGCACTGCTGAAGATTACGTTGTTTTTCTCGGGCGCGAAGTAGATGTCTTCGTCGTCCTTCTCCTCGTACTCGGCTGGAGTATTAGTTGTGTCAATGCTGTCCCCAGCGTCCGGAACGGAAGATGAAGATGTGTTTGCCTTTTCTTCCGCGGCCGCATTCAGCTTTTCTTCCATCTTTTCTCGCCATCGGAGATCGTCTTCCATTCGCTCTCCTTGGTAGAAGCTGCCCATGACGGCATTCACTTGCTCCAGAAGTTTGCCAAGATGCGCATATGCTTCTGCTGGGCTCATTTTCAGCTCTGTGATTAGTCTGTCCATTTTGTTAATAACGAGCAACGGCTTTAGCTTCTCGACCCATGTCTGGCGGAGGACTGTGACAGTCTGACTGCAAACCCCCTCCACAGCGTCCACGAGCACGACAGCTCCGTCACATAACCGTGAAGCCGTGGAGACTTCATAGCTGAAGTCGATGTGTCCGGGAGAGTCTATGAGATTAATCAAGAACTCCTTCTGCTCTGGTTTCGCCTCCGGGGCTGATCTTCGCAGTAAGGAGAAGTATAGGGATATTGCAGAGGACTCCATTGTGATTCCCCGCAGCTGCTCGTCCGGTCTCGAGTCGAGGTACCGGATCTTGCCTGCCAGTTTGGGGGATATGATGCCATTGGTGGCGATGAGGGCGTCGGTCAGCGACGTTTTGCCGTGATCCTAGCCAGATGTCAATTGTGAAAGGGTATGGAGGCAGGTAGCGCGTACGACATGTGCGAGGATACATATCTGGGTTTGTTAGCACTGCACTTTCTAGGAAGAAGTCGAGGGCTGCGGTACATTTCTGATGTCGTCGGCTGCCTTTTGCAGCGACACCAGCTTCTCCGGCGCCACGACAGGCATGTTGGCTTTCTTTCAAACGCGTGAGGTGTTCTATATTCGAGCGGGTGCTGGGTGAGGTGTGCACGCGGCGCTGTACTTGTGCTCGGGGGGGTGTGCGGAGTGGGTGTGCAAGGGAGATTGTCGGCGATTGGGGCGAAGCAAGTCTCGGGACTTTTTGTACGGTGTGTTGAGGCAGAACATGTACTCGGGCTGTGGTCAATGCAATGTCGGTGACGTGGGTGCGGGCAAGATTAAATGTTCGTCGCAATTTCTTTTAGTCCAGGGTTGCGCCCCACCAAAATCGGAGTACAGCCCATGTAAGCCCCGCGACACGTGACCCGAAGGTCCGACTCATAATCACTCATCTCCTGTGGCACCGCGAAGACGCGTTGTGTTGATTCTTGGACAGATTGCCATGTCCACGGTGTTTTGACTTTCCTGTCGTGGCGAGACTCTTCTGACCATATCCATTGCCGGCACACTCCCCCCCCCCCGGCTCCCAGTCTGTCTCGCGCGCCAGAGAGTTTTACAGTCGTGCGGCTGCCAGAAATAGACTGCTCAATAAGGCTGTCTCGAGGTTCCCACGGTTGAGACTCTCTTGGACCAGCACGCTTCATCTTTCCGCGCGCGGCTTGTTCCAGACATGGCGCTTGAAAGCAGCCGCCGCATCTCGACGGCCGACTGCAAAAATAGGGTAGTGGAATGAAAGGACATGGCGCCCGTAGCAATGCTCACAGGCACCTGGCTGCCGGTTGGATGCGGTTGTCTCTCTACCGCAGGCACGCCAGGCTGAAACCCCGCGCCTTTTTCGCAAAGTCAGCAGCCTCAGAGCTCGCTGGTGACATGCTTGGCGCCAGTCGACGTCAGAGCTCGAGCGTCCGTCGTTGCCCCATTGCGAGCTCGACTTATTTAGCTGCCTCTCCCACGGCTGGGACGCCATCGCAGCGAGCAGCACCGCCAACCGACGTCCCAGCGACCAAACTGCAGCATACATATCACATATCACAGCTCGCTGCTCCTCCCCGCTCGCTGCCCGCAACACGCCCCGGGAGTGTGCCCCTGTGTCCGATGCTTGTCCCCTGCGTTCGCCTACTGGATTCGTCGATCTCCCTTCCATAACGCCTGCACGTTATACCCACCACACCCCCGTAGCACGGCCACGCCCTCGACAGCCTCTTCGCCAGCACCAGCGCCATCATCCCCACATTCTATGCAATCGCACTTTGCTTCTTGCATGTAGCATCCCCCGCATCGGAGCAACCATGGCGGACACGCGCACGCAGACGCCCTCGAAGCCCATTGCCATTCGCCCTGTGGGCATGAAGATCACGCCCGTCACCCAGCCGCGTCCCGAGGCAATCAGAGCGGACCATGCCAATCTGGGTGTCATGTCGCCCGTCAACCAGAACGGCAGCTTCGAGTTTGACCGCGTGATCAAGTCTGGCACTGTGCTCAAGCGCACGCGCAAGACGAGAGTAGGCCGCATGTCTCCACTACCAAGGCAAATATTGACAGTGCACCACAGCAATGGAAGCCAATTTACATTGTCCTCCGCCCGAACCTCCTTTCCATCTACAAGGACAAAGATGAGACGAAGCTCCGCCACCAGATCAACCTCTCCGAGATCACGGCCGTGGCGCGCCAGAAGGATTCGAAAAAAAAGATGGACCATGTTTTCGGCCTCTTCTCCCCGTCGCGAAACTACCACCTCAGCGCCCCGAATGAGAAGGAAGCGCAGCAGTGGGTGGATTTGATACGGGCAGAGGCACGGATTGGTGAAGAGGAAGAAGAATTAATTGTCATGAGTCCAACGGGCAACAAGACGTTCCAGGGGTTTGGCGTCATCGCAACGAAGCGGGAGAACGTTGGATCGAGTTCCTCCGAGGCCGAGCCCAGGCACTCGACATCAGTCCCGCCCGAGCAGATGCACAGCGCCCGGCGGCCATCGCATACTCTGAACTATTCTGGAAACGAATACGGATCCTTCTCCGACTTCTCAGACACAGGAGGTGCTGTGCAGGCGACATTCCAGAATTCGTCAGGCTCGCTATCACGCAACTCGCAGTCGCAGCAGAACCGGAACACAAGCCAAGTGAGCAACATTGGCTCAACACCTGATGACGAGAGGGTGATATACCACGGCTGGCTTTACGTGCTGAAGACCAAGGGAGGAGTACGGCAGTGGAAGAAGGTCTGGGTGGTTCTACGTCCAAAGACTCTTGGCCTGTACAAGAACGAGGAGGAATACTCGGCAATCCTCATCATACCATTTTCAAACATCATCGACGCAGTCGACATCGACCCAGTATCGAAAAGCAAGAACCACTGCCTCCAAATCATCTCCGAAGAGAAAAACTTCCGCTTCTGCGCCGCCGATGAAAATGCGCTAGCGAAATGGCTTGGAGCTTTCAAAAGCCTGCTCGTCAAGAGGAAAGAAGCTGGCAATCAGCGTCCACTTGCACCCAGCACGAAACCAGCAGCCGTTCAGCCGACGCCAACAAAACCAACCACAGACACAGCAAAACAGCCTCTCCCGAAACCCACACTCAGCAATGCGGCAAATATTCAAGCACAACCAATCCAGACCGCGAAATAAGCACACAAATCTTCTATCCATTGGATTTCTAATACACGGCCTTCTGTAATTCTCCTCGCCCTGCGGGCATAGTAATCGACAAGTCGGTCCCCTGTTTCATCACAGGCTACCCCTGTACATACCACCCACCAACCAACTACATACCCACTCTCCCATCCGAGAATGTCCTCTCCTTTGTTTTCGCCCAGCGACCTGTAGCCCGGCATCCGGTCTATCTTTCTTTCTGCTAGCCAGCAACCTTTGATTCTGGATAATCATTCGTCTACTGCACGGTCTGATAGCGTTGGTTTAGTTTATGATTCTATGATGTTATGATTTGTTCCTCTGGTTTAGGTGCATCAGTTGATTTGAAGGGAGATGGAGAGATGGCAGAAGGTTGAAGAGAGAAAGATTGTTTCCTGTTGTGTAGCACCGTGTGGGTGGTAGTTGGTAGTTGGTAGTTGCAGTACTTTATTGTAATACGATGGTTTCGAGTCTTTGGCTATTCGTACCATGCCTATATTCACACATCATACCGACTACAACAAAACATACACATACAACGCGTGCGGGATCCACTCTCGTGATACAGTAAGCTCAAGATATGCGATTGGACGGCATAATACGACCCTCCTGCTCCTGCATAAACCGTTGGACGACTCTGAAGAGTGCAGAGCTTGTGAAAGGCATATTCTAGCCCTTCTAAATACCTTACTGTGATCTTAGAAGATGGCAAGGTCAGAGGATCGTAAGTTTGCTGTTTCCTGTTTCAGCACGGATCTGGCGTTCAATGTACCACGAGCACTTCAAATTCCAAAATCGGCAAACTGCGCCTTCGCGCCTTCTCTCCCTACCTCCGCCACTACCCAGATACATGCAATATACTCTCGCCTCCTCCTTCCCTTGGCCCAGAAAAGGAAACAAACAAGACAGAAAATGCGCGCTCGGTATATACCCACAAGGCCTCCCCGCCTCCCGATTCCCACCCCCAATCAAGCCCACCCACGCCAAAAGTCTGAAAAATATACAAATTACACGCCCACGCCCACCACGGAAATCATACATGCTACAATCTTACTGCTGCTACCCTTCGCTTCTCTTCTCTTCCCCTACCCATCCCTTCCCATCTCCTCTCCATTTACACTGGGTCATTCTTCCGTCTCCAAGATATACAACATCCACTACGTTCCGCCTCTCCTAATCGCCTAATGGCATGCCCTCGACCTCCTCGCTCAACGCCCGCCAACAATCAGCCTGCAACTCAGCATACTTGACGCGCTCCTGACTCCAATCCTGATGCAGTCTACTGATATGATATTGCGTCTGCTGGAAGAAGAGCAGTTCGTCTCTGACGCATTCCTTGATGAAGACACCGCGGGCGTGTTGCTGCACGATGGATTCTTTGTCCTGTAGATTTGGGGTTAGCATGCTTTATTTCCCCCACACGGCGCACCAGGCCGCAAATGCCAGCCCTCTGATCGAGCGATAGTGGAGGCAAAAACGGAAATACGAAAAGAACATGACATACCCTAAAGATCGCCTCCTCCACCTTCTCTGCCTCTCCCGGCTTCGCCTCAGTCTTCTGCCTAATACCCTGCAACCTCCTCTCATTATTCTCAATCCTCTTTTCCAAGCTCGGAATGTTATCCCTCGCAAACCTATCCCTCCGATCGAACAAATCCCTCACACTAACCAACGCATCACGCTGTCTCTTCAGATCCTCCAGAACGCCTTCCTCCCAGCCCCTCGCCTCGTCTTCGAGCAACGATTTGGACTGGTCGAGATGCTTGGATACCGAGTTCATGCCTTCGTTCAAGAGCGGGACGTCGCTTGTGTCGCAGGCGTATGTGTCGGGGGAGGCTTCTGTGAGGCTGCGGAGGGCGGTGGAGAAGCGGAGGTATTCTACTGCGATGCCTTCATTGCGTTTGGTGAGACGCTCCATCATGTTGCAGAGATTGATGTATATTTCCGCTGAGCGGCGGACGCCAGATCGGACCGTGTCGAAGAGATCAGGTAGTGTTTTGGGGAGCGAGTCTTCGAGATCTGGGGGCAGCGGCTTGCCAACGAATTCTTCTTGGACGGAAATTGTGGCTTGCTTGCGCCAGACTGCTAGTTCCTGTGCATCATGGTGAGCGACTATCCGGAAAAGGACCATAGAAAAAAGGAGCATACCGTGGGAACGGTCAAAAACATAACCACCAGTTGCTCCTGACTGAGCACCGGATGTCTAACCAGAGCATTGGCAAATCTGACCAGGCCTCGTCGCCTCTTCTCGACGAATCCCGCATCGGCCGCTAAGTAGTTACCATTGACTAAGAAAACCTCAATTAACATCAAAACCTCCCCAGGGAAAAGACTTACTGGCGACTCTCTTGGGCGGTAAAAGCGGCAATTGTCGAAAGGGGTACCTCTTGTGCAAGCAATCAAGCAGCCAGACAAAATCGCTATATCGGCGGATCACCTTGCTGCTGCGGCGCGCCGACGTGACTTCATAGTTGCGGTGCTGGAACATGAACATGCCCTCCTTCTCTGCGATTGCGGTTACAGTGATGACTTCTTCGACACCAGACGACGCGACACGGCCGCCTCCTAACGATCTACTGACGCCGGCAGAATTGCTTGGGCCGCCGTCTCCGCCAGCGGGTGGGCCAAATCCTTCGCCTCCAAGTCCCGCGTTGGTGAATCCATCGCCAGACCCGCCGTTGAACCCTCCCCAGCCACCTTCAGTGCCGAGACTGCTCGGCTGAGAAGCGTTCTGGGTCGCGGCGGGGGCCATTGAGCTGCTGGTTACGCTCGTCGTGGTAAACTGGCTTGTAGTTCTCGTGACCACAGGCGCAGTGGCACCATTCGTCTGCGCAGGCACTTCCGTGTAGCTATTATGATTGTGCCCGCGATGCATATCCGGACTCGCCCAGGGATCTGCCTCCGGATCGCCAAAGGACTGTTTCCGGATCGGAGCACGCGACTTATTGGGGCTCGCCGCCGCTTGAGGAGGGGGCTGATGCTGTGCCGGAGGGGTTGGCGGCGGCCGTTCTTGCGCTGGCGGTTCCGGCGCCGGCGCTCTTGGCTCTGGCTTCGCTGTTTTCGGTAGCGGTATTGAGGGAATAGGGAGATCTATGCCAGTACCATCAGTATCTTTCATAGTCGTACCACAGCCACCAAGCGCCAGTACTCACTCTTCTTGTGGTCATCCACACTATCGAGCGTGATATCCTCCCCCTGCTCCGCCAACCCTACCAGCGCCAATGCAACATTAAACTCCTCCCTACTAACCCCATCCACTCTGCCCCCCTTCAACCCCACAATCTCCTCAATCTTGCCCTTCACATGGTCCCCCAGTGCGGCGCTCTCAACTACCCTAACCACCGCCTCCACACTGACACCATTCCCCGCGCGGTCGCTTTCCAGCAGCGCATCGTAGGCGTCAATGTAAGCATCCGGCACCACTGAGGCGGGCAACAAGCTCTTGACTAGCGACCCACGCGCCGCCTTCTTCGGCGTTGGGAAGCCCCAGGGCGAATCGTCGCCGGGGATATCGTCTGCGAATAAGCTGTTTCCCGCGCGGGCGGCAGGCTTATGGTCGTCGTCGAACAGCGAGGACGACTGTTGTTGCCGGCGCGAGGGCTGGAAGTCGTCATCGCCAAAGAGCGACATGGTTGCTCGCTATCTGGAGTCTGGCGGAGGCACGAGGCAACGTCGAGATGCGCTGTATAAAGACGTCGAGCGCGCCCGGGGTGCAGGAGGGGTGGGATGGGCCGGGACGTGTGGTGGCAGGGACATGCAGGTGGGAGCTCAAGCTCGAGGTGCGGCGAGCTTGGGTGGAAACGGTGGTCTGTGCGTTGATAGCATGCACGAGGCGGCTGGGCATCGTCAACACCTGCCCCATGCATCTCGGTTCTCGAGTATTTGGATATTGAAAAATGCTTGCTATTTCGGGCATGGTATCCAATGTCTATCATCTGGCGTCATCACCCGGTCCATATACTAGCTTTGTATCAACTTCACTTTTCACAATTCTACTGTTCGCAATGCAACTTCCGATACACCCATATCGCCGATGGATATATGATCCAACATGCGTATAGGTTGTTTGATCCACGCCCTCTGCCCCAAGTCAGCTCACCCGCCGCTCTCATGTGAAGACGCTCGTTGTCATAGCATCACACCATACTCACACAACATCGCATAACTCTTACACATCTTCAACGTTGCCATTCATCATGCAATACCCAAGTATGCTTCTCAAAGTTATTCCAATACATATCAAACGCCTGCTAGCTATGTAGCAAGAGCGCTGAATTCCCACCCCCAAACAACCGAGTCTCAAAACTCAGCGGGTATCTTTTCAATTCCATTCAAGCCATTCCCATCCATCCCATCCGTATTCACATCCCATCCATCCAGATATCATATATAACAAAAACATCAACACCAAATCGCCCCAGTAAGGCCATGCCATCCCAAACCCATGCTATGCAGTTCATTCCCCAGGCCGCTTGATACCCAAAGCCAGCAATAATGCGCCATTCCCAATGTGATGATATGGACACCAGATTGTGCAGTAAACAAACAAACAAAAACGATAGAGAAAAATCAGACTTCTGCCAGACTATCTGTCAGGGTTGGTCTGTGTCTGTGGAGTGGGCGGGCGCTCGCCTATAGCGTGAGGCGGAAGGGTTTGATCAAGAGCATCACCTCGAAGCTCTGTGCCTAGGGCTACGTTTGGGGGAGATTGGTTTGGTAGCCTCTGCGTTTCGGCCGGTTGACGTGTCCCAGGTCTGTGAAAGGTCTCTGGGGTGAACCGTACATGCGAGTTTTTTGTCGAGTTTGACCGAGACGACTCCTGTGTAGCTTCGCCAATAATGGCGTCTTGAGTCTGTTCATTGGACGGCTCGATTGGGTTCTCTCTGCCCAGCACTGACGAAGCAGCGGCTCCATTTTGGAAATGGAGTCCAGTGGCGGCGGTTATCGCTGGTACAACAACGTCTACCTCATCATCTTGGTCCTGGTGCATAATCTCAGGCGACCATGTCCTTCCTCGTGGTTGAGCCGGAATGATGGTGACAGGAAGGTGGGTTTCTGACTGCTGCCCAGCATTCTTCTTTGATCTGAACCGTTCTCCTTGCTGAGCAGCGAGTGTGCCCAGCCTGTCCTTCAATGCCAACCCCGTGTAGTTGCGCGGTGGCACGGCAGCAGTGACATCGTCTATGGCAAGCGGCTCGATGACCCGTCCTCGCTGGACTTCGGGCGGTGGTGAGCGACCCCTCCTCCGGAAAGGATTGGGCACAGCTTGCCAGTTCCACCTGCTCCTTGACTGGACGGGTTCGAGATCTTGTGTCACTATGACAGCTTTCTCCAGATCTGCATTCGATTCCAAGTTGTGAGCAGCCGGTAATCCTTCTTGTATAACCGGCTGTCTGGGGATTGGCGGTGTATTGCTGATGGGGTGATACCGAATCGTATACACCGTGCTGTCGGCACTTGTAGTGTCTGTTCTACTCACTGGGGATCCGACAGTAGGTATTTGAGGCACCTCTGCCGGCGGACTTTGGAGAGGGAGGTAGTTCCGGGAAGGTCGGGTTTCCTGTCGTTGGGACTCGGATCTCCTGTGGGTAGGCGCTGGCACTGAAACGTGCAGTGATCGCCTTTTGTGTGGTTCTGTTTTCTCTTGTTGGCCTCTGGATCGGCCGAAACGGTGAGCAAGTTGAGTGAAACCATGGGCGTGGCCTGACGTGTACGCCCCGCCCCCGCCCTTGCCATCATTGCTCGGTCTTTTCTCCATGTCAGAATAGTCACTGTTGCGTAGACCCCGTGGCCAGCTCATTTCGTTCGATGGCGTCGTGTCGAGCATTTCGTCTCCGTCGTAGACTTCCCTCCCGAGAATCCCGTCTTTCCTCTCTTCTCTTTCCAGCGCCTCAATCCGCTCCACCCACTCCCACACAATGACACTGGCGGCGGCGGCACCCACCCATCGAAAGTAGTCGCCCCAGCCGGCGATGGTGTAGTTGGAGATGTCGGTAATAAAAAATACAACAGGGGTTAGAATGGCGATTATAGACAATAGGGCGACAATGGTGATGTTCCACATCATGGAGTGATAATATGCGTATCGGCGTTTCGTGATGGAGTAGTAGAGAACCCAGGCAGCGTACAGCATGCTGAGGGAGAGCTGAAACAGGTAGCTCAACGCGGGCACGGCCGTGTCGAATTTGCGTTCGCGGCCGCGGTTGGTGTTGTACGGGCCGAAGCTGTTGAGCGAGCTGAAGATGATGTCGAGCAGCACCAGGGCAAAGCCGACCCATTTGATGATGACCTTTTCCTTATGGCGTGGAAACAGGCGGATCAGCGTCTGGACCTGGGCGAGCCACAGGAAGACGTCGGAGATGACGCGCGACACCTTGATCTCCATGCCCGACACGACCTGGTTGCGCAGCTTCATGGCGTCCATGAAGCCGTCCTCGTACTGCTGCTCGGCAATCTTGAACGTGTCGGCCGTCGCGAGAGTCAGCGACACGGCTACGGTCAGCGCAGCGACCTTTTGCAGCCATGGCCTCGTCCCCACGCCGATGATGGAGCCGCCGCCCGACGCGCCGCCGATCATGCCGCGCCGTCCCATGAGTCCCGAGCGCGGCGATGCTCCGCCGACGAAGAAGGTGCGCGGCGTGATGATGAGCATGATGACGAGCATCCACGCAATGACGGTCGCGGCGCCCGTCGCGTACGCCTGCGGGGTGATGGAGGCGTGGAAGGGGTCGTGCATGTTGACGCTCGTCGCGCTGCCGTCGCCGCCGCCGGGCACGTTGGTCGTGCTCGCGATGCATGCCGGCGTGAAGGTGGCGCCGGCCGTCAGGGTGACGGTGAAGTCGGGGTTGATCTGGATGATGCCGTCGGCGGGCAGCTTGAACGGCGTGCATTGCGCCTGTTGCTCGTCAGTATCGCTGCCAATGCCGAGCACGTTCTGGAGGCGCATCACGCACGCGGTACGACGACGTCGTCGTCGGGCTGTCCCCGAGGAGTTGGGCCCTCTTCCACCCCTCCGGTCCCTCCATGCTCGGATATTAGACTGGGCCAGCAGCGGTGCCGTCACAGAGTTGCGATCCCATCGAAGTTCAGACGATGGACAGGGCCGACAAGACGGCGGCGATGGGTTGACGTGTGGTGGATTGGCGGCGAGGCAGGTTGAGCTGGAGGCTTGTTCCCGCTTGGCAATCTTGGGGGGACCGCGAGGGTGAGACCGTCTCAGACACTTGGCCCGCTACAGTACACGCGCCCTAACGAGCGGGCTAGGGCAGATCGGGCGCAGAAACACGAGAAGAAACATCGGATGCACCACGCAAAAGGCCACAACAATAGCAACGGTGCTTCACGTAGCCGTCACGGCCGTCTCTGACGCAGTCAAGCCCGTCAGAAGCCTGTCCAAAGCCTCTGCAACGCCGTCAGAAGCCTTCTCCCTCTGCTTCTTCCGGCCAGAATAGGCACTCTGCGCGAGAACGAGCGGCAGCAGACTGTGGAAGAGGGGCAAGGGCGACAGCAGCCTGAGATGTTTGCCTGCGAGATGAATCACGGTGTGGCATGGGCTGCAGCTGCGGTCGAGAAGGTTTGAGAGACGGGTCTGGTAGCTGGGGCCATGGGCGACGGGCAGGTGAGATGATGCTTCCACTGTCCATCGCGCCTGGATACAGCCTGTTTGTGGTGGTCTCCATAGGCCTCGTCTTGTAGCGGGCGGTCGAAGTCCAGATGTCCGTTGAATGGAGGCAAACGACTGGACTGCGCGTCATCCGATGGTGGTCCGGTCTCTGGGCTGCACAGAGGCGCATCGAAGCTTGCAATTAAGCTTCTGGTCCAAGACCCTCGCTCGGCACGTGTCGAGTGTGCAGCCTCGAATCATCGCTACAGCATTGCACCACAGCATGACAGAGTACAACACCAACTGCAAACAATGTAGTCAGATAAATACGTAGATATATACACTCACCCTCGCACCCCCGTCTAGGCTAACGCTGCACGCTTCCAACCTCGCGCTCCAGGTATATACATACACGCAATGTCGATGAAGACTTTCGCTCTAGTCAAGTCTGAACAAAAGCGCCAAACTGCACGGCTCTTGGAAGAATGCCGGTACAATGCCAACACAAAATAAATCGAGAAACACGCTGAGCGCATGAGAACAAAAGGAGAAACTGTGCTGTCTTGAAGAGGGCTGCTTGGACTGCGATGGTCCAAAACGAGTGGAACCGCTTAGACCACTATCCAACTCTTCAAGAAACACCAGCGACAGAGAAAGATGGTCAAGAAGAAAGGAAAAGGAGGAGGAGAAATCCAACATGCACACTGCAACTCATCGCTAAAAGATCGAAACATTCCAACGCGCCAAGCCCACAATGATCTTCCAAAATGATCAATCTCTTCAAATTTCATACTCCTGTCCAACATGGGACTAAAAAACACTCCTGAAAGATCTCAGGCTACGTGGAGGGAGCTTCCTAGGTGGGCTTGCGCCATAAAAGTCGAAGAGGAAGGTGAACCCTCAAGTCTCGCAGCAGCTGAAAAGTGTCCCCCACTCTTGACTCCAGGATGCTGACGGAAATACGTAAAACTCTGGCTGCACCAGCTAGCTCCGCTAGGGTATGGTATAACAATAATAATGACTGGGATGGGCGGTTTCGAGAAGCAGCAAGAGATGCAGGAACAGTCCAATGAATGCAGAGTGGTTGGAAGGGTGAACTGGTCGTGCGCGTTGTGTGTCCAGAGTGGGAGTGATCTTCTCTTTCACCCCAAAGTCCGTCACGGCGCACCTCTCCATCCACCCACCCGCACCATCTTGACACCCAAACCCAGCCAACATAATCTTCCTCATCCCCACCGCTGCACCAAGGGTGCAAGCCCCGAACAGTGGACTTCTTGAAGCACACGATGCCTTCCAGAAATCTGGTAAGCTAGCGGTAACGCACCATCTTCGCCTGTCTGCGCGCGTTAGCCCGACAAACCGGAGCATCGCCGAGCCCGAGAGTGAGGAGGAAACGTGGAGCTAACGATCAGCGCCATGGATTTCATTGACGTAACTCCAACTCCGCGGGTTGCAAATCGAAACTGCTTGCACTTTCCGGTAAACGTCCACGGATATTGTGGGATGCATCGTTTGCAGACGAGGTTGGTATGATGCTCGGGTTAATGCTCCACGCGTCGACATAGCATGCCGAGTGGGTATGCGGTATGATGCGATACCGGTCCTGCCTCTTCACGCCCAAGACGCCCAACCCAACGTCCCCACAAAGCTCCAGAATGACTTGGGAGTAGTTGTTGATTCTATTCTTCGTCTACGTGCCTCGCGACCCACCGCTCCGGCACACCGCCCTCTTTCTCGCTCCCACCTCTCCCCTCCCCCCCTTTCCTTGGCGGCAGCCAGATCCTAGCTCTCCCGACCGCCTTCGCATCCAACTTCCCGACCCGCCGCATGTTCATCTCTAGCACAATGACTCTTAAAAAGTCCGAGTTTTCCCTCGGCTCGCGCTGCCGGACGGCGGGTGTAGCTGCCGCTAACGCCCTGCCTGCTTCGGTTGACATATCAGGTGATGATTTCCGTGAACGCCGCGAGGAGCGGCTGTGTCGGCGGTCGTAGGTTTGCATCTGGATCATGGGGGCTAGTGGCTCGGTCTCGGGATCCAGCGAGAGGGAGTCGTGGAGGTGCATGGAGAGTTCCGACGGGGATATTGATGTGACTTGTGGGTTCAGGTATCGTCGGAGGGCAGGCGATGGCAAGCCTTGCAGTTGTCGTGGGCGCATTTCGCTTGTGAATTTGGGTGTAAGAAGAGATCGCGTGAGAAGGTCTTCTGGTGGTACGCTCGGTGCTGTGAAATTCGAAAACGACTTGGCTGCCGATTTCAGCGCTTGAAATGAGGCGGTCAAATTCGATTTGAAGGACTTGAAGCGGGCGGTGGAGGGAGACGGCGAGGAGACAAGGTCGGCCATGTCGAGGTTGGCGAGCACTTCTGCGTCGTCGGGGGTGAAGTGTAATAATGGGTGATCAAGAATGCAGTCTTCTTTGGGTGGTGACGAGACTATTTTCTTCCTTTGATCAGGGGAGGACCTCCGCGAGTACGATTCCGGGGTGCTCAGTGCGTCCCAGTTCGAGATAAATGACGGCGCATCCGGATCCAGTGACGGCGGCATGGTCGACGAGATGGAGTCGCTGGATATGCTCCTGGATACCACTGAATCCTTCTCTTGCTCCAGACTCCTCAGGCTGCCATAGTCATCGTCCAACTCGTCCACGCGGTCCAGCAAGATATCCAACGGCGACCCCACCAGGGACATGGACACGTCCGAATCATCCTGCTTCCACTCTTGGATCAGCTCGTCCATTGATACGGTCCTGTCCTGCGTGGGTCTTCGCTTTCGGCGTGATGGCATGGGAGGGATCGCAGTCACGGCCAGCAGTGCTGCCACAGCCGGCGGGATCGCATCGGCCTTGTGATTTGTAGGCACGCGCATGCCTCGTCCACTATTCTGGCCCCTTGCTCGCACAGTTTGGGTGGTGGGTGCGCTTGTAGGAGTTCGCGGGGGAATGACGACTGGCAGTGAATGGGTGGGCGGTGCGCGTGTGACTGATTTAGGCTCCATATTACTCATAGAATCGACCTTCTTGCCTGGCTCTTTGGTTCCAGTGCTGCTTTTCCTCTGGGGCGACGAGACTCGCGATTTGGCTGGCCGCGCTCCCATCTTCTCAGGATTGTGCTGTCGTGGTGGAGAGGTCGAGGATGCGAGCAGGTAGGACCTTGGCACCATCATCCTGACTGAACGGCCGTTGGGCTAGCGACTACGCTCCTCCACACTAGGCACGAGACTCTCTTTTTTAAAAATCACCTCTGGTGACGTTGCGTCCAGGGCTTTGGTTTTACGTTATTGTTCGTTGGCGATTGGAGCGTTCGTCTCGGGAGATACATTAAGGGCTGGCAGGGGTGGACATGGCCGGGCGTCGGTATTCGCCGGAACAAAGGGCTCAGGGAGCGTGCACAGAGGGCGAAGTTAATGCTGTGGATAGGGCGCGGAGTGATGTGAGGGAGGGATGGACGCTCGGCGGAAGTGGAGGAGGGATAAGGGAGTCGGCGCGGAGCAGCGTGGTTCGGCGTGTGACGGCAGCAGGTCACTAATAGGGAAGCCTGAGCCTGATAAAGGACTGCGGCAGTCGCGTGGGCATCGTTTGAAAGGGCCACATCCTACGCGTGCATTGTGACACGGCGCATGGCCCTTGCAACCTCACCGACAGCCACCGGGCGACCTGCCCTCGAATCCCACCCACAGTCACGCCTCGCTGCGAGCTGGACGTACAGTAGCCGGGCACCGCGCTCGCCTCTGGCCGTCCTGTCGCCGTGCGCTCGCCGTGCGCTCGCCGTGCCATGGCAAACTCAAAACCCACGCAGCGCCGTGGGCACTGATCAGCTGCCTCCGTGGCGCCATGCAAATTGATTGTTCCATTTCATCCCATCTCGAAAGAGCAAACCTGCTGTATCTGAGCCCAACCCCGGTACGCAAGCCCCGACCCGCTGCGCGACACACAGCCAGCCCATCCGCCGCGCACGCGGGATTCCGAGGCTACGATCGACGGCAATCGTCGTCAAGCTGCCATCAGCGGCCGCGTGATTGGCCGGGGGGGGAGGGAGCCGCCACCTCCGCCTTGATTTGGCGCAGGGCTGAAGAAGCGACTCCTGGTTGCTCCGAGATCCCACGCGACAATTCTTGTGCCCCAATAATGGCGACGCCATCTGGTCGAGCAACCCACTGCGCGTCTGCGGAAGATTAACTTCGCAGTGCACCTGTGTCGTGCGATCCCTAACCCGTTTGCAATTAAGGCGGTGGAGCGGAGGGAAAGTCACCCCATATACCACCTCCCCCCAAGGCGGTGCGCTTACCGCTCTCTACCAACACAACATGTATCTCCAGCAACTCCGGACCTGCTGCTCGCAGACTCGGCACTCCCCGCCGAGAAAGGCCTGGGCAGTTTACCCTTTGCGGATTACACGTCTGCAATTGACATGCACCCGTTCCGCCTCTCACAGCACAGAGGCTTATCTCCTGCAGCCCCTCATGCACAACACACCACCATCAAGCTGCCAACACTCCAACTTTGGCGGCAATGCTGCACCCCACAGTCCACTTGGCTAGATTAGGACCCTGTGTCCTTGAGATAAGGTTATTATTGCCCTTGGGCTCCTCTTGGGCGTCCCTGTGTCAGAGCAGACTAGCCGCTGCATGCGCTACTTTTACAGCCGTTCCCCGACACATGCCACCATCGCAATGCCAACCTCAGATATACGCACACCGTTGTAATAAGATATGCTCTTTATTGCGACCGTTCATCTGCCCATGTCTACTAATACACCATCCACGCATACACAGTATACGCAACCCCGCCATTGCCGCTCGCGCGACCCTCCCATCTTCCCACCCACCCATACCGAATGCAGGACACTAAGCGACAACTCCCACAATACACAAGCCCAGCCCAAGCAGATGAAAGGTCCTCCCACATACAGTCCGACGCCTAAACACCTCCCAAACCAGATTAACCAAAGTACAGAAACAAGAGAAGAGAGGTCATCGTCCGCCGAACACGAACCACGGCCTGGTACATAACCGCCGCAGGGAATGTGAATAGGCATATGCAGTGCATGTTACCCGTCCGCCAAGCCGCTGTCATACGTACGTCCAATGTACATACGTGGCGATTCTCCCAACCAGTCACCACCTCTCTTTGTCTGAAAAATTTTCAACCGCCCATCGAGAAGGCTATTGGGAAGAACCGGGGAATAAAAACTCATCATACCCGCCATGTGCAAGCAAATTACAAGAAGCGAAGGTCGGAGAAGACTCCGAAGCAAGAAATGGGAGCAGGCAATGAGTCAATCGAAGCCCGAGAAGAGCAAAACGAAGGCAGGTGAAAACTCTTCGTATCGTAACACCATGTGAAAAGTTGGAGGGACAGAGTGGCGGTCGTGACGCTGGAATGCAGATGCAAATGCAGAGGCGGATGCAGCGTCTCGAAAAGCAATCATAGCAATCATGTCAAGACGTGTCCAGAGCATCTCGCGTGAGGGAGTCGTAGGTATGCCGAAAGCCGGTAGACGAGCGAATAAAGGAAGTGCCTCAAAAAGCATCCTCGTCCGTCCACCCCGCTTCACTGCCCTCGACGACGCGCACCATTCGTCCACTGTCTTCTTCCATCACCATGTCTCCATCCACAGTCCGGACGCTCCTCAGCTTCTTGCCGTGCACCCCACGTGGACTCGGATGGCCGCCCTCGGGAGTGTAACGTTTGTTGCGCGCTGCCGCTGCGGCCCGGTACCTCGCGTATTCCATGTCCTCTGGGTCCTCGGACCGCTCGCTGAATGTCTCCCAGTTCTCTGACCCAGATTGCATCGTATTGCCCGTCCCTGTTGAAGACGTCTGTGAGATCTGGCGACTCGGTGGGAGACTTGGCGGGACATATGTGGGAGTGTAGCCGGCCCGCATGCTATGTGACATTGCCATGTAGGTACGATCGTCATACGGGTCCTCCGGTGGCATGTGACGCACGATGCTGCCGCTGCGATCAGAGCCGTATTCGTAGTTCGATACCGGGGTTGGTGCCGGCTCTGGCGGAATAAAGAGATCCTTCATCTTTGGCGGAGGAGCGCGTGGAGGCGGCATCTTCCGAACTGTAGAGTCTCCACGCTCAGGAGGCGGAGGACGGCGCTCAGGTGAGTTGCCCCCATGAGGCATATTTCGGAGGGGAGCCCGAGACGGGATCTTCGATGGGCTCTTTGCACCTGCACTTGGGCCTGCTGATGCCGAGACTGAGGAGGCGAGGGGGTTGCGAGAAACACTGCCAGCAAAATTTGATACCGGTGTCTTCGCACGGGACGGCGGGGGGCCACGCATTGTGCCTGTGCGGCTGGATGGTGTAGGTTTTGGCACTGGCTTGGCTGGTGGGGGCGCGGCCGATGGTGTCTTCGATCGAGGCGGTAGAGTCTTCGATGCAGAGGCATAGAGCTCGTCCAGATATCGGTGGCCATGGACCAAGAACAGCCGACCATACTCGTCCTCCCACTTCTCCAGTGTCTTCTTCAGCTCCGCCTCGACCTTGGGGAGCTCCTTTGAGATGCGTTTCCGCATCTTTTCCTCGCGGAGGAGCTTTCCAGGGTCACGCCGTTCGCCCTTGTTGCCACGCAACATCAGACGAGATGCGTCTTGTGTCGAGGCCGCAAGCTCATCACGTTCCGAGATCAGCTCACGGTGTCGGTCGATCTTCTGGAGCATGGGGAGACGCTGCTCCTTG
The DNA here is from genome assembly GCA_010015725.1 of Amniculicola lignicola CBS 123094. Lineage (NCBI taxonomy): Eukaryota > Fungi > Ascomycota > Dothideomycetes > Pleosporales > Amniculicolaceae > Amniculicola > Amniculicola lignicola. Next base: position 194,778 of record ML977592.1, on the reverse strand, counting down.
AGCGCTTCCAGGCGAGCAATTTCGGATTCGTGGGCGGATAGGAGAGCATCGCTGCAGACATCTGAAAAGGCCGGGGTGAAGTCGAGCATCTCCTCTTCTGAGAAGTAGAGAGCATCCCACAGTTCTTGCAGCTTGCAGCGCGCTTCCTCAACGAAGAGGTGGAGATTTTGGCGCTTGAGCTCATTCAACCGCGCCAGTTCGTCCTCATACTCATTGATGGTCCTCAGTCCACAGCCGCGGTTGCTGGTGAGGAACTGTTTCCGCTCCTGCTGCTCAATGCCCAGGCGCTCCCACAGCTCTTCAATCGTCGCACGAAGCTGGCTCAGCCGGCGCTCGCGATTGGTCTTCTCTTCGATCAGGCGGTCCTTCCTGGCCTTGAGTTGCGTCATGTCGTCCTTGTGGAGACCCAGTTGCTCTGGAGAGTCGCGACCATATTGTACGACGGCACTATCAGTCTGCGCTTGCGGTGTGCCGAGCTCCGCCCACAGCTGGATGATCTCGGACGAGATGAGCTTGACTGTGTTGATGCGACGCGTATACTCCTCGTAGACCCGCGTGAACTCGTTGTCGAGCGACGCGACATAGGAGGGAGAGATGTCAAATGAGGGGGAGATGGTGGCATTCGGCCCGATCGGGGGCAGCTTGATCTGCACAAAGGTGGGCTCGAGGTGAGCGGCGTAGGACTCCAGGGCTTCTGCGAGTTCTGCGACGGGTCAGCACAGCCAGCACAGCCAGCGAGAAGGCACCAAAGGGATACATACTCTTCACTTGTTCAAAGCGCTCCTTGTGGATCTGGCCGACCTTGTTGTACTTGTCCTTGAGGGCCTGTATGCACCGGGTCAACGGGTAGGTGACGTTGACGGTCTCCTCGCCCATCTCGTACGCGTTCGGCTTGTTGTCTTCGAGCGACGCCTCCATCTGCCGGATTGTCTTGATCAGGCGGTGCGCCTCCTCGGTCATCTCGTGTTTCTCACTGGGGGACGGTCAGCAGCATCGTGAGGCGGGCGGAGCACAACATACTTGGTAACCTGGCGAAGCTGGCTGTGGAGAGTCTCTGAAAGAGCGGAGAAAAGCTGCGTGTCGAGTTAGCGGCCGTCTTCTACGCCGTGGTGGCCGGCGCGTACCTCGGCCTCGCGCGAGTCCCGCTCATGGCTGGGGACTCCGATCTCATCGAACAGGCCGTGCAGCTGGCCGATGATGGTGGTGACTTGCTGGGCCAGGTAGCTGGTGTCCATGACTGCGACTCAGCCTGCCAGCGGCGTCGACGTTGCTCACTCAATCTCTCATGCACCTGCACCGTAGATCCAGGCGCAAGCGAGGAATGCGCGTCGAGGAGGGAGCTGCTGGCTGTCGCGCGAAACGAGAGTCGGAAGCTCAATAATGACGCGCTGGATGCTGCTCTCCAAATGTCCAGCGGTGAGCCAGAGGGTGCAAGAAGCCGCGGGGAACAGATGGATTAGGATGGGATGCGGTTGAAGGTGGGCTAGCGAACGGCGGCCTGGGGTGGAGGTGGTGATATGGTGGCTCGCAGGGTTTATTTTCGTCCCGCGCGTTGCCATGACAACGGCCCGCCCTCAACCCCAAACTCCCGACGGCCGTTACGCGAATTTGTTTCACGCTGCTGTCCGACCGCTGTCCAACGACAATGCCGCCGCGTGGTCCGACCTTGCGTATGCCTTCCGAGTCTTGTCGTAGAGTTTAGAGAGCGGACCACCCCAGCGGCCGGGGGCACCATCATCTGATGTGACTTGAAATACCCATCACAGACGAGCACAGTAAACAACGCCTGTCGCTCTGGACCATAGATTGTAGGGTGTGAAGGCTTTCTGACGTTTCCTCCCCTGCGAGAGACCGCAAAGCGCTCATCCGTTAATTGTTCTTCTCGTTCCGAATATACCGTATACGCTTCGTGAGTACATGAGCTCTCTGTGCACATGCCCAGAGCTGATCAGCAGTCTTATACCGGATCCTAAATTCGTACCAAGCTTTCTGCTTCGCTGGTCCTGAATAAGGCTCCTTTACCGTTGGTGTTCCCGATGGATGCCCACTTTAGTTTAAACTCTCGGCAGAAGCGTGTCGTCCTTCGCAGTGCTCTTGTCAACAATGAAGAGCAGATTTTTGTCAATACAGTGCTAGTAATTCTGCTTCTCAAGCAGCCGTTTGTAGCATTCTTCTAGATGTGCTTGTATTTGTAGCACCGCCGTGAAACAACATTTCAGGTGAGAAAGTCCTGTATCGATAACAATGCCCAGACCGTGCGCGGACTTTCTTTTCATTGAACATTCAAAATCTTCCCAGGCTCTTTTACAAGACCAACATCTACCTCAGACCAACCTCCACCACCACCCTCTGCCTAAATGGGCCCAAAACGCAAAGCCACCGCCCAAGAGAGGGAGGTTGATACCACAAAGAAGGCCAAGACCAAGATCATGGCTGAGAAAAACACAGACCCGCGTACAAAGAAGAAGGCGCAAGGTAAGTTTACACTCTGCATTTCATCAATCTCACAACGCGCTGGTCGCGGGTGAGATGGCGTGGCGTTGGTGTTGAGGGGCGATTCGTGCAAGGACCAGGGATCGAGGCGGCGAACCGAAGCACCAATGAGGGGCACTGTCGTCGGGCACCTTTGGGGGGGAGACAGGCAGCGATGCATGCGGGACACACTTCGAGGTCGACCTGCAACTACTGCTTTCCTGTCCCCAGCTGTAGTCTCTTGCTGCTGGGCATTCCCAAAATCTTTCAGTCCCTGCTCCCGAGCTCACAATACCGCGTTCGCACCTCCTCTCTCCCTCCTCATCACCCCGCGCTCGCACCCCTCCACGCCAACCGCCCGCGGCGCCCATACACCACCAGCTGCACTCCACGACAGTGTTTTCCACAAGACCACAGCAGACGGCAAGGCTAATTCTAGCAGCGATGCCGACAGCCTACACGTCCCAGCAGAAGTCTGCGATCGCGCAGTTCATCAGCTTCACCAATACGGATCGGAACATGGCCATTAGGGTAAGTAATAGTGCGTTCCATGGGTTGGTGGACTTGAGATACCGAGCGGCATCTTGCATATCTCTGCACACTCTTGTCTGACGGGACACTTTCCACATCCGAAAGGAAGAGACATGATGGACTGGTTATTGGCCATCTGCAGACTTTTGCTAACTGTCTGGCAGCATTTGAAGGGTCAGAGTTGGAACGTGGAAGCAGCTGCAAACAGGTGAGTAAACTGCTGTTTTGAACATTTCGGCTGCGCAATGGGAGATGGGATGGAAAAAGGAGGAAGAGAGTTGAGCCTTGCCTTGCCTGGACCGAGACTCGAGCATGCGACAACAACGACAACAACAACAACAACAACAACAACCTGCCGATACCCGTATCGATCCCACGCACAAGCAAACTGCGAGCTTGCCAATACCTATACACCACTTCCCACGAAGCTACGAGGAAGGATGCATTCTTGTGCGGGAGCAAGCACAGGGCGTGGAAATGATCAGTCGGGAAGGAGCACACTGCACGCACGTCTGGTTGACAGCGTGGACTTTCCAGAGCGACTTCCAAGAGCAACTTCCAAGAGCGGCTTCGACGGCGGGAATGCTGGACTCTGGGAGCCTTCAGTCACAGGCGGCTCCTCCCCCGAATGGCTGTCAACATGGCCATGGCACTTTCTTCAACGCACAAGCATCCTGCAAACGCCGGAGCACGTCACGCTCGTCACCTTTGCTTCACATAACCCTCTCCGCCCACTCCTAGAAACCAGCATACGTCTTCGACATACGTTTCATTCAACATGTTCGGGGCCAGGGAGGACAGGGCCAGACAGGTGGCCTATCGCTACAGGAAGAATCGCGTCAGCTCCGTCGCCTCCCAGCAGAGCCAGAGTTCTGCTGCCTCCTCGGTGCAGCCACACCAACACCAGCGCCAGCTCACGTATAGCTTTTCTTCGGATCATCCCGCCCCGGTGGCACAAGTAGATGACCCGACGTGGACCACAACTCAGAGACATACTCACTATCCCGCCATTGCACCTATACCCACATATCCTAATCCTGGATGGGGTGGCCAGCCTCTGCAACACGCTGGCGATGGCCATGTCGATCATCATAAATTGCAACATGAAGGCCGCTGGAATGAGCGTTTGAGTGCCGCTCTCTATGGAAATCCGACTTTGCCCAACCTGATGAACCCTCCTTCGACGATCTTCGGGGCTCCAACGCACTATGCCGTCCAACCTTTGCCGACTGGGCCGCCTGAACAAGTCGACATCACCTACTCTACGCATCCCACAGATCCAAATTTGGCTGCCATGACCGCTGCTCGAAAATTACACGCTCCTTCTTTCTCCGTCTCAGCCGGACAAGACAGAGGGCTGAGGCCCAACTATGCGGTACAGGCACCATCATATTCATTTGTCCAGGGTCCGTCAGCAGTAGTTTACCCTTTGCCCAATAGCTCTTCAAGATCACCAATCGACATGCAAAAGAACACTGCTCCGCAAGGACCAGAGGCATTTGCCCAAGGAACGACGGGTGGTTACCTGTATCCTCAACTACATTACTCCGTCTCGGTGGTCCCTCGGCACTGGAGTGCCCCCAATCTGGCTCAGACGCAAAACTCGGTCTCCTGGCATGGCGGTTCAGATCAGATTTTCTCTCAGGCGTACATATCATCGCTTCTCTTTGTGTTTGGTTATGCTTTGGAACTGATAGAAGCGTTCCCAATTTGTGTGAGGTTCTTGCTGACATCATTTCACAGCTTCTTTTCTGGTGGCACTGGTTCCGGGGGTTCTTCCGCAAGCAAATCGAGCCTTAACAAGCTGTTCGACAAGTATCGAGAGGATCCCACAAACTCACCAGATAAAGTCAACGCAGATGGCTCGATGAAATACCTGAACGACATCAACGCCGATCCCGAGTGCCTTGAGTATATCGCTGTCGCGGAAATCATTCAAGCACCGACTGTGGCGGAGATGACTCGTGAAGGCTTCGTGGATGGATGGTCGGCACTTGGGTATGTTGCATGCAGTCTTTGATATTGCCAATTGTCCTAACGGGGAATTTATAGATGCGACACCATATCAAAGCAGAAAGCTCATGTCGAGAGTCTCAAGCGTTCGTTGCCCACTTCATTGGAGGCATTCACTAAGATTTACAAATTCACTTTTGGATTTGCCAAACCCGAGGGTTCGAAGCAGGTATTGCTCGACTTTGCTATTGCATATTGGGAACTGCTCTTCGAATCTCCTCTTTCCGCCGTCAAGTGGACGTTGCCAAATTCTCCCTGGTCTCAGTGGTGGGCCGAGTTTCTGAGGACTTCTGTCAAGCAGAGCATCAGCAAGGATGTGTGGACAGAGACTCTCAAGTTTGCCCAGATGACTCTCAACGACGAGTCCATGAGCTTCTGGAGTGAGGAGGCTTCCTGGCCGTCTGTCATTGACGAGTTCGTTGATTGGGTCAAGAAGGAGAAGCGCCCTGCTGAGGAGGTCGTCGACGAAGAGATGGAGTATTGAGGTGTTTAGTCGTCTCGCATTGCATCACTGGACTATGGCAAAGGAGCGCTAAAGGTTACTACATGGCGGATAGTAGTGGACTTCTTGCCTCATCGTCAACAGTTCTGGGGTCCACCCGGGCTTGCGACGGAGGATGTGTATCGGCACGTGTGAGCTGGGTATTGGAGTATCATACGGACTTATGGATGGACGACATGGCATACCCCGACTGTGTAGACGGCATATTTATGGGGGACTGAGAGCGTTTTTTACACATGGTAGTACTGCATGGAATATATGGCCTTGGGGGCTCGATAATGGTTGCGTGAGTTGAGTGAGGGTCTGTGAGCTTCTTATTGATTAGGCACCTATATAATTGAGATCCTTCACCTGTAGTGTTGCATCACCACTCCCTTGCGAGAGAGAGAGAGAGAGTGAGCGTTCTGCACAAGCCGATCGACTGGCGCGATGATTGGTTGCCAGTGCCTCGCGTAATAGCGCGCTTGGCAACCCACCGTCGGCCGCATCACACAATTTCGAACCTCACGAACCTCCAACGACGACAGCCCAGTTCGACAACCACCACAATCCGACAAAGTACGTTTGTCCACACCTTGCGCCACCCTCTCACCTCGATCAACTTCTAACAACACTTCGCACAGATGGTTGCCGCAAAGAAGCACGTTCCGATCGTCAAGAAGCGTACGCCTCGCCTGAAATTTCGCGACACCGTGGGAGCACGATGCTGATAGATGACAGACACCAAGCGCTTCAACCGCCATCAGTCTGACCGCTTCAAATGTGAGACACGCCTGGGCCGAAGAGATTGGGCGATTGAGGGACGAAAGACTGACTGTGGACAGGCGTCGACCCGTCATGGAGGAAGCCCAAGGGTATTGACAACCGTGTCCGAAGGCGGTTCAAGGGCCAGGCTGCTATGCCCAAGGTACGGCTCCACCACTCCTTTACCCCGGAATTCGGTGTCATTGCATCGCTTCGGTCGAGAGTCGCATATGGAATTTCGCACACGCCTGGGAGGGGAGGAAGAGAGGGGTCATAGTGGGGGATGCGATTGACACAGCCATTGGAATTACGGAGGATCATGACGATTGGGAAGCATGCTGACATGTTTTGATTTGAACAGATCGGATACGGCTCGAACAGGAAGACGCGCCACTTGATGCCTTCCGGCCACAAGGCGTTCCTCGTCAACAACGGTAAGAGCATCCATTCATCAACTGCGCTATGGCTCGATAATCGCATTCATTACTTCAATACCAGCCGTCTTCAACACTCAAGACGTACTGAATACGACTAACACTCACCAGTCCGCGAGGTTGACCTCCTCCTCATGCACAACGCCACCTTCGCCGCCGAGATCTCCCACGCCGTTTCCGCACGAAAGCGCATCGACATCATCACCCGGGCGAAGCAGCTGGGCGTCAAGGTGACCAACGGCCAGGCCAAGGTCAAGGTTGAGTCGTAGATGCTTCCAGTTCACTCGCGAGCAAGGGGGCAGGGCAGAGGAATGGCACGCCGGATTATTGACGGGCGGGGATAGGGCATACTAGGCGTCTTAGTCTCAAAGTTACGATCAATGGGAAATTCACTTTTCGAGGGTGCCCAAAATATGAAGCGGCATGTAACCAAAAAGAATCAAGGATTTTGCGAACCATAGTCTGTGCCTGGGGAGATGTGAAGCGGAGACCTTGCTGTCAAGGGGGTATTGATAGACAATTTTTTTGCTTTGGAGATGATTGCACGCTCTTATCTCGTCTCAACGGTCGCGTGCTTGGGTGGAAACACGCCAAGTGAAGTGATGGATCCATGTAATACGCTCAAAACTACACAGGACAAAACAAACACATGGTACCCTTCTTGTCAGGTCCATAGTTTGTCTCATCCAACCACCATTGCACGTGCTTTCCCTCTCCTCTCCTCTCCATCCATGCATCTGTACCATCCGGCCGCGCATATCTTGTCCTATCCGCGCACCGCTTTCGGATCATCTCGCACCGACATGAGATGATAGATGCGGTGTATTCGCATGAAAGGCGATCTGTTCCGTCATCGGATGTGTGAATGCGCCAAGATATGCTTTTGTGATGGGGAGGAAGGGGGGTGGATTGTATTGGATTGGGATGGGGATAGGGGCTGCGGGTGGTGATTGGGTGGGTTGGGGTGGAGAGATTGGAGATGCGGATTGGAGATGGGGAGGGATCTGCATTTGGGGTTTGTTGGGGGTTGACTTGCTTTGATCGAGATGGGGAACGAGTCTGGATCGTCGATGGGAGAGGAGAGGGATGGGGCGATGTGTGCAGATTCAATTGATTGGCCTCTGTATAGATGGAGTGTTGGATGCATCGAAGAGGTAGTATGACGGAGTGGGTATTGGACAAGTGGCGCAGGGATATGTGAGTGATGATTTGAGACTGGATATTAAGATCTGGAACTTCAATCACGGCTTCACGGCACAACTTTGAAATCAGGATTGTGGTACGGGATGCAAACCCAGAGAATGGTATGGTAGTAATGTCGGTGCAGCGCTTTCTAACATGCTGTCACGGTGGACAGTGTTCAGATATGTCTGTTGAAAGGTGCAATGATGAAACTGCGCATGATAAATCTGTAGAACCAAGTCTGGATATCAGGCAATCCGGAAGGCCAGGGAACACTGGTGGGTATTGTATAATGCTATTCAAATATCGTCAGACGGCTCGGGTTGTGGTAATCTGTGTAGTCAGAGAGACGGCAGGTTGCAGGAACACAAAGAGCACGCGACAGTCTTCCGATTCGTATCTGGATCGAATATGCTGAAGTGGGTAAGATGGTGAAGATCAAAGGCTGCGATACTGTGTAGTCAGAGCATAGTAGGTGGACCTTCCGAAAGGGTATGTATAGGTGTGGCATGGGGGAGGTGCAAACACCCTTCTGGGAGATGCGTCTGCCACGCTACTCGCATGTCACCTCGGATAGGGTCCACAGGCGTTGCGACTCCGTCGTAAACGTAGACATTTCAAGATTGCGATAATGACTAACCTGGGATTCCAGGAGGTTCAACGGAGTCGCCGCTGATGATGAATGATGAGGGTCTGGTCAGGGCTGACTCATCGTCTGTGGAAGCCGGAGCGAGGCGTCGAAGTTCCTCGTGTGGCGCAGGTCGTTGCAGAATGGACTATAGAAGACCCTAGACAAGATTGCTAATTACAGAATCAGGCGCTTTGGCATTACAGGAGTGTGGAATTGTGCAAGGCGGGTCCTCCCTGGCTGCGGAGAGTGGAGGAGTGTGTCGGAGGACTGAGGATACCCTGGGTGCGGAGTATGTATTTGGAGGAGGGAAGGACCGGAAGGGTGCTCTGTCGAGGATTGGGGGCGGAGTCGAAACCGCAACGTTTGGTGGGCGGTGAAGATGATGTGTACTGGCTCTTTGGAATGGCGTGTGGCACAGAGAGGAGACGTGCCAGCGACAAGCAAGGGCTCCGTCGGCCGTCACGACTTCACGCCAGCGCGAGACGCGCCGGGAAAGCAGCCAGCCTACGGTTTTGCGTATAGCAAGATGCACAGCATCTCCCAGCGCCCATCCGTCTCGGACTGAGCTCATGCGAGGCCGCTGTCCGGACAGGTGAGGGCTGAAGTGGAGGTGTGCTCCTCCAGCGTGTCCCTTGATCCGCCGCCCGACGGCAAAGCGCTCAGGATGCCGATTAGCACCGTCGCTGCCCTCCATCCTCACAATTAGGACATTCAATAACCACACAGAATGGTGTTTTCGGCTCGCTTCTGCACGCCAGGGGTGCTGTGGCTGAGTTTGGCCCGATTCCCCTTCCGCTGGGCGATCCATCTTGAACCTTCAACACCAAACGCACCACACCGCTCCGTGCAGGCAATCTGGATACACACAGATCAGCCGTGAGCCCTTGTTGGCCGTCAGCCGCATTATCTCGCATGGCGAATTGTCCCGAGGGCACGAGGGGAGAGCGGCGGCGGCCATTGGTCCCCTGGCTGGGTTTATCAAAGGAGCAAGAACAGGTTGTGCTTGTCTGTGCAGCATGTAGGCGTCGCAAAGCAGCAGCGCAAGCCATCTGGGTGATTACCCACAGAGTACGAGCATGTGAAGGGCGACAAGGTACGTATGCTTCCTTTGCCGATTCCAGCAGCGCGATGGGGTGATGGACGCGGCGCTGATGGGGACCGTAGTTGCCCGCTCATTGCTCACCTGCGGCACGTCTGGGGCGTCGCATGCAGACAGCACTGGCAATGAATGGAAATAATGTACGGCAGGGGACGAGCAGAGCACCTGTCCGGGCGCACACCTGCTTATCCCATGTGAATGGGCTGATTTTTCGTGCAGCAGAACGTTGCTGTGTGGGTGTACTGACTGTGAGCCGTCGCCGATGACGAATGCTGCGAAGGCTGCGTCTGGAAAAGATTGGGAATGTGTCAGGGGCAGCTCCAGAGCACAAATAGACACAGAGTCTGCAGGCCTCTTTCACGGTACTGAACCCCGAGTTCCGCTGTTGACTCGGATTCCCCATTGGCAAGCTTCTGGCGCTGCTCAATTCGCATATTTGCACTCAGGACCCATAGAAAAACCTTCCGCACCGACCCAACGCCTTTCACCCTATTTTAGCTCCCGCTGTTCAATTTATTTACCGCGGGCCTCCTGCTGCTCTCCTGAGTTTCTCTTCTTCAACGACACGCGCACACTGAAGAAAACCCTGCCGGATCGCCTCTCGCCACCCAAAACTCGTGCGTCGGCACAGTTGGCACTAGGCCAGGCACACCACTACCCGCGTGAACAGCTGTGAAACCAACATCCGAGATCATTGACGACGGAGTTTTAATAGCCTGGACTGAAGGAAGAGGAACGGCCCTTTGTGAGAAGTCTGAATCCATCCCATTCCCTCGACGGACACCTTTCACGTGCTTCGCATCCGCGATTCCGCTCGCATATATTCTGTGCCACACCACACACCACATATCCAGGAACGAGAGACAAACACGCCGCATTCGCCAGCAGGTCAAAACCAACAACAACATAAACCGGAAAGTCCCTGGAGGACTGGATAGAATCAGATTTGACATTTGGTTCGTGGTTTCTGCTGCGCTTCAATGACACCCAATCTCTTCCTCGCTACCCAGACATTGTTCTCCCCGCACAAATGGTTCAAATCTCAAAAAGTCGAGCGTCCCAAGCGACGGACCGAGCACTGGAATGAACCGGTTCCAGGCGTCTACGAGTATATCCCGGGACGGGGTTGGTACCTCGTCGCCACCGACCAGCTCGACCCGTCGACTTCTGCTTCCGAGGATGGCGACCACGACCGCGCTGTGCCCACGGTAGAGACTGCGGGTGGAGCAGTCCACCCAAAGATGGCAGCCAGTGTTGTTAAAGAAGTCCGTGATCGAGAGCAGCCCACCGTCAAGATGAACCCCCCGGTTATGGTCAAATACTCCAAGGTCCTCAAGCGCTACCTCCTTTGCCCCGACTATGAACAGCGCAAGCGACATGGGACTATCTCGGCACCTATTCCGTCAAACTCTAAGCGCAGAGTCGACGTAGCTTTCTTTCGCCTTGACGATGGCATCGCCTGGGTCCAAGCCTGGGACGAGCACGGCGAATTCATTCCTGGTCCGTACAAGCTTTGGTGTTTCGACACCAAGACCAACCAATTCCGCCACATGATCAAGGCAGACGATCCCAACTATGTTCGCAGCCGTGCCAGCTCCATCGAGAGTAGCCACCGCCGCAGCCAAGATTCCAGGAGTACTCTGTATCGCAGCCGCCCCGGCAGCACCCGCGATGGACCAAGCATGCCTGGCTCGCGATCCAACAGCGTGCGAGCCTTCCCCGCCTACCATGATTCTATGCCGAACAGCAAGCCTGGCTCGAGGCGAACAAGTCCTGGCAGGGGCCGGAGTCCGACTGTCCCCCTTGCAGAGGCGAGCTCGAAACTGAGGCTCGTTGCGCAGGAGCAGGCAGCGGCTCAGAGGGCGCGTGCCAGTTCCCAGGCATAGCTTGGTGGTAGTTTGATCTATCGTCCGTCTTGGGGGGCGTTTACCAGGCGTCCGGGGAACGTCAGATGCGGGATCGTGGCATGCATTCTCTCCACGTGGCGGTGCACACACCAGACAATCGACCACGAGGAATCCTTTCAACGTCATACATCACCTTTCTTCCCTAGGATTGATCTAGACCGCTTCTCCTTGCAACGACTCCGTCCCATCGCGTGATCTCTGGACTGCGGCACCTGCGCCTCTGCACCATGAGCAAACCACTTCTTCCTCTTCACGCTCATCAACCTTATGGAGTATCCCTTGTAATATTTCTCGGCTCAAATCTGCCAGTACTTGCGACATTCTTTCCTTTCCCTTTGACATTCAATTCTTCAAAAGGCGGGCGTTCACCATAGAATCGATATACGGAGCACGCGCAAAACTTGATATCTGGTATACCCCACAGCATGGCAACGGTTGATATAGATTTTTATGATGGAGTTTTGCTATTTGGGGGACTTTTGTAGAACATATGTTTGGCAACAATGCGATGACCTTTTTGAACTCTTCAATCCGGCGCTGGGTGTGTGAATATCCTCCATGTTAGCTATTCACCCTCTTCACCGTGTCCATATTGCACAGCTCCTACGCCCCATTTCAACTCATGGTTCGATAAAACAGCATATACATTTCACCATGTCCACTCCTCCTTTTTAGCTATTCTCTTCACCCTGGCTTCATCTGCCGTTGGTTCGCACCTGCACCATCTTCACACGAACTTCACATCTCCCTCTTTGATCTTCATACTGTAAACGCAGCGACACGTCTATTTCGATATTAAAACTCATTCTTGTCAGTTGCAATCCCAGCTCTCTATTTCCTCGTACCGGTTGGATATTCGCACCAGTTCCAGCAGCGTTCTTGCCTTGGTTGAAATACTACCACGATACACGCGATCTCTCAGTCGCAATTTCCAAAACCCGTCATGGCAGACTCAACCCCAGACCTCAGCTCCAACTCCCCCCTTCACACCTATGCCTCTCTCCTCCCCATTCTTGTATCCCTCCGTACAGACTACAATTTCCCCATTCCCTCTCACGTTATCGACTGCTTCGAACGTGTATGCACGCAACTGGCCCAGCTGAGATATCAAGTTCAAACCCACCTGAGTCAGATGGACAACGAGAATCATCAAGGTATGGCACGAGGAATACAAATTCTGGATGTCTTGCAGATGGCGGAGGAAGCGGGGGTTGAGGGGTGGGTTAGGTGGCTGGAAAGGGAACAGGGATTGGAGGCGATGCTGAAGATTGTTGAGCAAGTTGGAAGACATATGGAGGGCTTGAATATTGAGAGTACTGTTGGCCAGACTCCACCCACTAAAGGAGGTGAAGAGGGCGATGCTGGAGATGAAAACGAGGAGCAAACACAGGCAGGAGATGAAGACAATAGCACCCGAGCAGTTGATGCAGCAGGACTGCACCAACTCTTTGACGACTCAGATCAATCGCAGACGTCCCAAGACATCCGAGCTTCGGAAAACGCATCCGAGGCTTGGAAAATGGTGCACAACGTTGTCAGTCTCCTGGCCACGTTACAAGCCAGGTACAATTACCTTACTGCAAAAGAGATGAAACGGATTATAACACTTGGCGAAAGAATACCACTGGAAGTCACTGCCGTCATGCACAGATTGCAAGAGCAACTGCTACAAGGCCCATATGTTCTGTTCTTTTGGGAAGGCAGCAAGGACGTTGACGGTGAACGACTCATGACCGAACGATATGGCACAGATGCACTGTTCAGAAGGAATCTCCATGTGCTGGCCGAGTATCTGCAAAGAGTTCTGGACAGAGTGACCTTTGACGAGTTGATGGCCGAAGCGTGGGAAATGGCTGACCACCAGGAGGAGACGGAGCAGGCAGAAGATAATGTATCTGTGCTGACAGAATCGGTGGAGGAATATTGTGGAGAAACCAATCCTGGGACAACGCCCCATTCCCAGAATGTTCCAGCAGGGTCAAACAACCTTACATCTCCACACTCCTACCCAGCGCAATATTCGCTCGGGATCGGCAACGAAACTCACAATACTCCCCAATTTGAAGACCAATACACTCATCTCCTCGAGAAATCGAGCCAACAGATCTTTCAAGGCGACCCGTCAAGGGCTGCGAAGAACACTTTACGTCTCTTCGCAGCCGTTCGATCTCGATATCACAATCTTACCACACAGGCTCAGGGGTGGTTCGACTTCCTGGAAGACAAACTCGTCGCAGAGGTTCTGAGAACTTACCATAATCCTCGAAAGCTACGCCCTGCTGAAAACAGGGATCATATTGCACGAAGCCTGCAGATGTTCCAACATGGAGTATATGTTTTGTCGCTGGTTTATGTCAGGAATGCAGCCTTCAAGTTCCACCTGGCCGTAATGTTGGAGCAGCTGCAAAGGCTTCTCCACTACTCACCATGCCGGAACATCATCGAGGACCTGCGGAACGTAAATGTCCAAAGAGTGGATGCAGCTTTGCCTTTGCCGTCAACATCAGTGACCGCTGAGGATGGTAGCAATTCATCCTGCGATTACTGCACGTGTGCGTCCCAAGGCTCACCCTCGACGGCTTCCAATGTTGTATCAATGGTCGCAGAAAATGGAAGCATTGTCACTGAACAAAGGAATGCGACAGGCTTCCCAAAGATACATGAGGCAAGTCCTGGATCTTCCGACAACGACTATTCGACGCCGGGATCGCACAGTGTTGTCGATAGCAGCAGATATGATGATCACATAGACAACGATGACATTAAGCGGAAAGATTTTGGCCGGATTGATGAGCAGAGAGATCAAAGGCATCGTCGCTTCGAGAACAATGGCCGGAACGAAGCGGTGAGGCATCCTATCGGCCCCTATGTTCATATCACCCTCTCAGCAGGGTTTACCATCCCAGATCACACCTCCCACGCCCCGAACATTACATTCCCTTCCTCATCACACGTCTTCCATTTTCCATTTGGCGCTACCCGCGATGGTCTTCTTGATGTACTTCGCTGCCGACAGTTGTTAGGGTTTACCGAACCAGTTTTCGAACCTCCAGAAGCTATCAACATCATACCGATTCGAACACGATCCATGGAGCTTGAGCTCAAGATAGCTATTGAGCGTAAGCTAGGTGGCAAAGGCTGGGATTTACATGATGGCTTGTCGGAAGTTGGGGGTCTATGGGAGGGTGTTGGAAGCGGAACGACGTTTTTGATCTCAGGGATGGAGGTGCATTTTAACGGTGTTTCGAATTTGGATGAACAGAGTGAAAAGAGTGAAAAAGAAGAAGAAGAGGGGGAAGACGAGTTGTATGTGGATGCAGAGACTACTCCTCGATTGAGAGGCGGCGATGGGTCTACTCGGACCACACGCGGGCTCATGGAAGAGGAAGAGGAGTGGCACAAAACGTTTGGTCGTGCCGTAGAGCCGCTGGAGTCAAGGCAAGAGGAGCAGTGGTATCGTTACCCCTACGACTTTTCCGAAACCTCTTCCGAAACCTTCCACGATCCTGCTCAGCTCGCGTCAGAGCCAACCGCTCGAGACTCGCTTGCCAGTGTGTGGATGCAGGTGGCACAAACTCAGCAAGATCAGATATCTGTACTTGAGAACCAAGTCGCCAATCTTCGCAAACAGAATAGGGAGCTTCGGGCAAGCCATGATGAAGCTGAAGCTCAAGCCATTATTGCCAATCGGAATGCCGAACTGTCAAGGCGTAGGGCCGAACAAGCAATAGCACAACCGGACCAGTTGGCGAAGTCGGAGAGTGCCGGCCCCACTGCAAATCACACAGCCCTTTTCGAGATCATGATTTCAAAAATATCAGAAATTATTGACTTGGTGGAAAAGGTATTGGATTCTACAACGGATCCAAGCGAAAGCAGCGTTCTTAGCGAGGACAGCGACGAATATCCAGAAGACCTGCCGAGTCTGCGGGGTGGAGGAAACGGATCTCCTAGCCTTAGAAACTTCCCCAAGGCTTTGGCACCTTCCCTCCCACCACTTCCTGCAACCGGTTTCGTGTTTAATGCCTTTACTTCGACCATCTTCCTAGACAACGAGGGCCGGGCGTTGTTCTCTTGGAATTATAATATAACGCTACCTCAGATTCGCCAAATACTCGATCATTGAAGGGAGTCTGAAAATGTTCCCAAGCTCAATCGCATCCGCGAGATCTTGGAGTTTAGGGAGCGTATTGGTTTTCCGTATCCTGATACTACCACTGGTTGATACTTCTACGTAGGTATGCCTCTTGCTGGCTTAGGGGATTACGATCCCCATGATTACACGTACGCCATTACTGATCTTCGAAACTTTGGGACACGGAACGCGGATACCGAAGGGGCCGATGAGAGGCCATATCATGGAAACCAATGGGATTATGTGAACCCCCTGCTAAATCAAATCCAGGCGACTAATTCAGGCTCTTCCTCTAATGGTGAAGAGTTTTTCCATGATTTAGGAGACCTATTGAACGATCTCTACAATGGATATGACAGCGATGATGACTCTTCTCTGAGTTACCCAGGATCCGAGTGCAGCGAGCCATTTGAGGGACATGTACGAGGTTTTAACACCGCTTCTATTTATGGAATCTAGGGTGGTGGACAGCATAATAGCACGTTTTTCAAGGACACTTCTAGCGCTAACCGCCCTAAAAAGGTTCCAAGCGCTGCAAAGCCCAAAATCACAACCCCACCAAAGAACGGGCACGACCTGACCCCGAAAGTGACGCCCCCAGACTTTTCCCCCTCATCAACACATCCCAATATTCGAGGCGGGGGTGATCCATACCCAGAAAGCAAAAGCACATCCCAGGCGCGAGATAATCAAGATGGAAATCATGGGTGCGATTACTTAGGAAATAGTTCCCCACCTCTACCCCCTCGATCACCTCCCTCGCCTTTGACGAGTCCTCTGCCAGTGCCTGTCGTTGGGTCAGGCGGTTGTGTTGTCATCGATTCCAATATGGACGAGGAAGATGCCGCGTCAAGAGGTCCAGAAGAGCCTGGTTCCAATGGAGGAAATGACACCACATCAACACAGCCAACTATTCCCAGGTTTGAGGGGAATGAATATACGGGGTCAGCACGACATTCTCGGCTACTATTCTATTCTCCAAGTCTATTCGCTGGGAGCTTCACTCTTGATCGGCCCCCCACGGTGCCAACCAACTTGTTCGATTACCAAAGGTCGTTACTATTCCAACAGAACCCAAACGTCAATATCCTGCGTCAGCTTAGCCGGCTTCGGTTTGGAGGATTGAAGACTTGGCAGATGATGCCGCAGTCCACGTCAACGTGTACGGTCGTCATTTCACAAGTCTCCGAACCTGCTCATAATCTTGAGCGAGCAGAGACTGAGACATGGCTTCCACCAGTCATTTCAGGACCGGAGCCACAGAAAGCAAAATCAAAGAGACAGTCAGGACGTAGATGATCCAAGGTAGTGTATCTCAACCCGAGCCGTCCGTGCTTTATCGCGAGTCTAGTATGCCACCAATATACTCCACATTTGACACTCATTCTCACATTTTTCACGACAATGCCCGTCTCCCCATTCACTTCTCACCACCACCCCCCAATGATATCATCCATTTCACTATAGGGTTATATGTAACAGCACAGCAATCATCCCTAGTCTGCTAATGTTGTCTACGCAGCACGCTGAGGAACAAAGAATTCCACAGAGTTTAGCTGAGCCGTACAGGCTCTACGTGGCTGCTCATGTCTGTGGGAGCGAGGCAAAGCGCAGTACACAACGGTGGAAGGTTGGGATTCTTGACGGTTGGCTCCTACAAGATCGTGCTGGGCGAGTCAAAGATGTTGCCGAGGTCAATCCGAACGGGAAAATGACGCTAGGCTGGGTAGTTAGGGAGTGTTATGCGGCAGTACTTGTCGTTTTTAGTGTTGGTAACTAAACGGGGAAGCCTCATCTTCAACATCATGCATGGGCGGATACCTAGGTAATTCCTGGTCGGGGAAAGGTACAATACCTCATATTTCGATAACTTTGCGAACAAGTAATTCCTCCCAATATAACGCCCCTTTTTCCCGCTGACCCTGGATCCATTACCAGTACCAAGAGTATGCTCATCCAGTATAGCGTATACATTCGATAACCTTTCCAATTTTCAACCCGAGATCCACCCTCTTTATCTCCATCATCTCCTGCCGTATTCTTTCCCATCGAAGGGGCTAACATATACTCAACATAAAGCCATTTCGGCAAGGAAAAGCGATACCAATAGTTCCTCTGCTCTCCCCTCCCCAACCCCAGGCCGGTCAAGGCAAGCATCTACAAGACACCTCACCTGGCTTCCCTCTCCCTGATCCTCACGCTATCTGCGAAGCTCGGAAAGACGCTTCTGAAACTCGGCCCCAGAGACCAATTACGGAGGTCGCGAAGATGACTTTCAAAAGCGGGATTGATCAGCCACTGGTCGTCTTCTTTGCTGTCCCTCCACTGGCCGGCTAGAGCGCCGAGTGGTTGAGGGGTGATGGGAGGGGGAGGCGAGTTTGCATTCACGGCTGTGGAGTAAGGCGATGACGCGGAGAGGGAAGGGTGGGGAGAAGGATGGGAGAGGTTTGAGGCCTGGGAGGCGATGAGGGAGGCCGGGAGGAGACAGTCGCGCGGCTCGTAGCGCCAGTTAAGCGAGAGGGTTGTTGTGAAGGGGATGAAGAAGGTGTCGAAGGGAGTGAAGGGGTGGGTTGCGATGATGCGGTCGCGGAGGCGGGGCCTGTGTGGATTAGTAACCAATCAGGGGTCGACTTTTCCAATTCTCAAATGGCGCTTGAGAGGACTTACCAAGGCAAATGGTCCACCCAGCACGGATGCGGTACAAAGAGCTGCGACGCACGCGGTGTAACCCAGTCGGGCAAGCGATCGTAGTTTTCCTGCGTGGGCTCAATCTGCCAGCGCATGAGCAGGAACATGATGAAGACCACGGCTACCTGCTCTGGTAGGCCACAGATGTCGGGAAACGTCTTCAGGATGTCGGTGAAGAGCTTGGACAGGGGGTGGGCATCTACAAGGCGGTCTGGGTACACCAGGGCAGTGAAGTTGGGGTATGTCGGACCCACAAGTGTCTTGACGGCGACACCCTCTGAAGCCCGCGCGTGTCGGTCTGCGAGGAAGTCCAGCATGATGGCGTCCAGGGGACACGTCGCGGCGAGACTGCGCGGGAGGATCAGGTAGGGCGCCATGTGCGGTGCGTGCTGTCCAAACGGAGGATGGGTCGACGGCGGGTGCGGCAGGGGGAGGTTCGGGTCCACCCTGCGCTGCGAATTGTCCAGCAGAAAGTCGACTCCCAGGCGCTCGTCGAAGGGCATGTCGCTGTTCGGGTTGGGCGGCCGCGCGGCATCGAATCGCGGGCTCTCGCCCGACCAGCGGCGAATGTTGCTCGTGGGCGCGTCGGCGGGGTAGAGCCATGGGCGGCCGGGCTCTGTTCCTGCGGGCGAATGTACGCCGTTGGGGGGCGAGTCGGCACTGTGGAAGGCCGTGTGGAGTGCCCGTGGCTCGGCGGGGTGCGACGTGGGGTGGAGAGGAGGGAGGGGGCTCCGTTCGGCGGCGGCAGCCAGTTCTGCAGAAGAAGTGGTGAGTCGACGCGTCGCTGGAGCAGAGGGAGCTGGCAAACCATTGAGCCCCCCGGCCGACCTCAGGACGGGCTGGATGAGGGCCATGATGCCCTCCAGCCGCTTCCTGATGTCCGCATTCTCGGCCTGGATGGCGTCCTTTTCGCGCAGCACCACCTGCAGGTCGTGGTACGGCTGCTGGCTCTCGAGGTCCTGGATGCGCTGGTTGAGGCGCTCGATCTGGTTGCGGGTGCGCTCGCGGATGGCCCGCTGTGCCTCGCGGTCGTTGGCCCTCTTGCGCGCAAGCTGCTCGGGCGTGAGGTTGGCCACGCCCCGGGACGACGGCGTGCCTGTGCCTGTGCCTGTGCCGGTGCCGGTGCCGGTGCCTGTGCCTGGGGCAGCGGTGCCCGCGCTGGTGCCCGTCCGTCGCCGCTTTGCAGTCGACTGCGCCGAGGCCTGGTCGCCCTGGTGGGTGTGCGGCGGCTCGCTCGACGGCGAGTGTTCAGCGCGCTCAGATACGGAGTCCCCGGCCATTTAATGGGCACCTGGGCGCGATGTGCTCACCAATCCCAAGAAGTGCTGGGGTGCTGATGGCAAGATTCGTGTGGTGCAGCACACGCACAGGACGGAGCACTACATGACTCGGGCCGGGCGCGCCTTATGTCAGCACGCAGACTGCGGGGAGCGGGCGCCGCCAGCGCGGTCGGGTATGCTCTTCCAGGGCACGACATGGCTCTCCGCCGACGACTCGACCAAACGGCGCCGGCGCCATTTGAGGCCCGCATGTGCGCGCCTGGGGGTTCTGGGGGCTCTGGGGGCTCTGGGGGCTCTGGGGCCTCGGTGTTGCGCCCTGCTGCACTCTCCATCCACATCCCCATTGCTGTTGCTGCTGCTGTTGCTGCTGCTGTTGCTGCTGCTGTTGCTGTTGCTGTTGCTGCACCATGGCGGACCAGACCGTCTCCAAGCTCGGCATTGCCTCCGTCACGCTGAAAGCCAGTGAGTGCCCTCCGCGCCGCCGTTTCGCGCCGTTCCTCACTGACACCCGCGCAGCACTCGCCGCCTCTGTCCGCTTATGGACCTCTCCTTTCAAGGGCTCCAAGGGGGCGCACACCTACTTCAAGGACGTCATGTTCAGCATGATCCGCACCCAGCTCGGGAGCCTGAACCTCGCCCAGGACCGCTATCTTAACCCGCTCACCACGCCGACGTACCTCAAATACTGCAAAGACAACGGCATCACGCCGGACAGCATCACCCTGCCGAGCGGCGTGCAGGCGCACTGGCTGGGCGACCGGAGCGCGAAGAAGACGATCCTGTACTTTCATGGTGCGTAGACGCAGGTTGAATCCGGCATCAGGCTAACCCCGAGTGCCAGGCGGCGGCTACGTCCTCCCCATGGGCCCCGGCCACCTCGCCGTGCTCCAGGACATCCGCAAGACGCTCGAGGCCGCCGGCTCGCCCACGTCCATCCTCATCCTCGCCTACTCCCTTGCCCCCGAGCGAACCTACCCCACCCAGCTCCGCGAGGCCGTCGAGCTCCTCCGGCACATGACCGAGACAGAGGGCCGCGACCCGTCGACGCTCACACTCGGCGGAGACTCCGCGGGGGGCAACTTGACACTCAGTGTGCTATCACATCTCGCGCATCCGCACCCCGAGATACCCGCGCTGCAGCTCTCCACGAAGCTCCACGCCGCCTTCCTACTCAGCCCCTGGTGCTCGTTCAATATGCACACGCCCTCCTTCGAGGCCAACGCGGAAAAGGACATGTTCGACTCGCGAGCACTCGGCCGGTGGTCCTCCGCCTTCCTCGCCTCCTCTTCGCCGTTCGCGGGAGACTTCTACAGCGAGCCCGTGCTCGCGCCCGCCTCGTGGTGGGAAGGCGCTGCCGACGTGGTGGAGGAGGTGCTGATCTGGGGAGGCGGAAACGAGATCCTGCTTGATGGCATTGAAGAGTTTGCGCGCAGGTTCGAGAAGGGGTTTGGCGGGAAGGGCGGGAAGGTGAGTGCAATTATTACCCCTGGGGCGGCACATGTAGAGATGGTGGTGGAGCCCATGTTGGGGTACAAGGGGGATAGTGGGACGGGGAGTGCTGAGGTGGTGAGGGGGTGGATGAGGGCGAAGCTGTAGGGGTTGGAGTGGAGTTATTGTAGTATAGTGTAGTACGGTATGAGTGGATTCTCGGACAGTATATTTGCTAGAGCCTCGTCTGGATCAGAAGTGAAAATTACATTGCACAATTCTATGGACAACACAGCCTAGGGCGTTGGCAACCACATTCAAAACAACTGCAAAAGAATACCAAATCCGTTCTTATCCTCCCAGCCTCTTTCTATCGCGCCTCCCATCAAATCGTCGCAGTCTTCCCGTCAACCCTCCGATTTACAGCCACCTCCACCGCTTCCATCAGCCCGAACACAGCATCCTCTCTGGTCCTCTTCCTATTCCCTGAAATCCAGATTCTTGCTCCCGCTACGCAGCTCGACTCTATTAGAGACATGTAGAACATAACATTTGGGCGGATTTCTTGGGTGGTGATGAGATAGAGGCTGGAGATGTGTTTGATCGTGCCCAAGTAGGGGTGGAGAATTACGGCCAGAGAATCTGAGGAATATGTTAGGGCTTGCTTGGTAAATGGCTAGGAGGAGGGGTGCGATAAACGTACTGGCTAGGCCATAGGCTTCGGCCGAGTTGAGAGAAGTTGAGGACGTGAGGAGGGAGATGAGTTTTCCGTTTAGTTCTTGTTCGCGTGGCGTGGCCATTTTTCCGGAAGGGTTGAGAGCGGAAGGTGAGATATGGTTCATCGTGCGGGCCCTTGTGTATTTATCTCAGGGCGATGGCAAACAGTTTGCTTGGGGCTGAGGTTTGAGGCAGAAATCTTGGACGGCAAAGGGATTGTGTGGAATGGATGAATAGCTGATTGTATGTTTGACTTGTGTCTATTTGCTCCTGGAGTATTACTTCACTTTTCTTCTCCTATTCAGATGAACTACACGCCCGGCGACGTATAACGCTTTTACCGAATTCACGGCAGCCTCTTGGCCAACAGAGCCTCCACCTCGGCCCTGAACTCGTCAACAACATCTTCCCTCTTCTTCATGCCGATGTGGTCAATTTGAACGAGGCGTGAAGGGCCGCGGGGAGGGTATGGATGAAGGATTATGGCCATGGTATCTAATGGAAGGCATTAGGAATGGATAGATAGAGAGGGGAGGGTTATGCTCACTGTCTAGTGGATGGATGCAAGCCTCGAGTAGAGAAGTCGTGCATTTTAATACTTGACGCAGGTGGTTCACTAGGGGTTCTCCAAATGTGAGCGTCCTTCTTACGACTGTGTGTTACATCGCTGCTGTGAAAATGTACCTATGTTCTTGGTATATCTGAGTGAATATATAGCTCAGGTGACAAATCTGACAGACAGAAATCTGAAAGGACGAGGTCGTGGTACTCAAACATTCTATGAAATGCTGTTGCAACGAACAATTTCCTCCAGAGTCATTCGTTCCTCCGCATGGCTATCAAAGCGTCACAATATCAGACATCTATGCTGGGTGTGTCTTTCACACTGCAGGTCCTGTGAAGTTTGACCGAGACAAGACCTTAGTCACTGTCTCAAAGTTCTAGACTATTCACACTGCAACTTACAGATATCTATAAACGACACCATGTCTCTTACAAGAATAATTCTTCCACCCTTGTAATTTTCCCCAAATTTTCTTACCGTACTTCAAGATGAATTTCCCAGACACTACTGCACATACCAAAGCTCTCTAGACCCATCTTTGCGAAATGATCGAAAACACGACATACCTTTCGTCCACCTCAGTAAATACGCTCGCTGGTAAGTGTTTCTCGCCGGCCCCGTTCCAGCCTTCGCCACAACATACGAAATAAATTACTCCAGGCAATTTGTCCGCACTCATCTCTCACCATGGTGCCAATTGCACCCCCAAAAACGTCTTGATAATCATGTGCAGAGAAAAAAGTCCTCTGATCCCTTTCTCACATGTGTAGAGTCAAATAACCAGTATCCTAGGAGTACGAAGGTGGGTGTGGGTGAGAGGTGCAGCGAGAGCGACAAGAGAAGCGGCTGTTGAGAAGTTCAGGGGTAAGGTGGAGCCGCTCTCGGAGCATAATGTGCCCTGGGGTCGTGCGTTTTTATGATGGATCTCTTCGGAATTTAGTCGTAGGGTATATGTTATAACAAATTTAATAATGGTCATCACTATGTCGACAAGTCCCACCATGGCTTCCTGAGAGAGGGCTCGATGATCGAGTTGTTGAATATTTGCTATAGGAGTGCTTGGGAGTTGAGAATGCCCTGTAGATTGGCATTACACTTCGGCGCTATAAGTTGTGCAACCCTGACGGTGAGATATATATTCCCACATTGCATTTTCCAACTATCCAATTGTTCTATCGCTCTTCCGAACTGATATTCATCAGCCCCCTCAACAGCTGTCTGACTGTGTTTCTGAATCTTTCCTACTCACACCACCTATCCGAGCCGAGCAAACCTGTGATCCAGACTTGAACTTCCTGCTCCAGTTTTCAAAGCGTCGTTGCTCACACGTGCGTAACCGGGAAAACTCACCAATACGAGCACGCTTCCAATCATCGTGAGAAGCGGCAACGCCCGTGTTCAACGCCAAGAGAAAGATATTAGAGTCTGACCCGCATTCGCACCACCTTACCAGCTTTGTGGTTTCGATATTTACTGCAGAATGGCTGACGAGCTTTCAGCTCTCGTCTTAATGATTGAGGAATGTTGAATCAGCATCGCCGCTCCGGTCCATAACCACAACCGCTCCGGTCCCCGCAAAGAATTGCTTGGTGATGCTTGTATAGAGAGACGCACGTCTTATACCCACTATCCATATATGGAATCCATGATGGAAAATGCAGACATGTAGGCATTAACAACAACCTGATCTGGAAGTAAATAGACCTCTTTCAATCTCGATATCCTAGAGCATCTGAAGAACGCCGACACGGCATGCAACTGCAGCTCATTTGCCTGATCTTCTCAGAACCTCCATCGTACGGTCGGGATAGTGATCTGCTCACGTTCGAGATGAATATAAAAGCATACCCTCTCGGCAGGACCAATTCGTCTCATCACCACCTTCAACAACTGGATCGAAGACCTACCCCTTCAATTCCTACACACAATGAAGCTCGTTTCCTTCGCAGCCGTTTCTGCCATCTTTGTCTCTTCACTTGCTCTTCAGCAAACCCCCACTTTGGAAGGCAACTCCACCATTGTGGTCATCGACGATGCCCCAGCTGCCCCGTCCGCCAAGGTGCTCACCAAGCGTGCTCCGCCTGAAACAGTGATTCTCGCCAACTGCGATCCCTCCAGCTCTTTTGGGTCCTACATGCTCTACTACAACGCAGGCCATAACGCTCAGGGTGCCCCAGACGCTCAATGCATTGTCAGGCAGAACAGCTTCGTCACTTGGGAGGGGCGGGCTATCAGTTGCACATTCGCCTCGAGCGGAGTCACCTTTACTGCCAACATCGCCGCAGGTGCTCAGAATCAGACCAATTTCTCGATTGTTGGCACAGCGTTCAACAGCTTCCACGGATTCACTTGTCGCAAGGATGACAAGCACGTTATGTGGTCTGGGTCCGGCTTTTCGTGCAAGACCATCTATTACTGCCAGCCCGTAAGTGTTTTCCGTGAAGGACTTTCGGCATTGTACGATGCTAATATCTCTACGAGCAGTAAGCGATAGTTGATGGAGGACGCTTCAGTCCTGCCTTGGCAGTCGGGAAAGAGATTATTATGGTTGGAAGGCAAAGAATGGCCATCCACTCATTTGTGATTGATAGTTTCAGTCTTGGAATACATATACACATTGTCTGCGCAGACAAAAACAGTTGCAAAATCCTTTGCTATTTGTTACTAAATTATTTGCACTTAGCGAGGCCCTGAATCACCCCGCAAGATGCGTGTGGGATGACTTCCGCTCTCGCAGTTGGGGTGCACAGCACACCAGCTCTATCCGGCTTCAGGATATCCTATTTGTGCAGAAAACTAAGAGAAAAATCATATGGCGAGGTCACTGCCGATAAGCCGAGAGATCTGCACACTACATTTGGGCGTAAAATCTTACTGTCCTGTAGGTTGATCCCCTGGCATGAACTCTACTTGAAGCTCTGCAGTTCTCCAGCATCGCAACGGATGTCGAGCCCCCAAGCAATGGAAAGCGCGGCCCTCACGGCCGGGAACCTTTGCACGTCTGCCCTGGCCTAAACCTTCAAACGTACGGCAACCCTGCTTGTCATCCATTGCTACTTGATCATGTCGCTGTGCCGTCCATATTCACCCAAAACTTCCCCTTACTCTATTCTCGTAAGCGGTATCGAGTTCACGATACCGGTATTTCTGATTTTTTCCTGGATTGGGTACTCTTGCAGCTTGGGGCTCCTTGCTGGGTGGGGTGTTCTTAGTTTGGGCTTGTGAGCTGGGGGTTGCGAGATTGTTCGACTGAGGGTTTAGCGAACGCGTGGGTTGGAAAAGAGGTGGAAGGAAGATGGTGAGGAATGGGTGGAAGGGTGGGAGGACAGGGATGCTTGGGAGGGGAGGCCGAGTATTTTAACTCAGAAGTGTGAAGTTTGCTCAGTGAAGTTTTACATGGTAGAGTTATTAGTGCTATCCTAGGTTGTGAGCAGAATCAGGGGTAAAGATATAGTGGAGGTAACGAGGTGTATTAAGTGTATGTATGTGTGTGTATAAGTGTACAAGTGTTGATCTATATGAGATCTGAGGTGAGTACATATAGTACCTGATCACGTGATATATTATGTGATCCTGCTTACACACCCCCCCAGGTTTGAATAAGTTCGAAGCTGATGTTGACTATAGGCTACCCTCTGATATATCTATCAAGATCAGAGCTGCTGTAGATTGTCCTGCTGTGTAGTGGTGATCCACTTGATTGTAGGCCTACAGTGGAGCAGTACCAGGTAGGGATCGTCTGCCGTCGCAGTGTAGGTGGCCTTTGCTCTATACTACTAGGCGTCCCTGGTAGTAGGACGTCTCCCAGAGCGTATTTGTGGGCCTTAGTTGCTTCTGTAGATGTATTGGCCTCAATAAAACTCTCCAAAACCGTATAGGATAAACAAGAGAAAGAGTGTCCAATAGTGAGATAGATATTTGATTGAGCAGGTGGCTCAGTAGGTTGAGCGCGTTGCTCAGTAGGATAGGTTGATTGCTCTATTGATCGAGCGGGAATTGATCGAAGTGTAGTAGTGATAGCCACTTCTCATGTCGCTGCCTAGGCAGGAGCTTTGTAAGGCCATCAGCTGGCTGGCAGATTGTTTGTATATATGATAGGCTGATTTAATTGTTTTGAACTCCTTGTCAGAGCCAGTGATGATGGATGTCCACGTGACGTAGCGAGGTCTTGAGACGAGGTGTTGCTGCTGTAACTAGCCTGATCATTTGTTGATTATCACAGTATAGTATTTGTTCATTGCCTGGATCGAATTTAATATCCTTGAAGAGTCTCCACCACTATATGAGCTCTGTGCCAGCAGATGAGGCAGTAATCAGCTCAGCTTCAGTGGTTGATTTGGTGACGCAGCGCTGTAGTGTAGCTTTCCAGTCGATAGGGCCACCAAACAGGAAGAAGATGTACCCCTGAGAGCTTTTGCGCGTTGCCTTGTGATCAGCGTACGACGCGTCAGAGGCTCTGTAGAAACCTAGTTCTTCTTGATCAGCTATGTAGGCTGAGTCAGTTGATATTGATGAGTTGTAGCAGATTGATTGGTTCCTTAATTGCTGTAGGTATTCGATCACTTGATAGGCAGCGTTGATATGTTGTAGAGAAGGATTGGTGAGGAATTCAGCTAGCTTTAAGTAAGCTTTTGCAACGTCAGGTCTCGTAGCTGTAGCAATATAGCTGATTAATCCAACAAGCTGCGCGTATTGATAGATGTTGTTATTGTCTATAGGTTAATCAGAAGGAAGCAGCTCTTCAGGCGGAAGTGGAGTAGCTGGAGGTCAGCTGCTCAGCTGAGGGCGTCGATATTTGATAGCGATCTTGTCAATATATGCTCGCTGAGATAGCTATATTGTTCCAGTTGATTAATCTCGGTGGATCTGAATACCGCAGAAGGTGTTGAGCTCTCCTAGAGATCTGATCTTATATTGGTGTAGGAGCTTGCGTTCAAATTCATCTAGAGCAGCTATATAGGCTGGCTTGGCTAGAACGACTATATCATCAACATAGAAGAATACTAGGAGCTTGTTGTTTCTCCATAGGCAGGGAGCATCCTTGACCTCGTGGAGGCCTAGCTCTGTAAGAGTCTTCGTAAGCTCCTTGTACCACAGCAATAGTGAGGTCTTAAGGCTGTAGAGCGCTCAGTGTAGCTCCCATAGATGATCAGGATCAGCAAATCCTTCTGGTGGATGGCAGTACACAGGGCTAGTGAGTAGGGCGTTGGTGAAGGCGTTGACAGCGTCGTACTGTTGGATCTCTATGTTGAAGTAGGCAGCAATAGCCATTAAGGCTCTGAATATTCGTATTGCTAGTGTAGCTGCGTAGGTATCTTCGGCTGTTGATTAGAGGTCGCCTCGTACGCAGATTCGAGCCTTGTACTTCTATAGATATCCATCGCTGTTAAGCTTGTATTTGAACACCCATTTGAGTGGGAGGACCTCGTTGATCTGAGGATTAAAGTCTTTCTATGTAATTAGGTGATATGTTCCTTTACGCTTGATTGTTGATAGCTCATGATGCATAGCCGCTATAAAGCCTTGTTTGTGTAGATTGGGTAGCTTTATTACATCTTAATAGAGCTGAGGCTCAGGTGGTAGGTCAGCCTGATAAAAGCGTGTTTTTAGTGCCTTGATTGAAGCTGATACAAAGGTTGACCAGTACTTGTTAATGAAGAAGCTACTGTTCTTCTTTTGTGATGGTTTTCTGGATCTGATTGATCCTTGAGGAAGGATATGAGCTTGCTGTAAGCTGGCATTGATCAGCTCTCGATTTCGTGCAGCGTTTGTATCAGTAGAGTCGCGCCTTTTGCACTTTCTTAATGCTTGAGTATCAGCTGCAGTAGCTTCGTCGTGCAGGTGTTGAGCGTCGCTTGTAACTGAGGGCGTAGATTATGCGCTCAGCGTGGAGCTAGTTGATGCGTGTTGATCAGATTGATGATCAGATGGAGATACTGAGGTATCTGGAGTAGGAAGCATTAGTACGTAATTGGATTTGTTGTGATTTGACGTTGGAAAGGGATCAAGTGTATCAGGGGTTGATTCTACAGTTGGATCAGCTTCCTCATCTAAAGAATCTTCTGGATTAATGATAGCTGGTAGGCTGTACGTGTGTACGACCTAATTAAGCTCTGATCCTTGTAGGAGATGATCTGAATCATCTTGATCTTGATAGAAGAGGTTCTCCTTGAATGTAACATTGCGTATTCGAATCACCTTGCCTTGATGAGCTCTACTTTTTGCCTTTAGTAGCTATACGCGATAGATATTAGAGGTGTCGTAGCCAACTAGGTAACCAATTAGTGCTCGAGGTGTCAGCTTATTACCTCTAGGTATCTGTGTACGCAGTGCGTAGGCTTGGTAGCCGTATGTCCTCAGGTGGGCAATTGAGGGCTTCTTGTTGTAGGCCATCTCGAATGGAGTCTTCCAGTTGATTAAGCGTGTGGGCGTACGATTAAGTAAGTAAGCCGCAGTGATATAGGTCTCTAGTGATAGCGCGAGAGGCAGATTTGCAGTGTCTCGCATTGATCGAGATCAGTTAATCAGATTCTTACCTGATCGTTCTGCAGCGCCGTTCTGCTCCTTAGTGTAAGGTGCTCTAATCTGGAATCTGATGCCTTCTTCAAGGCAGTAGGCTTGAGCTGAGTCTTCGTGAAGGCCGTATCCTCGCTCATTATCAGCAATTATGAAGGTGACGGTGGTGTTGAACTCTCGCTTGATTAATTGATCGAGCCACCTAAGGACCTCAAGTAGTGTAGCCTTATCTTGACTACTAATCGTATATACGAAGTTGATCTTGGTGTAGAGGTTGAATCTATAAAACACGTATTTGTGTCCATTATAGCCAGTAGCGTCTAGCTTAATAATATCGATCGCTACTGTCTCAAAGGGACGAGAGGCTCCTACCTTGTGGCCTGATCTCCGAGAGATGATCTAATAGGCCTTGTTCTGTAGGCAGTTCTCGTAGTTAATTGTAGTTGGTGCTTGACCTGTTGGTAGAGCAATCCCAATGACGTTGTTAGGTAGGTGATTGATCGCCTCACTGCTAGGATGGCCCATGAGGACGTGGAGTTGTGGCTTTGTGAGTGATCAAGGCTGACGCAGCTGAGCTGAGTACTGGGGCCTGCGCTTGTTGACTGCATTTACTGAGTATGGTAAGGCCTTTGTGGATAGCTAAGGTGTTGCAGGCTTGGTACGATGCAGGACGAGCCAGTAACCTCCCAATTAAGTAAGGTTGGCGATAGTCTCTTGAGCTGATTTTGTTGATCGATATAGGACGTTGCGGCCTAAGTCGAAATGGACGTTTAATGAGGATAGGCGAGATAGCGAGACTAGGCTAGTGAAGAAGGACGGTATCAAGGCTACTTGCTTCAACGTTGTTG
The DNA here is from genome assembly GCA_010015725.1 of Amniculicola lignicola CBS 123094. Classification (NCBI taxonomy): domain Eukaryota; kingdom Fungi; phylum Ascomycota; class Dothideomycetes; order Pleosporales; family Amniculicolaceae; genus Amniculicola; species Amniculicola lignicola. The sequence goes on along the minus strand of ML977592.1, from coordinate 165,086 downwards.
TTTTGATACCTTTTGAGGTTGAAAGGGGTATCTTAACTTCTCCCTATGCTGTGATTGATACTTCTGATCCTCCTACTAGTACGATATCATCAGGTGATGCAGGTGCCTGCTATTGGAACTCTGCAGGGTTGTTGCAGATGTGGATATTAGTAGCTGGATCAAGGACCCAGGAGTGGAGAAGTGGGTATTGAGGTGCTTGGTGATTGAAAGCTGATAGGAAGACTGCGTAGGCTTTATGCGTGGACTGATCCAGCTGATCTCCTGCGTTAATCTCAATCGAATTAGATAAATCAGGGTAAGATCGCTTAGCAGAATCCTTGCTCCTATGCTTCTTGAATCGTCAATTCTTCTCCTGTACCTTGTTAAGGATGCCGCGCTTGTCCTTGGCCTTGTATTCTAATATCTTCTTGGCTTTTTCAGGGTCTTCAATGAATCCTCTTGCTGGTCGGTTGCCTCCATCAATGTACAGGCACTGTCCCTAGAAGTGAAGGTCTCTATAGAGGCAGGGCTTCTCAGGCTTTCCACTGTTTCTAGCTCTCTTCCTGCTATATGGAGATTCTTCGTGATTCAGTGTTGCTGCAAAGGTTCCACCCTGGATATTTGCCTTTCTTAACTGCGTGGTGCGATAGTATTGTAAGAAGTTGCCAACAACTGTTGATAGCTGAGCTGATTCTGGGATAGCTGCTCCAGCCTTCTCAGCCTTGAATAGGTCGACAGAGAGGGTAGCTGAATAGCTAGGATCAACTTGTTTGATAGCTCTGAGTAGATCCTTATAAGGGCGGAAGCCGTGTACGTCTGGCAGATTGAGCTGTTTGGCGCGACTGTACGCTGATAGGAACTCGTTGCACCAGTCTTCAATATTTGATTGACGTGCGTGAAGGATCTTAGCTGATTCGTACGCCTGTTGGACGCGGTACTCTTGATTGGCAGTGGTAGGAGAGTAGAGGCTCTGAAGCGCCTTGATCTGATCATAGACGGTTGCCTTGTCCTTGACGTGATAGAGCAGGTCCTGATGAATAGTCTTCATAATGTGTGCTTCAATCTGGCCTAACTTATCTCTCAGTTGATGATACTCCTTGATCTCTCTGTGGTAGGTATTGATATCCTGATTGTACTGATCAAGGTTGGCTTGAGTCGTTGATCCATCTGCATTGACTGTATCTGATGGACGAGTAGGTTTCTCGGGTTTCTGTAGTAGAGTGTGAGCTTGATTAGGATTGATATACTCCCATATGTCTGCTGCTTCAGCAATTCTTTTGACAACAAAGATCCAGAGCTCCCAGTCGTCTTGGCGCTGAAGGATAACAGTTGACTTAGTGGATTGAGGCATGGCAATAGTAAGGTAGATCAACTGATTGATCGTAGGGCTAATTGATGGAAGAAAGTAGGTAAGATAGACGATAATGTGATAGCGGATTAGGCCGGGCTTATAACTGTGAGCAGAATCAGGGGTAAAGATATAGTGGAGGTAACGAGGTGTATTAAGTGTATGTATGTGTGTGTATAAGTGTACAAGTGTTGATCTATATGAGATCTGAGGTGAGTACATATAGTACCTGATCACGTGATATATTATGTGATCCTGCTTACATAGGTTAAGTGTTGGGTGGCTATCTGCGCTTATTGGCAGCGTGTAAGGGGATCTGGTAGAAAATTACATATAAGTACAAAGTCCGAAGGAGATTGTAGGTGCACACACTGCTACCTATCAAACATGTAAATGTTTGTCGTCGTGGTAATGTTAACGTTCATGCAGGTTCATGCACTCTACCTAAAAATAGTCTTCGCTAGCCTGGCACATATGTTCAAATACGAGCAAATACACCCTCTAGAAGACGCGGCCCGACGCGAGAATTTTCACACAATAATGTCCCATACGGTAAACAGCTCCGCACTTTGTTATCCGGCTGCCTGAGAAAACGCAAGCCCCGTGAAGCATAACCATGGAGCAACTCCACCGATTCCCCCATCTCAAGCTCATCCTCCAAATCATTCTCGCCGTCTTCCTAGCCCGCGTAGCATATCACTATTCCCCCGCAAACTCAAATCCACCGCGTACGCCCGATCGCTGGAACTCACGAACCATGGAGGAGAAAGTCTGGTTGAGGCGATTTCGCGAACGTGCGATAGAGCAACTGAAGCCGATTCCCCGACCAGAAGGGTATACGCATCTGGAAGAGATCGCGGATTTGCTGGATCAGATATACACCACGTTGGCGAAGATGACGTATATCCCACATACAGCAATCGAACGGGGCCCGCACATACTTCCTGCTACGGTAACGGAGAAGTACAATCTCGACCCTATGGTCGTCAAACTTATGGAAATCATACCGTACGTCGTCAAAGCTGAGCTCGAGTCCTCCCGCTTCCTTTCCGGAGGGCTGTTTGCCGATTTTAGGAAAGAAGAGGATGTGAGCGCGAGCCGGGAGCCGTTTTACTGTAACTGGGCGTTCGATGAGGACAATTTGAAGTGGAGGATGAACGGACACGAGTGCAAGTACATGCTACCCTGGGTTACGCCTTTGACGTTGATGAGCTTCCAGGGTAACTCGCACATCCTGCTGTACAATGCGCGATATAATCGCTTGTACTTTGCGAATATGAATCATTGGTCCAAGGATGTGGTGCTGGAAGGTGAGGGCTTGGGCGTGTGGTGGGATGAGACGGAGGAATTGCTCGATTTGCAGGAAGATACGACGGGGTTTCTTGGAGTGCCAAAACATGATGCGCCGGCGCTGTTGAAAATGCATCTGCAGTTGCTGACCTCGCTGAAGGAGTTCCCGTGGGAGAATACGTATGGGAAGGACGGAGAAGAGATGTATGAGGCTCTCACATGGATGTATCGCGATAATGGGTGGCCGGATAAGTTTGATGAGAATCAGTTCCAGGCGGATTTCATTCGTTGGCGCGTGAAGCTGTCGAATAAGGGCGACCCGAAGTTTCTGTACAAAGAGATATTGAGGGAAGAGGGGGAGGACCGGATTTTGGCGCAGATTGGGGGCGTGTGGGAGGAAGAGTTGCCACGTATTCGAAGAGAGGTATTAGAGGGGAATGGTGTGCCGTTCCCTAGGTGGACGCCGATTGGGCGTCTGCAGACTCTAATCAGGGAGGCAGAGGCAAGGCTGCTTGCAGCAACGGATGTTGACGAGATTTGGAGGGACAAATGGTCCTTGCACCAAAACAAACGGCTGCTGAAAGAAGCGGAAGCTCATCTGAACGAATTCCACGAAGAGTACGAGGGTGTTTGCGTTGAGCAGCGGCGACTCCATGGAGATTGCAGAGTGGGCCCGGAGAGAATTCTCAGAGAGTTCCAGGCCATTGAACGGGATCTTGAGGGTATCGAACGTCGCACGAAAGAAGAAAGGGAGCAATTAGCAACCAGAAGCTTTCCAGTCGCCATGCTGGAGCTTCAAACAAACTGGCTCGCACAGAGGGAACGAGAACTGAAGTGGTATACCATGGCGTACGAGCAATCAAAAGCAGCGATGGTGAAGTATTGCGAACGGACAGGGGCGAATAGGTTACCGGAAGACAACGAGAGGAACCGTGCTATCGAATGGAACAAAGATATGCGTCAGAAGATTGCCGAACAGAAAGAAGACTTGTTAGAGATGAGGCTGTGGCTATCTGGAGTACCAGCCGAAGCTCCAGAGACCAGGTGCGTGGTTGATACCGCGATCAAGGAAGTTGAGAGCGGGATTCAATCCATGGAAGACAGAATTAGAAGAACTGAGGAGTGGTACACAGAGCAAGGGGATCCGTTGTGAGGGGTGTGAACCGATTTTAAGGTGATCGCGCTATCACGTGTACACTAGTCTACAAATGGTTAGCCCGGAATCTGTGCCAAGCCTCCCGCTGTGCACGAACACTAGGAATGTTGAGATTTCAAGGCAGCTATAAAAGCATCAGGAACCGCACCCGGGAATACCGGCATATGAAACCATGACCGAGGGACTATTAGCACAGAAGCTGGCTGATCTTCCACCTGGAATGCTCGACTTCACCCTCTTGAGGCTAGCAGAGGCGCTTGTACGAGGTATCCCGCCTCGAACGGCTATCGATACCTGGATGGTGGACGCTGTTGACCCTTGATTTTCTGGGGACTCCTTCCCGTGGTGTTATACCGCCCATTTCGCAAGACGGCTTCGCGAAAATGGGTCTCAATGGCGTACACATCGCTCTTGAAGATCGTGAGTCAACTTGGGTCAGACGTTTAGGGCAAAGCTGATGACCTCAGGTATAGAGAAGCATCCCCAGAAAACACCCTCTATATTTTGGATAGAGACGCCCAATCCCTTTCGACGGTTCGCCGCTCTCCCTAAAGATGGAATCCTTGTTCTTAGCGCCTGCTTAACAACCTCCTATACTGAGCACGAATGCAAATACTGATACTCAGATAGGACTACTAACTTCTGTAGCGTTCTAAGTGATAAGCTCTAAATACAGTGCTGTTGCTGCAGCATAAAAGCTGCAGCCTGAGATTGTAGTAACGTTAGCTAACATACTCCTCAGACAGCCTCCAGTAGGAGTAAAAGGACAGATAAGATGAATGATAAGACTAAAACTTGGATAAGAGATCTGATTACGAACAGAAGTCAGGACAGGGCCCGCGTGTCAGGGGCTATCAGTCTCAGGTACAAGAGCACGGAAGGCCAACCAAGCAGAACCCGAAGGCGTACAAGCCCTTGCAGACGCCGCTGAACGCTTTCAACAGACAACAACCTGATGAGAAGACCCGCCACGAGGGATATGATTGATGACGAAGCGCTTCTTGGTTTGGTAGGCATGGAGAATGTGGATCCCACCGTACAGCTCGAGGGCCTAAAGGTCGAAGATGACATGTGATAGGCAGTAAAGTAACGCCGCATTGATGTGTCCTCTCAGTCTCATCATAATATCATTACAAACAAAAGCGCCAGAGCAAATGCGAAGAATAGTCCGAAACCCAAATCGCCCCTCCGCTTTTCAGCTCCATCTTCATTATCCGCTCTGTGTCTTTCGCCCAATATCATCTTGTCGTCAATCTCATTCACGTCTCCCCTCTTCATAACCTTGCCATGAAACGGCACCTCTTGACATCCATCCGCCCCGAGCGCCCAGTCTTCGCACAAAGTGTCACATTTCACACCGGGCTTCACAAATACGCGACTCTCTTGGCCGGGCCAGAGCAAACGCCATTGCGCTGGCAGGTAGCGATCGCTATCGTTGACGTCAGATTTGTAGCCGCTGCGACAAGCGCAGAAGTACCCGATCCCGCCTGTGGAGTTCTGGGTGTTGGTCTCGACGCAGGCGGTCGTTAGATCGCACTGGGCAGTTGAGGGTGCGTCGGGGTCGGCGAGGCAGGGTGTGAGGGTTGACTCTCGAGTTGGGGTTGAGATGGTCGTCGTCGAACTTCCGGACGAAGTGCTAATGATTGTCCGAGAAGACGTCACAGCTTTGATGCAATTATCGCTCATGTGCTTCAGAGCCATCTGTAAGTCCGTGCCGGTGCAGGCTTGTGTTGTACAATTTCGAGCGGACATTCCAAAGACGTTCGTCTTGTCACCATCGCAGGTGCCTAACGTAACATTACAAGGTAAGTTTCTGTCTCGAATTATACGGCGGAAGATGCAAGGCTGAGCACCCACAGTTGACGTTTGCGAGCTCACAACCACAATCATCGAAGGACAAGGTCAAACATGCTTGCTAAGGCACTATGAGCTTTTTGGTTTTCCTCTAAGTCGAACTGGGAAACTCACCGCACATAACGGCAGGGTCGCATTGATTCCGACGACTTCAGCAATGTGCCCAAATGACCCCGTCCCCGTCTGTCCCACTGCACTAATGGTGAGCACAATCAGTAGCTGCAACAATGGGATATGGGCTACCATCAAATCGGTATGTGCCTCGAGTTATGCTCTGAGGTTCAGTAGGGTAGGAGTATCAGAATGATGAGAGGGTGTCTGCACTGTAGGACACGGGCTTTTCAAGACCACCCGATGGCTCTCCACAATCACCCAACACGGAACCACTTCGTCGAACAGTTCGACGCAGCCCATTAAGCCACCGAACATGCACAAGCGAGCGACTTCCCACGCATGTGTTTAGAGATCACCAAACGCTAAGATCGGCCCATGTCGATCACCCACGGGCAGCCAACCCGTCGGGCTGTCTTCATATCTTTGGACTCTCTCTCCAAATCCTTACCGTTGCTTGCCATCTATTTCCTTGTAAACTCAAATGTCGTCGGCGTGCAATTCTTGTTCGAGTCGCTGCGTGTTGAGCCGCATCGAAAGGTGGAGTGAGGACGCCACGCGCCACATCTGCCCATTTTAGGATTTTGTTCGTGAAACAGTGAGCTCAGCCTGACGCCTAGTCCAATGAGCGACTGAATGAAAGAGACCGATCAGATGACACAGAAAGTCGTGGGGAGATGCGCCCGCAACAGGCGTTCGCGCAACAGCAGAAAATCACCAAACCAGATCGATATCACCAGGATCAATCTCCGTGACTATCTCTGACCCACAAAATGCTCTACTTTCGATCTTTCATACTGTTATCACTTGCCTCTTTGGCATCTTCTGCCCCGACATGCGGCTCCCTGATCACGTATCGGCAGTATTCCGACATACTAGAACATGTGCCGCCCTGTTTCCGACAAGGTTGTAGTCTCGGAAATCGCTCTTCGCTATCATCAAACTGCTCAACTGGTCACCCCTGTTCAGAACTATGGACGAGCATCTCAAGACACGCGAGTTTGGGCTGGTGCGCCTCACCATCATGCAGCGATGACAGGGCATGCCGGACTCACGGCTGGCCCATCATCAACACCACGCGCTTGTGTCAATCCCAACCGGACGATTGGATGTATATCGGCGGGGATTGCTGTGACTCAGGAAACGAACCGTTTGAGATTGCTCGGTGGATCAAAAAACTTTGTATCCAGGAATGGAGAGCCAACTTTACGTACTTTGATGGCATGGCACGCGATGACTGGTTGGAGTACATTCTGCCTTGGAACTGGACAATTCATTACGATAATTCAACCGGGAATGTTAAAACACCTCCCAGATGCCATCATCCTTCGTATTATCTAAAACTATATGCGCTCGAGAGCGTCGCTGTTTCCCTAGCCGTGGTATCGATTCCCTTCGTTCAGTTGCTCTTCCATTATTCTGACGAATGGAAAATCAACCTCCCGCTTCTCCGCTCCCTGAACCTCAAGAGGATCAAAAGGTTCATCACACTTGTCAAGATTGGGTGGTCCGAACATGCAAAGTATTACCTACTGTGGCCCCTGATCAAATCATGGGAACTCCTCACTTGTAAGCTCTGTCGAAAAGATTCTTCCAAAGAGAGTTCCACCACATTGGATGTCCTCCAAGCTCTGGCAATGGCGTTCATCTGGGCTGGCTTGAGTACTGGAATCACCATTTTCAATGCCTTCCATTTAAAAGCAGTGCCTGGATTCGAGCACGTTCACTCATGGCGGCTAGCATTACTTTGGTTCGCGCGTCCCAACTTCTCCTGGATTACATGTGGTATAGGTCTCTTCCATCGCGAGCGTCTTGTGGACGTACTGGAGAAGATAAGCGGAAGGAAGAATGATGTATATGTGGTGGAACTATTCACCAAAGTTGCCTATAGCGCAGCTATCAGCGAACTGTTGATGGAGCTGCTGGGATTCTACTCTTTGATCCGAACAACACACATCGGCCATATTCGAGAATTCTACATTTCGCATCACCTTTACCATTTTTATCGAGGCCATGCAGCACGTCGAATGTACAACGGTGCATTGGTGTGGACGATTACCATGCCGGTTTTGTTTATATTTTGGATATTGGCTATCTGGAAGTTTGCAAAATTGATCCGGAAACTGACAGAGACAACGGCGAAATCTCCGGAAGATAGAATTGAGGAAGAGCAAAATCGGAGAGAATTCTGGCACAGTGTTGGCGTCACCTTGTTTGGCTGGACTCGAAAGAAGAAAGCTCCAGATAACGTCCAGCCGCCGAAGCAGCTGCCAGCGTTTCGCCCCGTCAAAGTGAAGCGGAAGGACTCCTCTTCTCATCCATACCGTCCACCAAACGCCGCCCAAAGATTCACTATCAAATACGTCATCAGAGGGCGCGTGAGAAAGTGGCTCGGGGTCATCATTCCGGAAGGGAGACTGCGCGTCTGGATCCGGCGTCATCTTTTGCGGACTTCTTTAGGAGATGCGCCGCAACGCTCACTCTCGAGAACGAGGAGCATTCATGCCCACGTCGATGGAAGCGATTCATCCGGACATGTCTATCATCAGGAAGGGCTGAGCGCTCAGCCGGAATTGGAGATGAGTTCTATTCCTAGGACTCACCATAACGACGATTCGAGGCGAATTCCCGCTGTCGACGTAATTGACCTCGCCTCTCCTCCCCGAGACGTCCTATCCTTGTCTTCCCATGTGACTTATGCATATTCCGCTGATCCATATAGCAAACCCGCCCCAGAAAGCGATCCATTTCTTTCTCCGGGGGAACAGGCGGAGACGACATCGAGGCTGAGTGATCTCCATCCTCATTCTCCACGACCTGGGTCCTCAATGCGAAGACGACCGAATCCTGTTCAAGACTACTCAATATATGACACGGTCCCTATAGATGATGCGGCCGACAGCTTCTCTGGCGGAGCGAGAACTGCTTGGATGCAACAGCCCAACCCCCAAAATCCCTTTGCAGACCCAGTATCCGTTGCATCTACGAGGAGTGAGACGCAGCTAGGTGGTGTCATACTACCTCAAAGGACCTCCTACGTTCACGAGATGCCCTCGGTCAAGGATACGTATGACCCTAGGCAGCCAAAATCCGTGACAGAAGAAAAAAAGGGACTGAAGGGTTGGCTGCGATGCAGGATAAGAAAAGCGGACGAACGTAAGGAACGGCAAAAGGAGTTTAACGTATGGCAGAAAGACGCCATACGCCACAGGTGGATGTGGCTGGCGTTAGGTCTGGGCTTAATCTCATATGTCTGCCAGTGGGTGTTTTGGGACGGGTTTGTCAATGTTGCTGGTGACAAGTAAGCGAGGATTTGATCTCGCTTTCCATGAAATTGGCATGACTAATTACGACGTCCAGGTACTGTCCGCCAGGTATCAGGGATATAACAACAAATTGGGTGATCACGGCGTTTGCAGGAGTGGTTGCACTGTTCATTGGCAATGGATAGATGGATCCTCTGGAATGGATCTCGCAGCAGTGCCGACCTGGGTGGTGCAAACTTTCAATCACTCTTCGGTTTGATAATAATGGTATCAAGCTTCAAATGCACTCCATTTTCAGCTTCCCGAGCTGCGATTCTTGTCGATCACGGGTCCCCTTGCAGCAATCCGGTCAGAGTCTCCAAACTTGTTTTACTTGAGCTTTACGGATTGGAGGATTTTCCTATCACAGTTGGTGGTGTGAAAAAGCCTCAAGCCACATTTACTAAACCTAGGCTATAGTAGCAAGGACCCATGTAGTCTTCTAATCATGATAGATCTAATTATGGCCTAGTCAGTGTCGTATAATCTCGTACTGCCTAAGCTAGTTTATGGGTTTCGTCTCTAGTATTGTTGGCTTAAGGATAATAGCAATATATACTACCTTTGTTGAATGGACTTCCTTCCACAAGGCGTGATAGGCGTACGATGAGGTACGCAAGCGCAAAGGTGGAAATCCGTCTTCTATACACGTGTATTGGTACAGGCTCAATGGGGGCGATGCTCAATCAGATTGTAGTATTGTTCATGTCTATCTAGATATGGCTGGGATGGAGGTTTTGTACGCAACCCCCTGCCAAGCCTTCGCACGGGCGTCATATGATAAGATTATGTGACTCTGCGCGAGGGCAACGCATCACCCCTTTGTTATCTACGTATAGACACTGGCAACTTTTTATTTTCAGGTTACTTACTTAATAGTCCTAGCTGTATAATTCCCCTATATCCTAATATTTGCTTGTATAATTATAGTATCAACTTTTAACTCCCCTTCTTAGGATCCTTATTGCTGTGTAATCCTAAGATACTACTAGTATTATATGTTTCCCTACCCCTTCTAGTATTGTTATATATAATAGGTATTCCTATTAGGGCCTTCTCTATTAGTCTATATAGGTCTTCTCTATAGGTAGTTAGGTACTAATCTTATAGTAATAAGGCTATTAATATATAGTATTTACACTAAGGGATTCTATAGGTACTATTAGCTAGTATCTATTAGTTAATTAAGAGTAATGTTACGTGATAGTAGTATTTACTAGGGGTTTATTATAATAATACTAGGGCTATATCTTATAGTGTTATAATACTTATATAAATAGAAGATACTAATAGAGAGTAGTTTTTAGCCTACTCTAGTATATAGAGATATAGGTAGAGTAGTAAGGTGTAAATAGAGGTGTACTCTATATATAATCCCCTCTAAGACCTCTCTTATTCTTCTTTCCTTTATCCTTATTTCAGAATCCTTAATATATAATTATAGGCCTTTTCCTTTCTAAGTTTTTATATAATATGCTAACCCCTAGTAGAACTTTGAAATCTCTTATAATAGCTCTTATTCCTACTAACTAGTAGCTCCCTACTAACTAGTAGCTTATCCCTACTAGCCCTATAGGTAATCTTCTTATAGTTTAACTTACTAACAATTAAATTTATATAACCCTTCCTACTAGATAGGCTAGTAATTGTATACTTATATAGGTACTTGCTATTAATATAAGTTCTTCTCCTTTTCCTATCCTTATATAATATAGGGTTAACTTTTATTATAGGCTGATAAAGTAAACATAATAGCTATACTATTGCACGATATTAACGTTATACTTAATACTAGCACTAATCTTTACAAATTTATTACTAAGATTATTTAGTATAAAGGCTACTTTTGCGCGGTTTTAGTCCAGTTATATAGTTAGGCTACTCTAACCAACTATCCCTATAAGTGTAGTTTAGCTTATAGGCCTTCTCCCTTTACTTAGTATATTATCCTTACTAGTTTCTAGAGGGGTTTATATAGTTATTATATATAGATAAGCTATAGTACTTATTATAAGTATAAGGTCTAATTTAGTCTTCCCAGATATATAGGGTAGGGGTTTCTTCTCTAGGGTGGATTAAATAGGGGTTGAACTTTATAGTTCCTCTATATAGATCTTATAATCTACCTTCTTAATAAAAATATTTGCTCCTATAAAAACATATATATATATATATAAATAAGTAACTTTAGTAAGTATTATAGTCTGAAATAAATAAAAGATATATATAAAATAACTGTAAATATAAGAAATATATGTAGTATATACTATAGGTAGAGCTATAAGCTCTATATAGGGCTGGTTTAGTCTACTAATACTTTAACCTTGATATTTAGCTTATTAGTTAAAATAAGGGTCTCTAGGGCAGAGTTTAGACTCTTCTTTATATATATATTAGTAGGATTATCCTTTCTATTAATCTAGTAGATCTTAGTAATCTCCCTTTTCTTATATAATTCTTAAAGGGACATAATATCAATTATAAGCCTCTTCTTATTAGTTGTACTAAGTTTAATAAGGCAATTATACAGAGATTTCAAATCTATATATATTATAACTGGAATAGGGGGTAGATCTAGAGTTTATGCGATCTAGAGAAGTATAGAACTTAAGGTAATAGTATTATTAAAACTACTAACTATACTATATAGTTCACTAGCAAGTACACTTTATATAACTCTTTTATACTTAATAGAGTTCTAATATATAATATTCCTACAGATTTAGAAGTTATATAAGTTCCTAGTATTATATTCTTTAGCTAGAATAATGAGAAATCTAAGCTAAGAGCTGAGATCTTTATTGTTAGCAAATAAACTATTAGTGAAAATAAATAGCTTCGCACAACGTAGATCTAGGGGAATAAACATTAAGCCATAATTATAGTACTTAATTTGCTATAGGATTTGTGCATTTAAGGCTTTAATATCTTTATCCTTTAGTAGGACTATCTAGGCTGTAATAGAGAGGTT